>KZ112938.1:211055-516502 GCA_002120325.1 Daldinia sp. EC12 | reverse complement strand
CCCCCCATAGGGTCAACCTTGCTAGCGTCTCTTCCATTCTTAGGCGAGGCCGCAGGGCCGTCAGCAAGTAGCGTGGGTTGAGGGCCTAGGTGGGTACAACTAGTATCCCGCCCGTCAATACCTATCCCAAGAAAGAAGAGACGAATGATAAGTTGGGCCCGTGGAGTTGTTTTGCTTTGAGGCGGCCCCCGTTATTGGGTAGAGCATCACATAAACCTAATGCTGTGCTAAGTACCAAGAACCAAGAGTACCAAGAATACTTGGGGTACCTAGAGTACCATAGTACGTGCCCCGTGTAGGTCTGTCCATTCTTTTTTGCAAAAGGGTAGGGTAGGACGGTGGATTCCCCAATGGACCCCTGACAACCCACGATTTACAAAGTACACGGCATAACCTGTCTTCCCATCTGTTGTCAATCACTGTTTTTCAGTCGCCAAAGGTCCCGTCAATCAAGCACACGCCTGATTTGTACTAGTTCCACGTTCTTTTTATCTTAGTATCGACATGATATAGGTGTGTATTGTGTTTGTGTATATGGTACAAGAGAGCAATCCCCATTTATCATACCCCCTTGCTACCTAAGATGCTAAGTCCCAGGAGATGCATGTCTGGGAGCCCTGTCGTTCATCTCTAAACTAAATGGCTTTGCTAGATCATTGGAAACCCTCCTTCACGGCAGTCATCGCCGTTTGTTTACATTATCGTTTTGTTTTATTTTATTTTACGGAAACGACGGATGCCCATGGGGTACCAAGTAATAAGGAAATTTAATTACATGTCAAAGCAATGTGAGAATTGTTCCTTGCTTAGCATAGATATTCCCCGTAGTGTCGATGGTGTAGGTAGGTGTAGGTGTAAGAGTTAAGAAGCAGGGTTCACTACCAGTATAAGGTTCTAGGATCCTGAAATGTTATTTTCCTTTTTCTCATTTCCCTTTTCTTTTTGGTTTGACGAATAAGACTCCAAGAACGGTCTGGAGCTCCCTGGTAGGAGCAGGACCAGAACCCGATCCCGAAAAAAAAAAAAAACGTGAACTAGATCAAGCAATGGCAACGGGCAATGGGGCGCCGAGCTCACGGAGACGTCTACCTTCTGGAATTAACCTATGAGTAGACGTGTCTCATGGCTTCCATAGTATGGTACAATATGTATCCTCAGTCTATTGTATGCTTACAATCCGCCCACGTCCTTAGCTTCTAGGCTATGCTCCAGGCTAGAGTGTCTTGTCGGGGTATTCTAGATCTAGTAATAGGAAACGAGAAATATGTCTCAAGAACGCCTAACAGCGGGTCCAGAAAACGGTAGCGCTGGTGCAGAACGGCAGACCGAACGATGGCTAAGGCGGAAGTTAGAGACGCTAGATAGCAAAGAGTTAAAGAGTAAAAAGAGGCTTCGCGCCGTTATGTCCCCGTCGACGTAAGATACCGCATCCACTAAGAAACACTTGATTCTAGGGCACGGACCACGGGCGTTCACCATACGATATTTGGAAATGATTTGAGCACATCATGCTATGGGGTACTTTAGCGAAAGCCACATACTAGCTAGATGTAGTGTAGGTTATGGCAAATATAGTGTAGTTGAGGCTTTGTGGTCCGTGCCCTAGAATCAAGTCTTTCTTAGTGGATGCGGTAGTCATATTGCCGATATCATTGTTATTAGTGTGGAGGTTTCAAACGTCCGATCATGAATATGTACATCATACATCAGACTATATTTTGTATACAGTACATTACCTACCTGACCTACCTACATACCTACCTACCTACGTAAGGGTTATCTAGAGAATAATAACATTACATAGCATTGAAGAGGGATTGGAGAATAATCTTCTAATCTTCGGGCTTTGCACAATTTGCACAGCCATGCATTTATGTATATCTCCGGTGCCGTAATGTAAGCACCGCCCCCTTTTTCCCACCTTTCTACACCTCTACCTCTGCGGCAGGATGCACGTGTCATACTGTAACCAGCCCATAGTGCCGTGAAGGTAGACAGTTAATAGTAAAAGAGAATGCTATCATGAACTCTGATTGGCTTTTCTGTCATTTCCACCACTATTCTCACTCTGCACGCAACAACACCATTAATATATGCATCTTCCGTTCTGAAGCGGCGGTATGTCCAAAACGAGCCAGCCAGCTACCTTGGTGACAGTTTCACTTCGCACATGTCCGTACGAGCGAAGCGGTCAATATTTTTGTAAGCAGCTGGTAGTATTTCGGATAAAGAGTATGTACGTATTAGCAATGCAAGGGATGTGAGACTTCGCGTAGAGTACCATGAGCCGCAAAATTCATAAAGCTCCTAAGTTCCTAAGTTCCTATAGTCTTAAGCTCCCAAGTTCCGTACCAAGTCTCGAACCATGAGAAAAGGAGAAAAAAAAAGTAAAGACGTGACATCGCAGCTTGGAACCTGGAACTTCTGGGACTTATGTCATCCGGGATTATACAGAGCCATACTTCATGCTTCCTGTCTCGGGTTCAACAAATTTCGCTGTTGTTTTTCAGTGAAGATTACCCTGTCAATAACAAGATTCGCAGGTAGCACTGACGCCTTAGTTAGGAAAACTTCTAGAGTGTTTAGAAAGCCCGGCCATATTTGACGAGTCCGAACCGAGACCGGTCATTGGTCTTTTTAGCAAATTAGGTACACCTGTATCTGAGATGGGATTGGGCGATGGTAACTCGAATAATAAGTAATGATTGGTCGAAATACGTAGCGCACAGTACTTGTTTACTTTGTTATAACTATAGGTAGGTACTTGTCAACTATATGGTCTAACCTACTTTGGCCTCAATCTAAAAAAAGAAGCTTGTCGGGAGTACAAGAATTCCGTTCCATTTCGGAACAAGTGTGGCGAGCAGAGGCCAGAGAGGGAATAAGAAAAAAAAAAAAAAAAGAAACATATGACAATATGATATTCATCATACATTAAGTATAGACAATAGTGATATAGGCCAAAATAATAGGCGAAACTATCGATGTCATATTCCGTCTCAGGTAAACTTATCTCTCTCGGCTCCTTGACTAAAATGGCCAAGCAGAGAAATCCTTCCCAAACAAACAATGCTACGCCCATATGTCAATACGCTGCTTTGATAGAGCCTATGTGCTACTGCGACAGAGGCGCGTTACATACCTACATATAATAGATAATAGACCGATGTACATACTCAACAAGGTAAAGCGTAGCGCCCTCATTTACACCGTAGTCTCTCTCTAGGTCATCCATACCGTCCAAGTTGACATAGCGCTTTTAAAAACGTCATGTCGTGTTGCACTATGCATTTGCCTCCTCCATGTGTGATACACGCGATATAATGCCACGTGAAAATCCGAAGGATTGCCTCGTGACGGATGCGCATTGCATGAATTCTGCTTACTCCACCTCCTCAAGCCATGAACGATATGATATTCGACATGCGGTTGGACTGTCAACTCTCATACCGTCCTACCCTCCGACCGTCCTACGGTAACGCAGATAGTAACAAGAATCTAAACAATGCCAGGGGCTAAAATATCACCAGGGATTGTTCGCAAACAATTGACTCAATATTCGTTGAGAACACCACGGTCGGAGTACCGGCACGAGGGCTTCTTCATACCGCTTACCGAACTCAATGATATTTTTCACCTTTCGCCATGCAGTTGAAAGCCGGCTATTAATAAAACACTAGTATGAAGCTTTAAGCATCACTAGCAGAGCCTAGCTCAGAAATTATGTGGTTGTTTAAGCATGAGCTTTTCCTGTTCATACACACTCACGATAATTGCCTATTCTAACATTCTAACTAGATCGGGTTAAAGTTCTCATCTAATCGTAGAAACCCCGTTGACGGCGGAGGTTAATCACGATGATGATGATGATGCGATTAGCATAATGCATCCAGCCCTATAAGAGGACCGATAGAGTGCGTCGAATCGTCGTGAATCGATACCGCTCTAGAATGTAAGCAAATTCACAGCCACCTCCATAAAATAGAAAACTGATCTACGTGTGTCTTGGCCAGACGTCCAGGCCTCCCATACCAAACATACCAAAGGAACGATAATCGAATGTTCGACGAATATTCCAATTTAGGCAACATTGTGCTCCCGTATGCCACCCACCGCCATGCCATGCAAGACCCGGCGCCTCTGTACCGCAAGTAGTCGAGATGTAAGCACGTATTTGACGCGCCAACTCATCACCGACCAGGTCTAGCAACCCTTTCATTCAAAACAGCAGATGTTGAGATGGGTTGATTGGTTCTACCGCTTATGACGGTCCTGCGAAAGAAAGGAGAGCTTGTTTTGACAAAGCCATAAGAAAGTTGGAGAAGATGGGGGCCGACGCCTACATGTCCCTACACATCCCCTACACATCCCCTACATATCCTTACATGTTCCAGTATCCCTGGCGCGCACATGGAAGATGTTACACGGCGGCATATTAATCCCTCCGATTCAGGGGTAGAGAGGTAAGCCCTAACTACATAATAGATCAGAAGGAATCGATCCGTTCCTGCAATCCTACACAACTGTACAAACTTGCCTCTCGTTTTCAAGAACCTACCCTTGTCAAAGACGAATCCTTCGAAGAGGACTGGAGGACTTAGTTTTAGGGGTGCTACCTAGTAGTTTATAGTACGTAGCTGTCTGACACAAATACCGCGCAACACGGATGTCAGCATTTATCTGATTGGAAAGCCTAAGGCTAGAATTCATGCATAACTGTTACATAACTATCCAATGTGCAACCCAAGATCCTAAAAATAAGTCTTCTTTTTTTTCCTTTTTGGTGTTACAATTAAGACACGTGAAAAGAAAAATGAGCTACTAGAAGACTAGAAAGTGGCGCATATAGCCTCTCGGCAAATATGTTATAACCATTCATTTTTTGATATAGTTATTTAAGTGACTTTTCGAAAAACTGAGGAACACTAGAAAAATAGTTTGAAAACTCTTCCGCAGATTTGGGGCATAGGGCTGAGCTCCTGTAACAAGGTACCGGTCCTAAATACTATACGTGATCTCCGCCATATCCATGTCATTATCTGACTTATTATGGCTTGTTTGCCCAATCGCAAGCTATTCCTTTTACTCGGGTCGAACCACGGAACCTAACATGGGCACGGGTACGAGTAAGCGATTCATCTATTTACAATAGCCTTTCCAATATCTGACGGATAATAGTAAGGACAAGATAATAGAATATAGGTATGCATTCATGCGAGACGCGTTGTTGTCGAGAATCTGACTAAAAAAAGGGTCTTACGAGTTTCTTGAGCGCTTGTGGCTTATAAGTACCGTTACGCAACATATGAACTAATTAAGCACTTATTCGCAATAGCTACAAGTTTAGTTGAGCATAAAGATGTTAAACTACTTAGGACATATCTTAAGAGCCTCAATTCTAAGTATTATTCACCCCTTAACTGTGATATGATAACCTACCTACCTACTTACCTAGGTATATCAAGACTATGAGGTACTCACGGCAGAATAAGGTTGCCAAGACGGAAAACCCGAAGCCATAATTTTAGATAGATGATATTTCAAGCCCAGTCTTTGATGGGCATGCTAGCATTTAGTGTTCTAGTTCTTTGAATGTCTACCTTAGGTAAATAACATTGTATAAGCTTAATTATTTTTGCCAGGTGAAAGAAAACCAGGGTTACTAGCATAAACAAATTCATAGGTAGAGATGACCTATTCGAATCGTACGAGTGCATAAGTTGTACAACACTGTCTATACATGTTTAACCTAGTAGCATCAACATATCTCTAGCTAAAATAATTTCTCATCCAAAGGTTCCGCCCCGCTCCGCCCGTCGCCTACATATCCCAGTCTGCCCAGTATCCATAACGTACTTGTAATACTCCTTTGCATACCCTACACGGTCAACCACTAGTGAGTCCAAGCTTAGTCGAAAACGGAAAATTTTAGCGAATTTCTACGAGAAGGGTTTGGCGTCCAAGATAAGCCCAAGACTAGGAACCCTGTTGCAAGTCTTTCCCCAGAGACCCATATTCACATCACGAACCGTGTACGCTATGCCTCATATGAGGTCCCTGCTCCGAACCCCTACAGCATGTATCAGGTACAATAAAAAGTGCAGTATTAGTACAGCACTTCGGAAACCGTCTCCCCGGCTGTTACGCCTAATAAGACCCCCGGGGCCAAGAGCCAAGGCAGAATGACGGGTCGTAACAGTCAACCTTGTATGAACTTCACACGCAGACGATGTATGGAGTTGAGTATTTGCCGTACGGAACCCACATTTGCCCACATAATCAGTATATTCTCCTACCGCTAGAGATATCACGGCGCACATCGGAGCATGCAACGGATGAACGGAGATGAGTTGAAGGATTCTGGAGTCCACTGCGTAACTAGGCGGGCGAATTTGCAATACACATTACACAATTCATACAAAAGCTATTACTGTATTCCAAGTAACCCCATCCTATCAACAGGTTGCGCGAACGAGACATTCCTGCGTGTCTCTCGGAAAGCTTCCGCATATCGGTATAGAGAAGAGCTCGTTTGGGACCCTGCATATTAATACTCATACTATGTAGTTGGGCGAGACAAGACGGGTCTCGTGCCCAAAAGACGTCTTTGATCTCGGTGAACCCCCTATTTCTCTATGATCAAAGGTGCTTCTTTCCTTTTTCTGTTGTCTAAGGTGAATAGGTAAGAATGCGTACGTGCTGGAACTAATATGATGGGCAATCCTAGTGATGCATCAAGGAACACGTTGACAGCGCGCCATGTGTAACTAGAAACCAAGTTCCAACATCCTATAAGACCTCCAATCCCGCCTAGCTCCTCCCGCGAGCGAAGTCTTGGCTTAATCGAGGATGGTGATACCGCATCCACTAAGAAAGACTTGATTCTAGGGCACGGACCACGGGCGTTCACCATACGATATTTGGAAATGATTTGAGCACATCATGCTATGGGGTACTTTAGCGAAAGCCACATACTAGCTAGATGTAGTGTAGGTTATGGCAAATATAGTGTAGTTGAGGCTTTGTGGTCCGTGCCCTAGAATCAAGTCTTTCTTAGTGGATGCGGTACGTCTAGAGAAGCATGCACAAGCTTTCAAACTAGTTAGTGACATAAGCGCGCGTACCTTGCAGAGAGACCGTCGTCGTCTGAACCCTCAAAAGTGCTATTCCCTCTTACGCCTCCTCAACGCATGAAAAGGGGTCTGCCGCTGTGATCAATAGATCGAAGCTCCATAATTCTGCACCCGACGTGATAATCTAACTTCGCGGACAGGAATCGTGATGATCTCATCCGCCGTCTAGATAAAACAGGGCGATCAAGTTGGATTGTGACGCTATCCCAACGCCATGTCACAGAAATGTAACGGCGGAAGGAGATCCACCATCCAATACCTGCCGGTCTAAGGTCATGAGGTAAACTAGCATCTGTTCTTTAGGTTCGTTACCAGGTTCGAGCACCGAACAATATGTAGATCACCAAGATATTGACATATTGTACTTACGTATAACCGCGAACTACACACTACATGGTACTTAAACTGCGATCTGACGTTCGTATTTACGGGGTATGAATGATCTAACCGCCTGTAGAAGATTTATGCAAGGATCCGATAATGAATACTGGGCAAATTTGCATAAGAGAGGACCGTGTACAGAATTAGAGCGCCAATCATTTCCTACTTTTGCCACGTCGGCGACCTGGAGTTGCAGGTGCCCGACGAGGCAGCCAACCATACCCCAAGACGACATAACCGAGTCAACAAGCCCTGAAGACAAGAAAATAGCGTTCGGTAGATCTAGAAGGATGCATAGAAGCTCCAATCCCTCTCTCTCTCTCTGCATTCCTGTGCCTCCCAATGCCGCCAGCCGTTATCCATGCGAGAGAGCCATTGTGGACTAACATGAGGATCTTCGCAAGCCACCTTAAGCCCCTAGAGATACCAGAGTACACCACAGTAATCACGACAGGGCCCGCACAACTTTTCAACAAGCTCTTCGCCAAGATGTTACTTTTCCCAATATCGTCATGGACAAAATTCGCTTCAGTTGATCCCCCCAAGGGTTCTCGGAACGCCATGTTTCCGAGTGTTCGGTAACAACTAGCCCTACCCGATCTCACCGAATTTCGCAATCGATCACTTTATTAAGCAGCGTCGAGATTTGATTTGTACCTGCGGCACGTAACGAGATCATGACCTACCCAAGTCATCATAGTTTAACTACCTGCATACCTAAAGGAGGTAGCTACACATAGTTACCCGCACATACGTATAACTATCTAGGTAGGTAGCGTATAAACGTGCTGGATTTGAATGGTGATTTATGAGCCAAGCCATCGCCCGCCAAGCTGCATGTCTAACATGTTGGCTTGCATTTTAGGAACTGGTGCATTTTAGAAATAAGGCACAGTATCGATTACACACATCGAATGAGAGAGACGTGCCCCTGAGAAACTATCTTGAATCCCCCGCAATTGGAACGCCTAGCGACTATCCTCTTCTACTATTTATGTTACAATACAGTGAAACAAAACCCACGTACTATAACACACTGATGCCTATAAGGAGCCGAAAGGCCCACGTGAGCGCCTTTCTAACGGGCCTAGCTCCATCGCTTCGGGACCGAAAATTTACTAGAGACCTCCGTCTCTTAATCCTTCTTTGTATCAACATTAATGCTACTGGAACATAACAGACAATATGCGTATTACCTAAACTCTCTATATATATCATAGAGTCAGGGGTATGCATGTCTCTCTCAGAACTTTAAAACTCCCCCAAGTGAAATAAAAGTTATGCAGAAACGGGTGCCACAGGCTTGGGAGAGATGATCGCCCTTGGTCCAGACCGTCTTACTCGCTCCCGTGGCATAAAACATCAAAGCCTCTCTAATGTCATATGAACTTTGGTTTATGCCAAGTCTAGAAACAGTGCCAGTCAGTAGATGAGATCAGCACGGGGCACAACGTGGTAAAACCCGTTGCCGCGCCGGAAGAAGCGCTAAAGTATCACGCATACAACATACAAGATCCTTCATACGCAAAAGCATGTCTCAGACCTACAGTATAGATATACGTCCCCTTGGTCATTATTATTAACATTATTAACAGATTTATTACTTCATGTCTAGTAATGAAAACCATATCGCAAGATCTCGTATAGGCGCGCAGAGCCGGGACACGTCTTGGCTCGACGCTGTCGAACTTCACTAAATCTTGGGCCGGGGGTTAGGTCTAGCATACCCCTACAGCCATCAATACGACATATCACAACGAGGAGTAATCCATATGTAATTTTCTGTCGCACCTCACCAGCCAAGGTAACGCCTCTGGCAAGTTCCTTTTAGCTCACAAAAAAAAATGCAAAATTAAATTGTCTGACTGTGACACGATTCTTTTACTGCGACGGCAGGTTCCGTGAAGAGCCTCTTTTTGATCGTCTAAATAACCGGTCTGGATCTCTATGTAATAAAATCAATCAGGAGGTCTATGCGTGTCGCGGACATGGGTGAAGAACCTCCCAGATCACGCGCCAACGCCCGGAAGCCCGTGTGTTGCTTGGCCCAACCCCCTGGAAGAGTTCCAATGAAAGACAATAATAAGTCTACCGCCTGTGATAGTGATTCCCATGTTCATCAATACATATCGACATCAAAGCACTACCTAGGTGTGGACATATTATGGGTAATGAAAGGATATCATCATCATCAAATCCCGGCTTATCCCTGAGCTCTCGGCCGGTGAACTCCAGCTGATGGAAATTACCTCACCATAATAGCTTTTATTAAGAAAGATCCAAGATGACAGGTAAATGATCTATCACCAGGACAATTACGACTGCCAATAGAGTTGCCGACGTAGGAGCTATGTATTATGTACTATATGGTTTGAGATGACAAGTTCCAAGATTAGCATGCGTCCAAGGGACCCATGGAACTGTCCCAGCTAGCCGGTTCGATCATCGCAGCCACAGCACTAAGACCACGGGAACGCGCCTGAATATGGCAATTCTAGACCTCTGACAAGCCCCTAAACGTCCATTACAAACCGCAAGTAAATTCCCATCGTCGACCACCATGGTCCGAGATGGTGTGAACCCAAGAATGAGTCCCGCGGCTTACTATGACAAGTCGTGTGGGCCTACCGAGGCTGTGGACTATAGCGGAGTGTACGATTAGATGTATTAAGATCAAAAGACCCAGAAGGATTGACAGTTGGTCTACAATTCCGCACTACTAAGCTCCTAGCGGAGACCCGACGAATTGGTTTCCGCGCGCCGCCCCGTGTTAGCTGCCGCCGGATACGACTCTGTGCGCTTAACAATTCCAGTCTTGTCTTAGCCCAAGCCTCAACGTTTGTGGGGTGGGTTGTCCCCCCTCAATCTACCATATCTAAGTAAAATATGATTCTATTACCAGCCGATATACAAGCTTCGGACCACGGGCCCTGGTTCAATGAGGGTCTAATGCGAGCCTGTCCATGTCTTTTTTCATATCTACTTTGAGATAATACCAAGATTCAAACCCCCCCTGCTCATTCGCTTGAACGCCACACTGTCCTGGCTCTTCCTGTCAAAAAGAATATTGCTTGTCCTGACGCGCATACACTACACCAGCTGGATTCTCTATCAGGGAACTTATGACTCTGCTGAGATCACCTATAGCAGAGCTGCGGTTATATCCAATATCAAATAGAATGATAGAACATTAACTACGCCGAGCTTCAATGTGGGACCTCCAATGAGTATTATCCTACTACCTATGCATATGTCCCCAAAGTCGCGGATGCACCAGGCCGTCAACCTTAAAGCCAGCAGCCATCGATCGCCGACGCAAGATCTGCTCCGCGTCTGGGGCGCTTGTGAATTATGCGTATGGCTGACGTGGAGCTCGGTAATCCGGTTCTCGCCCTCTATACCGTCTGAATCCGGCTTCGAGACCGGGGTAAGTTGGTGAAAAGCTGCGCTGAGGGTTTAATAAACCCCCACCTCCATACCAATTAACCCAAGTGGCAACCGGTATCTTGGGTATCGCACAGTACGGTACGATAACCGTCGTGTCCCTAACATTGGTAATAAATGTAGCCAAGATCCGTTTCAGGGGGAAGCCCGTCTTACTGACTACCCGTATATCCTCCAACCACCTTCATGGACCCATCACCAACTTACGAGCAAACAATAGACTATCGAGTCGACTGGGCGGTTCCTATAACACGTGTTTTTTGAGCCTCAATCTCCTCCGTCAGCAGGGTCCCCCAAGACCGTAGGAGACGGTCCCGTAGTCCATTATCATCCATCTTCCCCCTCCCCTCCCCCCTCCACGCCCCCAATTCCCATCCCCAGTCGTGCGTTGGATGCTACCGTACTTGCAGAAGCGAGATCATCGCTTGGCAGCATTTCAGCAGCTTCTGGCGTAGCATTGCCTGAAGATCATTTCTCAATTGCTAAACACTACACCGCTTTGAGACGCGATAGTGCCGTCTATTACATACACCTACATACACCTACATACATACGCTTTTCCGGGTACCAATGCGTGCATTCTTCATCACTATAGAGAGGCCTCACTCCAAGATTTTTTGATTGCCGGTTCAGCAGCAAAGCGACAGGAAAAAAAGAAGCAAGTCGCCGTCGTTCGCCTCCCGGTCTTGCGCTAAGATCCGAACCGAGGGCCCGTCGACGTCGACGAACGAACTCCCCTATTCGTAGAACCAGACTTATCGGCCGCGCTGGGCCTCCATTTTGGGCCACGTACATGTCGCCGACCTTAATCTCGTACCTTTGATTACATAGTAGAGGTACGCTACATGCTATCAATCTATCTACAGGCTTACCGTTCCATCCGGGAGCGGTGCGCTCCCAGCCAACCGCGGCATGCTCGATGTCTTGCAGCGCCAGCGGTCGGGGTTGCCATGCGCGCGGCTCCTCCTGCAATCGCAGGCGTCGCTGAGATGGTTGGTGGCTTCGAAAGGGGAGAAGGGGGCTGGGGCAAATTTTTGGCCCAGGCCTCCTGCTTTCTCCATAACTACCTCACACAGTACCTTAGGTACCTCCTAACGACCACAGGCGTCGCTCAGAGCCGCAAGGTGTCATGGATGATGGATTTCTTGCCTAATCGCTTGCTTTTGCTTACAACCACACGTCGGGCTCCAAGCACCAAGCACAGCACAGCACAGCACAGCACAGCACAGCACAGCGTAGCATCTTGCTCCAGCGACGTTGACACTCTGACAGCTTGCTTTCGCCCGAGGATGTGCGTCTGTAATGTAATATTCTCCCCCTTTCTCCTTCTTGTCTGAGCGAACTGACCTGACGGAGATGGGTCCGACGACTCGAATTCTTGCGAATAATACAACGCCTTGCTGGATAGGTACTTAGGTAAATTACCCGCAGACCGACCTTCTTACTTACTGCTTCTGTCTGTCTCTCTCTCTCTTCGCTCGGTCGTGCTCGGCGAACCGGTTAAGGAAGGGGTGATGCAATAACCGCAAACCTAGATCGCTGCACAACGAGGGGTGGCCGACGTTACAGCGCCTTACATGAACTGTACGCCATGCATCTCAGACAGGTTTCGCTTTCACCTTCTATCCCGTCAAGTGGAGAGAGAGAGAGAGAGAGAGAGATAGAGAAAGTGAGAGGCAAAAGGGAGCGCCCGTCTCCATCGGAGATTAAACTCGCCTCATTCTTTTTTACTATTACTACTAGGTTCCTATCCTAACTTTTTATTTTTTTTTCCTTGAACGCCGTTAGCGTCGTCACAGTAAGTAACGTACGTACCGTAATCTTGCGCAGGACGACCAAAGCTTTTCTAAGTAATCGGGCGATGGCAAAGCACAATGTGTAACGCTTTCTGGCAGCGGTATGCTGGGCTTTCCCGGCCCTTAATGCAAGTCCACGTAGACGCAGGTCCGTAATGAACAACTACCTTAGGTACCTCTAAGATAGGTAGGTAGGTAGGAGGTAGCTTACCCCTCTTTCCCTCCACACTGCCCCCCCTAAGAGACATTGTTTAATGCGACGACCTACTATACTGTCTTAGTTGCTTCGGTGTTCCCACATGGAGCCTCTTGTCAAATGTACCTAGGTAGGTAGGTATGCGCAACGCGCACCTGCGGCAGCGGCAGCGGCGTGCCGTGGCCCCGATGACGAAGGACAAGAAAGAAAGAACTCGTATCGAGGCTGTCGCACGCGTGGAGATAGCATGTTTAATTCCGGGGCGTGGTTTGCGCGAGACAGTTGTCACTCAGGAGTTAGTTAGCTGTTCGTATCGCGAGACTTCGTAGATTGGATCTCTCGATGGCTCAGTCGAAAGCCACACGTGCTACATCAATTCAAAATTAGCCTCGAGAATAGAACGATGGTATCGTATTACTCCTTCAGCTGTTCGTTCGGGCGTGGAGGGTCGTATCTGTAGATATCTGCAAGCCCCTTTCTCTACATAGGGGTCTTTAATGACGTTGTGGGCTAGGAGGTTCCTAGTGAAATATTCAGGAATAAGCATTGATCTGGCCACTGCTTTATGACGGGTCAACTAGAGCAAGCTAGTTTAGACTGTTTAGTATGCTCCATGAACCTAGAAAGTGCCAATGCCAATCACTATTCTCGATGTTTTTAATTAATGTGAGTGGCTAGCTATCGTATACGCAAGACTCTTTTACTGTTCTGTCTAGTTAGTGTTCACAACTAGCTTCCTTCCGAGAACGAAGTTAGTCCACCCCGGGATAGACTAAATATGATTCATTGTCACTCGTAAATCTATTTACTTAGCCCCTTAAAGCAAATGTCACAAATGTAGTGACTAATTATCTTCATACGTCCTCGATTTGAGTCAGGGCTCTTGGAAAAGAATTATTATTCGCTTCTTCTATTTCTAGTTTCAATATATCTGCTTTCCCGACCCGAGAAATCTATGTCCTGGAAGGCACCCTCTCGATCAGCTGGAGACGTCTCGGTCTCCGTTTCCTCAATGATTCTTATAAGTGTAATACAAGACGAGTCGGATACGAACGATGTCCTTAATAGTCCCATGCTTTGGTGGCTAATATTTAGTTTCTATTAGGTGTTTCGGTTCATATTGCTTGGCTAGGAGTCTGTAGTACACGCAGCAATCTGTTATAACCAATAATTATTATTCCAGGGTCTACCATACGTCATCATCCCGTCAAGTATATCCTTGAATGACCTCGTTGGCCTAGAAGGCCATATAATGGATAACGACGTCTAGTATAGTACTTGGTGAGACTGATTGAAGGAGTTATAATCGCAGAGGATTTCAATTTTGTGTGTCAAGATTACTACTTACATCGAATCTATCAGGCAGGTAGAAGTTGTCTACTGAGTCTGCCAATACTTCTGCAAGGGCTCGGGAGATTGCTATCAAATCGCTACACTACCAAAAGGTAGAACATTGTCAACTCGAGGGGTTGACGTTGCTATCTCGACCTATAAGGACAGTACCGTGACAACTTCCCAG
Organism: Daldinia sp. EC12; assembly: GCA_002120325.1. Taxonomy (NCBI): domain Eukaryota; kingdom Fungi; phylum Ascomycota; class Sordariomycetes; order Xylariales; family Hypoxylaceae; genus Daldinia; species Daldinia sp. EC12. The sequence continues at coordinate 502,033 of KZ112938.1, read as the reverse complement.
GCATACGCAAGCGTAGCAGTGGAGTATTACGCATCACCATTATATATGATCGATGCTTATATAAGTGTTCTAGAAGGCAGAAAATGGGGAATATATATATTAAATCCAGATATACTTCTACCAGACGAAACCACCCCCTTACTTCTAACGACCTGAACAAGAATCGCTAACAGTGCTCGCACATCTGAGAAGATGCTCAAGGAACGACGAGTACTATGCAAGACCGAACATAGTTGTGCGCCAACGCCGGATAAAATAACTCTAGCAGATAATCGTCTAAATGTGAAGAAGACGGATTGCTCAGGGTCACCATTACACAGAGCAGTCGAAGGACGCCTAGAGGCTCAAGTGCAATACCATCATAGTGAGCGAGAATCATGTTGGCTATATAAACTTAATGAATCTGGGGGGGGGGGGGGGGGGGAAGGCATTAGCCTATGGATCACCACCTGATAATAGATTGGGTGACTTGTCGTACCTCTGGGGTGGAGAACGGCTGTCGAAGGAAGCAGTATGTTCAATGTAATTCCAACTTAGTACGGGCCTCTTAGACAAGTGGTAGGTCGCCGTGAGGACTTGTGAACTAACTTTCAATATTAACGTGAACTTCAGATTAGAATACTCGACAAGGTTGCTATATAGTTACGAAGGTACAATAAATCTCTGTAGGCCATTTTTAAGAGATTTCGAGGAGATTACCTTGCCCTAGCCTTCGAACAGCTATTCAGACCCTCCATTATAGCTAGCCCATGGATGGGCAATTCACAATCGCCGTGAGCTATGTTAGTATTAAGGGTTATAAGGATTTTATCGGTACTCTAGAAGTTTACGGATTTTATATGCATTACATATGCTGGTCATGATGACAACCAAAAGAGCCTTTCCAAGATATCATTGCTCTCATTTCCATGTCTACCAGTAGTTAAATAGAAGCAAGCGGGTTAGTGGTAGAGGAAATGTTATAGTAGAGTATCACCTAAGATAGATTTCTACAATAAACTCGTTTACATTTCGCAAGTTTACTAATGCGCGCAGCTTTAACACATAAACTTTAGGTGATCTACCGCAGGCTGTGGCTCCTGGTTTCTTCTTCCTACTCTAACCCATGCTAGAAAATTGGTTAAAGATCATCGTCTGATATTCTTCTAGCACATATCTGAGTCTGTAAGTATTGGGGGTCGTGGTTGCGTAAAGTGAGAGGGAGGGATCGAGTTTGCAGTACATTGGTAACGTCTATTAAGTTATGCTTCCTCTCAGAATACTGAAGGATGTAACTTGTTATATATAGAATTAATCACTGATGGTTACTATCTAAAGGCGTATGCTCGTTATTAAAAGACGATAATGACATTACTTGGTCTCCATACTCTAATGTCTCTAGCAAACAAGATTCTAAAATCATCCCATATGGTTCAAAGATGAATACCGGAAAAATAGCTTACGGTCTAGCTAAAACGAACACGGTATTTAGTACCTACCTACCTAACCATTGTATTTTGCGTCTCTCATACAATTTCTCACTACCTACACACGTACTTACGATTTGTTTTAGTCAACTAATTTACATCGCCCCGTACGTTTGACACTCTCCCGAAGGAATAACAGGGCATATATCGTGCTTCGTCGAACATGCTAGAAACTTAAATACAACAGTTTCTAGAATGATAGAAGTTCCTGCCGGATTCAACCGCTTTAAGATGATAGAAGTTTGACTTTGAGCTTGGCTTAGACACTTTAGATAACCGACAAAGGGGGTGATCTAAGAGCTAAAGCGAACGTAGGCTTTTACCTCCATAGTGCAATTGACTGGTATATTTTATTTCTCATGTCGTTAGAGGATTTCTTCTTTCGTTGCAGGGGTTTGTATAGACCGGTTATGGCAGAAAGACTTTAATACGATTCTCATCTTGGCAGAACAATCAAAGAGTCAAGCCCCTAGATACCGAGGTAATATAGTTAGTTTGATGCTAGATCATTAATAAACTAAAATACTAGTTGCTTTTAGAAATATACTGTCTGAGACATTAGATACCTTTCTCTCTGATGGGGGGATTTACAGATGAAGATAATCAGCCACAAGAGGGCGTTGTGAATCGACAGTGGAGAATGGTCTCTTTAAGCCACTGCCGTAGAGCACGTGCATCTGGTTCGAGCAATAGATCAAGATATGTGCACCATGTAAGTGCCTCACCAATTGATTAATATTTTGGGTAATTATAACCCGGAGACTTTCTCAGCGGCAACTCCTGCAAATTATGGAAATTCGGTATATTAGATTAGATAATTGTGACTTCCTCGTGATAGCAGTTACGCCGTCGGACCGAGAGGGGCAGCGCATTTATATGAAATGTACCTAAGTACCCTAAGTACTCTGTAGCTCGGGGGACCGAATGATCCGCACAGCCAATCAGAATTAGAAAAGTAACCCCAGTCGCGTCATCTCTAGTTACTTCTATGAGGTAAAGTTATGGGCAGTTACAAGTTGTATGGAACTTCAATAGGTGGCATTAACCGTTTGTTGAGTCCATTTGTAACGAACCTCTTCCCATTCTACCTACGAACAAAAAAACGACCTTCAAATTGCTCGACTTAACTACCACATTGAAATGATGGGCACTTAAACCCAATCCTCAACCATCTTTTATAATATTCTACATTTCCTTAATTCCCGTTTCTCAGCAATTGTCACCATGCGCGTGCTTTGGTATGCAGGGGTAAGCTTAATACCTATACAATTCTCTATAACCTCTTTATATTTTCTCGTACTGCCCGGTGAAGCTCCAAGCTAATACAATGATTTGCGCAGACCTCGACTGCCCTTGCGGCTGGCGTTGTCGCCTACGCATTCAACCAACGGGCTAACTTCTACTCTGCTATGGTATATCTCTCGCAAAATAATTTGAGTCTTATGGTATGTTTTATGGTACACCTCACCATCCCCGATTGGCCTTCGCCACCCTACTGAATTACTGACACTTTGTTGTCCGACCATAGATACTTATAAACCTTGTCCTTCTGGTATATGGTTCCTTCGTCTGGGGTCTTCAGCGACTATGCTTTGGCCCGCTCCGACCGGTCGAAATCGAGCAGCTCTACGAGAAAGCCTGGTTCGCCGTTACTGAGACCTGCCTCGCTATGACGATCTTTCGCGAAGAAGTTGGTGCTTGGTTTCTCGTTATGTTCACCGCTCTAGTCACAGGAAAAGTTTGGGAATGGATAGGTGAAGGCCGTGTTGAAGTTCTGGAACAGCAACCTCCGGTTAACCCGCGCCTTTTCCACACGAGACTCAGCATATCTCTCCTGCTTAGCGTCATATATGATACCTGGCTGTTCACGTACACAATAAATGCCGTTATTCAACAAGCCCGACCAAACATGATGGTCATGTTCCTATTCGAGTTCGCCATATTAACTACCTGCTCGTTCCGCACTGCCCTCCGTTATGTACTGTCACTGGTCGAGGCCGATATAGTGAGGAAGCAGACCAAGCAAAGGCTAGAAGAACGACGCAGACAAGTCCGAGAGCAACGTGCCGATATAATGAGACGTCGCGAATCTGGCGACCCCGCGGAGGTGGAAGCTGCAGAGCAGGAAGAATTACCCAGCGAGGAGGACATTGACGAGACGGATATCGATGTGCCAGGATGGGAGTCCAAGGGACAGTGGGTTTTGAGTCTCGATTTGTTTACCGGTAAGCGCCCAAGTCTTAATTATATCGTTTTCATCATCGTTATCTAACACTCATATAGACTTCGTCAAGCTTGGCATCTATTCCGCTTTCTTTGCTATCTTGATGATGTTTTATGGGCTGCCTATTCATATTATGCGCGACCTATTCATGACAGCCCGCTCATTTGTGGGCCAACTCAGACTCCTGATCAAGTACCGAAAAGCTGTCAAGAATATGACTAAATATCCTGATGCCACTGAAGAAGAGCTAGCGCGCGAAAATACTTGTATCATCTGCAGAGAAGACATGAGACCGTGGGATCCGACTGCCGTAGGTGCAGTAGAGCGGTTCCGTCCAAAAAGGCTTCCCTGCGGCCACATCTTGCACTTTGGGTGTCTTAAGAGCTGGATGGAGAGACAACAAGTATGCCCGACATGTCGGCGTTCAGTTACTATCGAGGATACTCCACCTAATGAGGGTACCGCTCCCGGCGGCCAGGCTAATGCTCCAGGTCAACAAGCACCAGGTAATGGAGCCGCAAATGCCGGTCAGCCGGCGCAGGCTCGTCCTGGAGGTAATATGAGGGTATTCCAGTTCGGTCCTATTCGCCTGGGCTTTGCTCAGGGTAACGCCCAGAATATCCATGAGATGGCTCAACGCCTTCGTGTACCTCTTGATGGCGCCAACATTCCCCCGGTACCTACGCCAACCGCCCAAGCCCCACCTAGTACAACTTATACAAGTAACCCGAATAGTATTGCAGATATGCAGGCACAACTACATGACATTTGGAATCGAATACAAATTGAGATGCAAGCCTTACAGGCGAGCCAAGCTGAATTACAGACCCTTTATGCTCTAACAACAGAGTTAAACCGTCTGCGCCAGGCGCAACAGGAACCTCAATCTGCACCGGCAGCTCAACCTGGACACCCCGGCATAAGCGTTCAATTCGCTTCTGACCATGCAGCTGCACCACAACACCCTTTTGCGCCTTTCCAAGCTATGCCACAGTTCCCCCCATTCCCGAGTCTCCCGCCTCGAGTAGCGAGCCCAACAATAACCAGACACGGAGGCGTATCTTATTCAACTGCCATCCCTGCTGGTAGCCCAGAACTACCCGAAGGTGTTACCATACCCCCAGGCTGGTCACTATTGCCTCTTCAGCGCCTTGACGGTCAACCCCCTAGCCACTCAGTTGATACCACCGGTCAGCAGTCACAAGCAACGGATACGGCGAGTGTGAATACTACAGGTACTGGTGCTACTGGTGGTTCTCAAGCGTCGAGTTCCAGAATTGGTGACTCCTTTGCTCGAAATCTCGAGACACATAACGGACACGCGGGAGAGCAGCCTTCTGGAGCTACTTCGCAGTCGCAAAGAGAGCCTCCCGTAGTAGCTGCGCCTACTCCGGTAGTGCCTAACTGGGGTGGTGCCGCACAGTTGTATGCTAATGGCGGGGCTGGTAGTCGAGCCTCTCCAAATGAGCCCGAGACTAGAGCAGGAGAAACTTCAACATCAGAGAACCAACGTCGTAGTTCAAGTGACGAACAAGAAAACCCAACTAGTAATGAAACAAAAGGAAAGGCAAGAGCGGTTACGGTTGAGGACGCAGATGATACGGAGGGTGCGGATAATGAGTAAAGCAAAACCGCTTACTTCTCAGTCTGTATTCTCGACTTTGTATTCGCACGAAAATTGCATTAGGGCAAGGCGTTGGCGGCGTTTGAGTTTCGCGTCCCTATTTCAACACACCGGATCGATTGAAGATCTGGCACGATAGGACTTATACCACGAGTTATTGGGGCGGTATTCTTCCATGTTAGAATATTTGTGTTTCAGTGTCTCCAGTTCGGGGGTGAGGAATAAATAGACCCCGGTATACCTGGGATGATAGGACAACGAAAGACTTATTGTCTTGAAAAATAAAAATGCCTAAGCTAACCTATGAATACTTGACGGTAGTTGGTGCATTTTGTTGGTTGAAGCATAGGCGTGACTGTAGCCGCGTCCTGTACTAGTATTGAAGGGTATTTACCCCTGGAAAAGACGAGTGGACGTCGTTGTTCGTATTGCCTAGGAGTATTGCGATGGGGATACCGAGTTTCGACAGTCAACGAGACGAAGCATCTTGCACGTTCTGCTACAGGTACCTACCTTAGGTAGGTAGGTAGTTACTGGTAATATGGTGTACTCAATAGGATGGAACTATTTTCTAGAATCGTAAGCAAGTGTGTATGTTAGTGGTTATGGGTCGCTTACCGCTTTTACCCCATCACGACACGGATGGAATCAAAGACCATGTTTCGATCATATTTCATATTTCTCCCCCCCCCCCAGTTGAACTCCGCGACGAGTTCAACTTTTAGTAGTTATTAACGAGGCAAAGTCGGGGAGTGAAATTGACTTACGTGTTCTCATTGAAACTCGAGAAAGTGGCTGCTGAGAGGCTGTGGGAATAAGGTCGCCCTGTACGGTTAGAAGACTCTAAGACGAATTTGATATTATGGTTGCAACATCTAGCAGGATGGCTTTCGTAGGAGGTTGCTTTCGGATGATATTACTCTTTAGGAACTTATTCTTATGTATTGGAAAACTCATGCCGGTTTTGCTCTAGGATTGGGCTCCAAAGTTCTGAAGTTACAGGTAAATTACTTTCTTGTAATCAACCACATGCTTTTGGTCAAGTCTAGCTAGAATATATTCCTTCGTCTGTAGTGATGATGTAGAAATCAACTGACGTTTCGATATTACAGGCGCAGTTCGTGCCAGACGTAAAAGCCGGTTTCACACATTTTCTAGATGATACGATGCGTCGTTCGTAGTTGCGTCGATTCCTGTAAGCCATTTCCCCGTTGGATGGCTCTATGGCTGCCTCTTGTCTTCTAGGAACAGGATGTGGCCAAGTTACGAGATCGGCGATATGATCTTCCATCCTATGAGAAGCAAAGGGGTATGGCGTAGCTCGTCCGGACTTACCTCAGAGACAGTTTATGGAAATCCCACTAGACCAGTCACAAGGGAATCCATCTTAAGATATGCTAAAGAATATAGGAGAGACTAGCGTGGGGGAAGGTCTTGATAGGCATCCTAATCGTATGAGCGAGAAATTACAATTAGACTGCGGCTCGAACGCACCCCATACGTATATTGAACTATTGGAACGAGTGCAATATCGAACCGGTAAAGTCATCAACTAGCTTGGTTTCGATCTAGCGGCGCAGAGGACTGCGCAAGCAACCCTCAAGTCCAATAAAGAACCATTATATACCCCTATCTATCGTATCTTAATACCAAGTTCACAACGTCTTGTCTCATCGGAATTGGGAGCGCTTACACGGAGGTTCCGACCAAGATTTGGATTCAAAACTCCCTAACAAAGCATAAACCAATCGCTTTCATGGAGAATTCTCACAGAACTTGGCTAAGTGTTAAGTGCAAACGAATATCATTCTCGGGCCAAAAGTAGAGACAAGATAGGGGGAATGCTTAGAGGCACACTTGACGAATTAGCAATCGTCAACATGCGTAATTGATATGTAACCTATTTGCTTGCTAGACGATATGTGCCTAATAAATCAGAAAATATTATCGTCTCGGTGTTGTTGGCGAAAACTCGCGAATCGCATAACACGCGCTCGAACAGACAAATACCTATCAGATCCCGACTTCATTCTATTAATCCAGATATTATTAGCCCATCTTACCCAACCCACAGCCGAACCGGATTTCGAATCAAAGAACCTGCTAGACAAGCTTTCTACGCCAGACTAATAAGCCGTATATCGAACTAAAAATCCAAATTCGCAAATCATATCATACCGTAGCGAGTAGAATCCCACATCCCACGCTACAGGGTCTTATATAAAGTAGGTAAGTTTTTGCGGACGAATGGGCTCTGGCTAGTGCTCACCCGCTCACGTAAACCAAATCGACCCAGTAGCCCGGTACGCCCGAAGAAGAAGAAGAAGAAGACAGCAGCAGCAGCAGCAGCAGCAGCAGCAGCAATCTTACCCAACCCACGTGTTGTGTGCCCCGAGCAAAAAAAATGTAGGATGAGCGGTCAAACGGTTTTCGAAGATCCCCCAACCCAAAGGAACCTCTCCCTTTCCCTCTCCCTCTCCCTCTCTTCGTCTGCATCCGTGCCTTGGGGGCGCATCTCTTGGCTGGTCAGCCTGATCCAGCCTATCTGCTTTAGGCAATGGAGATTTTACTCATCCAGCTTTAGGTACCATATATATGCTGACGCCGAGAACCAAACTTCCCGCCGCGAACCTGTTCGTTCCGCCGTATATTACCCACGCTAGATAATGTAGGTAGTAGATACCTAATGCATCGCCCATATAGATTACTCCCTCCAATTACGCAAACGTATTCGTCGTGTGACGCGAAAAGATCTCATCCCATCCCATCCCTCTCTCGATGCGTACGTGTGTGCGTCGGGAAATATGTAATATAAGCTTCGTAGGGCTGCATGGGCATGGGGCATGGGGCATGGTATGGTATCCTGCTGCTGCTTGCACAGCCCACCCGAGTTAAGGGAAAGCAACATGAGCAAGTTGACGCTAGCCCCCCCCCCCCCCCCCCCCCCCCCCCCCTTCCCCTTTGACCCATCCCTATCCTCCTCCTTAATAATAGGTAATATGTCATTCTCTCGGAATCCATTCGTTCCGAGCAAACAAGGCACTACCTAGGTACGCCGCGCCGCACCCGCGTCTTGTGTAATCCGAGTCGGTCCGGACAAGTCACTCGGTCAGCCATGTAGCACAAAGCAAGTTTCGATGCTGAGCCTTGTCTGGACGACATGTGGGGGATAGAACTATAGCCTTTGCCAAAACCCCTTGTCTTGGTTCGCTAACTCTCGTCATACGGTGACAAGGTGTGCCAGTGACGAGATATTGACAGAACCAAGCTACTACCATATAGCTCGTACTGGCAGAAAGTGGGTGTGCTCGATTATCTACAGGATCGGCGCTGATTTGCGTTGTAGCGTGCGTAAGCAAGATGGAGCAGATCCCTGATTTTCGCCTCAATATTCGTGCATATACGGATATGACTCCGAAGCCGTGGGGTGCACACTGCTTTCAAACCTACCCGATACCCATGGTAGCTATCAGACGTCCAAAGACTCGGTTTATCATACATTTCACTGCACTGCTTAGGTATAGGAGTAAAAAAGCCGATAGTTACCTAGTTAGAGAATATGAAGATTAGATTTAGTATCTGATTGAACACCCGTAGGATTTTGTTGCCCCAAGTATCCTCCCAAGACCAAGAAAGAAACCCGAGGTGCCTATGCTGAAGATGCTCAATCCGTTCCATATGCAGACTGAATATGACAAGAATAATGAAACTCCACAAAGTAAGTACAAGAGGGAGAAAAGGCCACCAAACGCCGCCCGTATGCAATGTATGCTATATCCAAGTGTAAAAACACTATATGCAAATTAATCCTTGACCGGCAACACGAACCGAACCTTCTTCCGTGGCTTTGCAGCCGGTATATCTATTGGTCGTGTCTTCTCATCGTCACTGAGATCTTCGAGACTTAAGCCCATCTCACTCATTGTTTCCTTCTCGGGTTCCTCTTCTATAGAATAAACATCGGGACTCGGTTCACGCCATGAATGTCGTCGTTGAAGCGTTTGGCGAGGCGATCTTCCCCGGAGAGAACGCCGTGGTGGCGCAAAGCGTTTGACAGGGCGCTTGGGTGAACCAACGTGAAATGAAGCGGGTGATAATAAAGATTCCGTGGTCTGAGTTGTTACAGTAGAAGTAGGCCTTGTCTGATCGAAGAACCTTTCGAAGCCAAATGGTAGAGACGTATGGCCGTGAGGGTGGAAGCGGATATAGTCTTCGTCATCATCATCGTCATCTTCGTTGTCATCCAAGATTGCGCAGTCTGCCATCTTGTCTCTGGGTTTGTACTTCCTTAGTCCATCAAGGGTAGAGGGGGAGACAGTGCGGATGATCTCCCGAGGCTTATTTGCATCCTCAATCCCTGCGTCAAACTCGAAATCAAATTCGAGGTCTTCTTCCTTTGGAGTCGGTGGTGTAAGGAAATACATCATAGGATTCTCATTAGACCACTGAGCATCAAGCTCATCATCGTCTGTTGAGTTGGTATCGTCTTCCAATGACGGGGGAAAGCGGCTTGGACTCGATGGCCAAGACGGCTCCGCCTGGCCTCTCGTAGAAGTGCTAGTAGGTAATAAAGGCATGGTAGTTAATTTGTTGGCGACGAGACCCGGATAAGGGAATTAGGAGAGAGACACCGGATTCCGTAGTGTGACCATTACCAGATATTTGGATCGATAACTTGAATAAAATAGAATAGAGAGCCTTATTGTAACCTTAACGAAGGTCGCCGGACTCAAGCCGGCTCAGTTAGATTTATCTCGGAGGTGAGAATTGAAACCAGCCAACCACCTCGAGAGATAAAATTGACGAGTCGTTATATATAAGTAAAACGGAAGCGAAGTGTAGAAAACGCGGGAAAGCCGCGTAATATATACTGCCACTAGGCAGAAGGTGTCAAGGAATGTGTTAGTCACCGGTTAGCTTGAGAGGTTGCCTTGTGAGTGGGCAGGCTGGAGAAGATGGTGGTCATGCCTGAGGTTCCCAACTGGGAAAGGTAACCCTTTGGGAACCTGGCAGAGCTCGTGAACGGACGCGCTATCCTGCAATGAATCACTTAGACTAAGTGCTTAGCTGTGGGAGGCTCAGACAAGAGCGAACTTCAAGCTGATTTCCGTAAAGAGCATCACGCGTCTGAGATGGTGTGTGGATTTGATTTAAAGACTGGGCTGGTGGGTGGGGGTCACCAACAATGATAGAGCATAAGCCGGCTTTTTAAGACATCGAGGCCACCAACTCGAGTTGGGTCAGATAGGCATCTGACAATGTGGTATAAGAAATCAGCCGAAACAACCGCAATTCGATTGCGTCCGTATGCTGTAATTGCGACGTCTTGAGGCTTGTGCCCTTGTGATTTGATAATGCCAGAGCTTGATCGAATTGACTTGCGCTCGGATCGGTAAATACGTATGCATCGTACCTTGCATGAAGCTCGGGTGAGGCACAAGCTCTGGAAGAACACGAGTTCATTTGATACTAAAACTGTTACCTTGGTGATTGTTGACCCGAGTTACTATTCGAGTTGCTATTCGAGTTGCTATTTCATGCGGAAATCGGGTTACGCGATGTCGTACTAGACACTTGCAGCATGACCATTGTAACCATTATTACTTACATACACAAACAAACACTCCGAACCGATGAAGCTGAAGATAGCGCTTACAAGGGAGGACTCGCCGTTCGTCTATGCACTCCACCGCTAAATATGTGCGAAATGTGATAAACCCGATTATTGATTGTTGAAGAGGCTGTGGTACGCTATTCGCCCGGCGCCCGGCGACCTAAGTGCGTACACCACCACCACCTTTGACTCCAAGGGATACTCGTAGGAGGGGTGACTACTTCTTGGTTTGGAGTAGCGCTAATACCCCAACACGAAAGTGGCGCTGATATTCCTACTCTAGAAACTGTATCAGATGACGAACTTTATCAACCAGAAGAGGGGAAATTGTCTTGACTATGGTAACAGCATAGTCGGAAATTCATAACCATGATGGTATTGAATACAACCCCGGGCGATACCGGAAAAGCTACTGGCGGCTATCTCCTCTTTTGTTGTGCCTTGATGAGGATCCATAGGAATGAATATCCTTCCTTAGTCTGTTTTAAGATGGTTGATGTTGACAACGGCGATAGTTGGGGATCAACGTTGAGAGAGCCCAACTTTTGACAACTTCAACTAGGATAATAGTTTGTAAGCTAACACAACTAAATTAGCTTTAGTGTGCTTTGAACCTGTCTTTGCTAGTGCAGGATTGCCCTGAAAGTTCCATGAGAACCTGGGTTTTATGACCTTGGGTCTCTTTGACACTTGTCCATGTGGTCTCATGTACGGTCCATGTATGAGCCATATATGTAGAAAAAGTGTCTCCGCTACGAGTAATGACGTCACCGAAGATCCTATTAAGAGATAAGTAGAAAAACGAAGAGAAGAAAAGAGAGAAGCTGAAGAAGTTTTGATTGATTTGAAGCGAGTGGTAACTTTGGAAAAGGATCTGTGGAACGATGGGTATAGAATTGTTAGCTGCAAGTCCCTGCAGATCATCTCTTGACATGCATATCGTACATGGTCGGTGGCACATCAAGGAGGGATGCAAATTCAAATTACTGTAAAGCTTTGGCATGACTAGTTAGCGATAAGTTATTTAGATCTCGATCGTTGGTAGGGCTGAAAAGTTGGAATTGCGAAATTGGGCCTTGGGCTGACAGGCGGGTCACCAAGCAAATGGGGCTCGTGGTTGTTTGTGGCTTGTTGCTTATATAATTTCATTAATCACGTGTACCCCCCCAGCTATTGATGTAAGTCTTTACAGGTTCATGTAGTGACCTCTTTTGAGGCTCACACCTATATTTAGATAACCATTATTCAGCTTCCGGTACCCTGGTTCATAAGATTTGTGATGGTTTATTCTGACCTAGACCTCAAATTCTTATTCGTATTATTATAGCTAGTAACCTCTCACGTCCCCAGTAAAATACTCATCGATCCTGAATGCCTAAGGAGTCGTGCTGATGCAGCATCCTACTAAAACATATTATATTGAGGCACTATAGACATTACTGAGAGACCGCTGGGTATAAAGATAACGTATTCACCATTTTGTATGAGACCATCTACCACAGATACCATGGCTATATGATCCTTACTATATAGACTCACAATTCTTCCTTGATATCTAACGCACCTTAATAGATCTCAGCTTATATGAATGAGAATGGGCGGCCGTGGGAATACCGGAAGTCCACGAATAAAATCGTCGTCTCAAATTTTCTGCCAAATTGGAAACTTGACTCGTTGCAATGCTTTCAAATCCTAGATGGTCAGGAACCTAGATGTCATTGGGTTTACTGCTGTTCTGACTGAGATAAGGCAGTAGCCCAGAAGATTCTCCGGTACGATGCCCAAAACTTCCGTCTTGCTATTGACGTAGTAATGACCCGACCATGGTAATGGCTTTGCGACAAGGCTGATGACCGCTATCGGACATCCCACGTATGACCAATGCGGATATGTGTAGATGCCCATCAGTGGGTTGGGACCTTATGCTGCTGCTCGGAGAGTTTTATTTCGATGACTTATTCGGTTTCGTTGACTGTAGACCCAAGCCAGGTAGCCGGTTACTGGGGTGCTGCCTAGGGTGATCCTGGTACACATCGGGGAGACAGTATACGTGTCCTGAATCTATTCCTCGCTGAGGAAACGAATACCCTTCGTTTGCCCTCAAGGACGCTTACCGACGAAAGCTCATGGGACATGAGGAATTGTCAGAGATGCAGTTGTAAGTCATCAGCTGATTGACTCTCTGAATTAGCCGATTGCGACGTTCGCATCTTCTAATTTGTGGCTTTGACCAGATCTTTTTCTTGAAAGACCGTAACATAGGGATCGTACCATAAGGGCGCGCAGTCGAAGTTTCGAATATGTTGTCTACAATCGAAGCATAGTAGACCTAGGATATCTCATTATTCCAAGATTGACATTGCCCTAAATCGTGACCATTCGATTTCAGGAACATGACTGCCGCATGCTTCGCGCCCAATTCAGGCACAGGTTAGTTGATGTCCCTTTTCTGACGTAGAGGCTTCGGACACTGCCGTCCGGAGCTATTTATTCCGATTTGATACTCTTCTTCGCCGTTTCTCCCCGAATTACTCAAGGCGATTGGCATCCGCGACCTGTCTCATCCTGACTGTCAGCATCGGGGTTTCGGGTTTGACGACCAGATGCCGAATCATCTATACTCTAAAGTGCGAGGAGCTAGTAGTTGCGAATCGTCCGGTTGAAAACCTGGGCGGACCCCTACTTTATGCCGTCAAATTTAACTACCGTTTGCTGATAATCTGTGGTTACCAACTACATTGGCAAATCGATAGTTGGGCAAGATTCCCTTCAAAATCCCCGATCTAATATATACGAAGCCGCCAGTCCAAATGGTATCGAGGTTGTCCAACGCATATTCTCCGAGAAAATCTGACAAGCCGATTCAAAGGTAGTGGTGATAAACCTTGTACCCGGAGTCTCATTTAGTATTAGCAACACCAGCCTTTAAACGCCGTGTTTTAATGCGGTCTCTCCGGCGTCAAGGTTGAAACTGTTTATTTTAGTGCTGAGGCGTGGCAGAGAGCTGTACAACGTCAGTTGACATGTGTTCGCTCTCTTGCGGCTTTCTTTGGACCTTGGTATTGAAATACGATACCTTTCTCATCGGCTCACATTGAGCAGCACACCTGCGGCGTATCGGGATATTTAATATTAGTCTGAAATGTGTATCTGTGTGGCGTTGCGCGCCCTGATATTCTTGAGCTGTGACGTGAGAAAGCTCGCCAGTAATAAGGGCGGTGAGAATCCTGGTGATTTCCCGATCGAGGAAGACCTTCCACCAGCCCAATCATACTTGTTCAATTGCCAAGGACCCTTACTGGATGTTGTCGTGGATGTTTCGCTGGTACACACTACCAATCATGTGCGCGAGGATTGACGAATACGATTCCAGATTCTCACCGAAAAAAATAAAGTCGTGCTGCTGGTTGGACTATACAGTTATCAACTCTGTAGACACGTTTCTACCAAAAAACTATACACTGTACTATAGACAGCGCTGACCCTCGAGTATTGCGCGTGAGCCTCGTACTATTCATTATACCACATTTTTTACTTCCCGCATCCCATTTGCTGAACTATACACTAGGCACCGAAGAACAATTGACGACCTAACTTCTGTTGGCATGTAGACAACTCTAGTCCATGAGAGGATCATGCACCTACCCGTATATATCGACGGTAGAGGTTGTCATGCTGCATTTAGAACCTTGCACTTGCGTCAATGCTTTGTTGTACCGGCTGTGTGTCTATAGGTACTTCGTGGCTGGTGGTGGTAGCATCTTGTATCGAGCTGAGAGAGCCATGGCTGCTACAATACATGCATACATAGAGTTAGGTTTGTATAGGAAAGTGACTCATAGTGTGTATGCTACGTGATGACTTCGTGATATCGTGATAACACGATTCTACGCCTGTCCGATATGGTGGAGGGCCCATTTCTTTTTGAGAGTTGTTATCTGCTCTGGGGAAAAAGTGAGGGGTTTCCCATGTATGGAAAAACAGCTCACAAGATCGTGACCAAGCCCCTCTACGGCGTAGAACTTTCGTTTACGACGTACCACCTTGGAGGAACACAGTATAGGACCTATAAGTGGCTGATCTCCAAAACATAGGTAGGTACGTGCGCTGATAGAACTTGGTCTAGGTGGATGACATGCGTCGCTGGCACCGTCTCAGACGGAAGATGTTCACGAAGAAAGAAGTCCAGAATACCCTTCGAATCTATCTGGAACCAATAAATTTGCATGTACCGCATGGACATGAAATTTTTTGCCCCTTCTTCGCCTTGATTTGAGAGGATCGACGTTTACACTAGAAGATTTCCTCTACCCGAGGCATGGCATGACTCCGAGACTGCCCGTTTTCGCGATACCTGGGAATGGCAGTTGATAATGGCAGGCTTATCGCTCCTATATCTAAAACAACTTGGGCACTAGAGATGGTTTCTTATAGGTCTTTTATAGGTCTCTTATAAGAATACCTAACTCTGCATCGATCTTCCTCGCCACATAAAACCATCTAAGTCTTCCTGTCCGTTTAAATGCGCCAACCGTTATACATTACCTAAGTCTGGCATGGATGTCAGCTCAGTAACCACCTGGGTATATATGCTGCCGGGGATCGATAATAAAGAAACGCGTTGTGCCGCAAACCAAGTGGTCACTCGGCGATAAGATCTCAGTTCCTGGGTAAGGGCCACTGACGCTGGAGACATTAGGTCGGGATCTATCTAGCCTTAAGAGCCCAGCAGTTTTAAAATTCATGCTCGATGGCGTAATGCTATCTTGTTTTGGACATGTCGCATTAATAGTATGCGTCTGAAGTCAAGAGACTACTCACATCCTTACCTTACCGACGGGCTACTACAACGAGGTTTGAATGTACCAAACAGTAGAAAGACATGGAAGATAGAATAAGAATGTACACGATGACCCTCCCACCGTGACCTGACGAATGCAATATAATAGTTCGAACTACAACATGGGGATTAGTCCTATAGGAAGCTGGAGCTGGCTTCTTAACTTATGCAATGCATCCTGCGTCCTGCATACTGTGATCGGGCCAGTCCAATGGCATGTTAAATTTTTCGGCCCTTCAGAGTCGGAATGGCAGCGATGGTGCGTTGGCGCGTTGGCATCCCCCCCGTTTCTGCCTGCAACTCTCTACCTCTCTGCTTCTTTGCCGTCTGCCTGCTAGCGAATGGCATTCCACAAGATCGCACGAAACAGGCGCTCGTCATCATCGTCATCATCTTCACTGTTCGCTGTCTCAGAAACGCCGGCCATTCCCGTCCATTGCTTATTTCCAAGCTAGCGTTAAAGAGTGATATACGAACGAATAGGTAGTGAGAGTAAAGCAAACTGGGAATAGTTCAATACGGAGACGATTCGCTAGTTGAAGAGAGAGTAAGAAAGAAAAAAAAAAAAAAAAAAAAAAAAAGCCCACCCACAAATCTGCCTAGTTACCCTTTTTTCGCGTTTTCCAGCGGCCCTATTGGTACCCAAAAGCGCGAGATATGCAATCGGGCATTAAACTCGGCACCCGATTAGACGGATTAACACTACAACATCCTATCTTTGCCCAGTGGAACTCCCTGTTCTCGTTGTCCTTTTCGCCTCCAAGACGGACGCCGTCTTCTATTCTGAATCCTTTTTGCACGGGCTTTCCATTCCAATTACCGCCCACTAACACCCCTAACGTCGCCACTGGTCCAATTGCAACGTCGATCTGGGGACAGCTACAACCAACGGAAGAGCCATTGCGGGATAATATGATCTACACTTCTAGGATAGATTGGCGACATTGATTACTAGCACCAATCGAACCCTACAAGTGCCTCCTACAAGGGAAAATTACAGGCCGGCAACTACATTCGGTGCGGATTGTAAGCGTTTGCAAAGAAAACAAGACGGCCGGAGAAATCTCCAAGACTTAAGCTAGCAGACAAGGGGCGCGTCTTGCCTCCTCAAGACTTATTATAAAAGTCTTATATGAAAGAAAGAACGGTGACCATTGGTTCGACAGGGCGGCACGTCAATGGACCACTATCGTCCAGGGACATCTTGATCCAGAGATATTTTTGTGGGATTTCTGCCGCCTTGCGGGACTTTGACCCCACCGTTGGGTACCGCTGCCGTTTAATTTTTTGCTGGGAACATTGAAAAAGCTTCAGGGATTCTAAACTCCATACTTGGCTAGAAGCCTTCCTTCTGACGAAAATCTCCAGGGGTTTGTGGCTTTGCACAATAAGTTGCCAAGATCAATTTGCCCTCTCATTTTCTGCAAGCACTCAACGAGAAAAGAAATTGTGAGAGAGTGTGTGGAAGAGCAAAGGAGAAAATACACTACCTACAAGAAATAAACGAAAAAAAGAAAAAGAAAAAGGTGGTTCCCTATTATTAGGTTTTGGCTAGTTATCGATATTACGAAGTACCGTATCGATAAAAAAAAAGTTGCAACCGAGTGCCCCTCGTTCGAGACAACGGTCTTCCCTGTTGGATCCCACGGTGTTCGGTGCCACATCAAAACCACGAGCCTGACCAAAGAAACTTACCAAGACTTACACATACTGGACATACGACATACCGGTGTTTCAATACTATTCTTCCATCATCTCCCGTTCCTTCGTCGTCGTCATCTTTTTTTTTTTCTCTTATCAATCATTCCAATTATACCTGGTAGCTACTTTTACGCCAACAAGTGAAAGTGGAGAGAGAAGAAGAAGAAGAAAAAAAATCATCTGTACATTCGGTCGGTGCAGGTGGTGTGGCTTTGCTCTCTCTTTCTCTTCTTTTACTCCGTGTGTCTCTCCACATTACATACATACATACATATATCTGCAGATATCCACCTGCCGATTTTCAGCGTACATGTCCTGTACTACAGTATAATACGTGTACGTGTTGTATTGTATGGTATAAGACAGTACCTACACCTACTACCCACGCAACTTAAACTCACAGCCAATAGCCTAAGTGAGTGTAAAAAGAAAGACAGGGCAGTCGCTGGTTGCATGTACCTACTTGCATAACGAAGTACTTTGCCCAAAAAGAAGACGCCCCTTAAGTACCTACGAGTTTCTCCTCAATGTCCTCATCAACCCGGCAACACCCTTCCACTTTTCCGTTTTCCTCATGCAGCATCCCCGATTCTTCTTCATCTTCCAATAAAAATAATAAGGGAAGAAGAAAAAAAAACAAGAGAGAATAAATAGAAGAGGATTAAAAAAACAGTCGACACGCCTCCTTACCTACTGCGGGATATTTGTGGTTCTTTAAACTGCAGCGCTCAGTCCAAGAGACCAAACCAGACCACATTTCTTCTCTCAAATCGATCACCTTTTTTTACTTCCTTCAATCATATCAACCTGATCGACTCCATCCCGACTTTCTGACGCTACAAGTCTCGCCCGCAACAGTCTGTTCGCAGGTCCCCACTTGAACCTGGCCCCATACACCTAGCCTGTCTCCCATATTCTTACATACATACATTACCACTTTTCCTTTCTAATTCTCCCCAAGCACTCGTCCACCCATTATCAGCACTGTACGGCTAGTACATAGGACAACTGCCACGCATTCGGAAACCCACTTCGTTGGGTAGCAGGACAGCTCCGCCATTCCTGATTCAGTGACTGGATTCACTTATCAGGCAC
Organism: Daldinia sp. EC12; assembly: GCA_002120325.1. NCBI lineage: Eukaryota > Fungi > Ascomycota > Sordariomycetes > Xylariales > Hypoxylaceae > Daldinia > Daldinia sp. EC12. The sequence continues at coordinate 483,469 of KZ112938.1, read as the reverse complement.
ACAAGCCCTCGGCATGGCGAAGAAGTCAACTCCTTCTGTTGCATACTTCGAGGAGGCGGACGACGACGGACATCTCATCCCCGGCGTCGAACCTAAATACGCCCGCTCCACTGCTCCGAACAGTCCTTCCAAAGAAAAACCTAACACCGGTAGATCACGAAAAGATTCGGCGAGAAGAGAAAGATCACCCTCCCCTTCTTTTTCAGAATCTGACACTACCGAACCTCCCCACGTCTCCAAGAGAGACTCCCGATCCAACAAGATGAAGGGAGACAAGAAGCGAGATCCTCTCGTCAAGCAGCAGCGTCCTGCTCCCCGCTCGCACAAGACCGCTCCTCCTGCCCCATCGCGGATTTCTGATGAGTCGTCTTATTACGGAATTCATCCTCAGCAAACCATTGCTGCTTCCAGACCACGAGCTCGCACCAGGCCAGAGTCTTACTACGGCCAGCGTCCACCTCTGTCGACGTCAGCATACGCTCACCAAGGGCCGCCGCCGCCGCACTCCGCACATCTTCCATCATTCCCACCTCCTCCATGGTTAGGTGGACCACCGCCGCCGCCTCCGATGGCACATGCACTGGTCCACCAACCTATTCCTTCTCCTACATATTCGGAATTGAACCCTCCCAGTAGAGATTTGGCATCACGGTTTCGTCGTCCTCAATCGGCTATAGGATTTCAACCGCCGCTACCCCCACCTGACTACGAGCCGTCTAAAGAAAAGGCTCTTACAAGAAGAACATCGGTATCAAGGAAGGCTAGCAAGAACCATGATGAGAGAGACCGCATGCCACCTCCTGCACGGCCAGCTTCTACACAGCCGCCTCGAGAACGTTTAGTGTTCCGCCCGACGCCCTCACACACGGCTTCAAGGAGGAAGTCTGTCGGATTTGAAGACGAAGACCTCATAGATCCCGATCCAGCTATGTATAAAGCCGTAGCACGGCGTGAAGTAGAGTATGGCTCTGGTGCTCTTCCTTCCCTTCCTCGACACCGGCGTCAGAGCTTCGATGCAGAGTCGGTCTTTGACGTTGATACTACCTACGACCTTGAAACAGCATCACGTGGCCGACGAAACTCATTCTACAACTTTGAGGACAAGGTCCGTGACGCTTCTCGATATCAAGAAGACGTTAGCGGAGTAGGTGGTCCGCCATTGACGGCCGAGGCTTTGCGTCGTGTGAAGAACGAAGGTAGTAGCCGCTCGACTCGTAGCAGTGCAAGCCGCGATGAGAGCGATTATAAGCAGTCGGCGACAACACGGACGACGAGATCGAGCAGTGGAGATGACGACATCACGATTAAACTTCCTATGGGTGCCGTCATCGAGGTCGGAAATACTAAAATCCATTGCAAGGACGGTGGTGATATTAACATTGGCCGCGGTAATGGAACCTCACGCGCGGGAGGTAGCGACCCCCCAGCTTCTACTTACGGCGATGACCGGAAGAGTCGGGCGGATCGATCAGTGGCGCGCACCCGGGCCAGTTCCCAGGCCGGATCATACTCCCGGACTCGCCACGCTCCGCCTCTCTATGCTCCCCCGTCTTCCTATCACTACGATGACTACTATGGACCTCAGTACACAGCTCCTTACCTTGGTTACGGCCACGATGATGATGACGATAGCGAGTATTCTTCTTAATACTAAGTCGCTAAATTGAAAGAGCCCATGTCATTTACGCCTTGTTTTTGTTTTACTGGATAGCGATTTACCTACTTTTTTTTTCTTGCCATTTACGCATGAGCATTTGAATACATTATGCAATCGTCCAAGATTTTATCCTATTATATCCTATCATATACCGTCTTGGTGGTCTGAATACTTGTTACCTAAAAAAAAAGTTTCAGAAAACTATGTATACCCGAAAATGGATCATAAAAGGCCCGCGGAATGGAAGCACAAGCATATGTTCCCTTGCCAGATTCTCAGTGGGCGGTGGATCTTCAACAGCGTACACGAATCTATGAAGGGATGAGGTCGAATGATGGTCGGTTCATGGGCTAGGGATTTTACTTGGGAAAATGATGGGATGTGTTGGTGGCTGTGAGGCCCATCGAGCGAGCGTTTACCTGCGTTCTAACCTCACACCCGCCGTAATTCTTTCAACCCAATTAGGGGATAGGGGGACGATGTTCTATTTTGTCTTTTCCCCCCCCTTTTTTTTTTTTTTTTTTTTTTTTTTTTTCAATCTTCTTCACAGGAACTGGCCGGGCCATGCTGTTGTGCGATACCCTTTGCGCTTTCGAAGCCAAGCCATTCGCATTCACATGGCGTAAGAGTTGGACTGATAGATTTAATCTGCTGGGCAAAATGGAGTTCGCACTTCTGCTGTCAGCGGGACGTTTATGATTTTCGCGCACGGGAGGAATGCTTTGACTGTCTTCCTTCGGTGCGGTATTACTTTCAATTGGATGAAGGATGGACTCGAGGGGACCGGGAGTTAGTTTGTACCACTGGGTGGCCTGGCCTGTTACCATTGTGGGATTTGGTGCGAGGAGCACAAGGACGGTCGATCCGCCTGGGCCCCTCGTGGTAGCTCGCATGGTCCGAAGTGTGACTAGCGGACGGCGGACACGCGGAGGGATTCGTCACGATCTCACGACCTGGGATGGCTTTTGGGGGCCTGGCCGGAGTGGCCATTAATTATTGATCTATGTATAGGTACGCATGTATGTGGATGATGGCAAGGTAGTTAGGCAGGTCATGTTGGATATTCCCTTTTCTTTTTTCTTGCTTAATGAAGGAATTATGTCTTAACTATTTCGTCACTTGTGCAGCTTGACTTGACTTGACTACTACCTACCTACCTACCTAATGTAATGGATGTAATTGAGTACAGATATGTGCCATCCCGCCGTGCGTAAGGGACTGACGACACCCAGGTTCCACAAGGAAGTCGTCTGTACTCGGTAAGCTCATCATCTCGAAGCTCCCGAGGAATGCAGGTTGGCAGGGTTTCCCCGTTTTCCCCACGTAGATTGTGCCACGTCTTTTTGCGTCCACATATTACATATGTAATGTAAGTTACTTTTATTATATCTTAGGTAGGTACTTTAGTGGTGGAATCGAACTAGTCAACGCTCAACTTGCTGCTAGCCAGTCAGCCGCTCCGGACAATATTACCTTAGGTAGCTTGAGGTATTATTGTCGTCCGACAATGACACGTGAGATGACGCCTTATCGAATGTGGTAGCTAGTCGCGCGAGTGTTATTACGAGCGGCAGCTGGATGACGACTGGTTGGCATAGGTAGATGGAGGTGGTATGTAGGGTATGTAGATAGGGGTGGAACTGAACTTATCGGCCTAGTCGGTCGAAAGGGATTGTGGGATTGGGGCTGGCTTTGTTTCATGTTCCTCTTCTCGGGTTTGGAGATGCGAGATGCATGCTGACTTAGCTACGATATGTCGATCTCGTGCTCGGGGTTACTTTTTTCACGATAATACTACTATGTAGAGGTAGGTAAGGTAGAGAGAGTGTATGAGATATGTATGCATAAAATGCTTGGGTAGAATAGAGTCTTGGTCGTGGTGGTATGCATCCTTACCGAAGGACCTATAGGATCACTAGGGTTATCTGGCGTTTATGGGGGAAGTCTTACATAGGATTCAAGCTTGAAAATGAAAAGTTGGGGGATTGGGAATTGGGAGTCGGGTTTGTAGTAGTAAGGTATCAAAGTCAACTACCTCTTACTTTACCCCCTTACTTAGAAACGGTATTCTTCTCAACGACAACCGTAATGGATTTTCCGTATGATCTACAAGAAGGCTTGAAATAACAACCAAAAAAGGGAAGACTCTCTAACGCCTATCATGCCGTGATTCAAAGAGGAGTGATTGATAATTATAGCTTTTAGAATAAGAACCAGACCCAACTGGCCGCCGGTTCCGAGCTCCTGGGACAAAGTCCGGGTTAGCGGTAACAGGATTCAGCAGCGCTTAGCGAACCGACGATGATGGTGCTATGCCTCTTTGCCAAGTCGAGCGATTGACCTTTAAGTTATCGATTAACCTGATCCTAGGCGTTGAGACTGTTTTCTCACTTGGCTCAGGCGAATCTGAAACGTGACGTCTCTCTCCCTTTCCCTTTTCTCATTGCCGTAAAAGGAGCTTACCTACTACTACAATACTACCTACAATACTACAATACATAGTACTATAATACATAGTACTACGATACATAGTATTGCGATACATGTCACTACAAACTGCCTAATGGCGAAGAGGGACGGCGGGCCGCGATAAGCTTATTCGCTGATAACTTTCGAAGCGGCTAGCGATACCGATTGAGTTTTAAAGCAGAGAGAGAGAGAAGGGTAACGGAGAGATTCGGGAGGGAGGCCTTTGATAATTCGCATGAACTAGATCCTTTAATCTATTCCAGCCTTTAACGGTTGGTTAGGTAGTTAACTCGGGCGCTAAGAATGTTGTACCTTTCGACGAAGCAGTCGGCAAAAGTACTTCACCAATGGAAATCTGAATTGTTCCCGTGTTGTTGTTATGTGTAGTTGCAATAGGGACCATATGGAATAACACCCTAACAGAGAGAGGTACGCGCGAATTAACATTGACATTAGATCAACTTCAGCTTTCCCGTTGCGATCGGCTTGGGAAGCTTAATTGACGACTTCGATGGCCCTAAACTTTAAAGTAGAAACCAATTAACTACCCCACTATCCTCTTTGGGATATATTAGGTACAAAGGTACTTGAAGACTTACGTGAGATGGTCAGGATAGTCAATGCTCTCTTATCTTCTTATCGATAGTAAAGTGAAGTGTTGGCAAGTGGGGCCCATAATGCGCGTTGCTGGGTCAAAATTTACACGTTGTTGACTTTTGACATCATCCTATGGTCTAACCCAACCTCCTCCCCAGCCACACATTTCCCAAAACCACACGCTGTCAGCCATAGAAACAACTGGCCAACCGCACCTCCCCCGTTGTACCGGTCAACACTCCTTCTTTTCCTTACTCACACCTAAATTCAACCGCTCACAACTCAGCAACGTAAACAAAAGGTGCATGAGCGAGCACCCGTCAACAACAATTCCATCAATTCCTCACCTAGTGCATTTTTCCCAGATTTTGCATCGAGGTGTGAGACAAAGCAAGATAACCTGTTTTTTTTCCCCAGCATCGACTTGGCTGGGTTTTCCAGCGGGATACCAGCCGAGTCCCATTCAATTCATTGGTGTTCCCTAATTCTATCTATTCTTACATTCCAACCGGAAATAAATAAAACAAACATCGTTTTACATTTTCGACAATCTCTACGCCATCAATCAACATGGCTCCTCTACCCCCGAGCCTGGCGGCCCAGGCCCGTGGCTTGCTATCCGCAGCCCGGAGCACCGCGAGCCACCTCACCGCCCGCTCGACCTCCGACATCCCCAGCTCGCCGACCGCTGTCCTCCAACAGCTCGGACCCCTAGCGGCCCGCTCGATCTTACTGGCGCGCGACGAGAACACCGAGGAGAAAGTCGACCCGCACAAGGGCGCCGTGCGGCCCCAGGACATTAACAACACCTTCGTGTTCGTGCTCTTCGGGCTCATCGGTGCCGCCTTCGTGTGCACGGGCATATGGTTCTTCTTCTGGGCCAAGAACGGCGGCTTCTACTTCAAGGAGGACGACTGGGAGGACTACAAGTCCACCGTGCTGCGCCGCAAAGGTCCCAACGGCACCATCCTGTCTAACGCTACCCCGACCACCCAGCTCGGCGGCGGCTCCGTGTATAAAGACGTCGACGACGGCCGCACAGAGTACACGGGCGGGCTGACGCAGATCTCGGGCGACACGGGGAGCACGCTGACGGGCATCACGGCCGGCGCGTCGGACCTCGCGGCGCGGGAGCGCAGACGGCAGAAGCGCGAGCGGAAGGACCGCGAGCGCGAGAAGAAGAAGGACAGGCGCAATCGGGAGAAGTCCGGACGCCGCGTCGGCGAGGACGGGGTGCTCGTCGACGAGCAGGCCGAGGCCGAGGCGAAGGACCAGCTGCGCGCGTACCGCAACGAGAAGCCCGCGCGCGTCGGTGGGATTAACAAAGAGAGCGAGGGAAGCAGCTGGGACGGATCGACGAACCCCGAGAGCTCGGTGGCGGGTAGTGACCTCCACAGCAACCGGCACAACAGCAGACACCATCATCATGGCAGCAGCAGCAGCGCCGCTGGGGCTAGCGAGACCACGGCGGACGGCGGTCGACACGGCAAGAGCGGCGGCGGAATCCGCAAGGTATACAGCACAGCGGACCGCAACGCGGACCGGGAAAAGCGCGCCGAGGCCCGCCGCCTGCGGGAAGAGAGTCGAGCGGGCGGTAGCGGCAGCGCCGGCGTAAAGCGCGACTACAGTTTCCAGCGGGCGCGCGCGGCCCCCCAGAGCGCCGTATCGGGTTCCTCGGTGCGGCAAAGCACGATCGAAGAAGAAGAGCCGCGGGAGATGGCCGAGCACAATCTCGGCGCGAACAGGTTCCTGCCGCCGCCGAGCGGGTGGACGCCCACCGAAGTCAGCGCCGAGAGCGCCGACACGGGAACCAAGTCGTACCACCACATCATTCCCGGATTGTCGCCTAGTACCCTGAGCGGTAGCGGGGGTACGGATGTGAGGGATTACGCTGAGGATAATAGGGATAAGGATAAGAAGAAGAAGCGTAGCTCGAGGGGACATCGGAGAGGGGAGTAAAAAGGGGTTGGGGGTAGTAGTGAATGGTTGGATGGGTGAATGGGGGTAATCGGTTGGTTGGTTGGTCGGTGGATAGGGAAATGAGGAATGCGAGATGAGTTTAGGTACGTCGTCGTCGTTTCGTTTCGGTTTACGCTGCCGGGTTTATGCCTGGTGCGTGCGTGAAAGGGGGGGTTTTATAGTACGCTTCCATCCTTCGACATGTCAAGAATGAGGAGAAAGGAGATGGAACCCATATGACCGACGTTGATTTTTGTTTTCCCCCTTTAATTCGGCAACCCCGGGTCTACGGTTACGAACAGGTCGTTGTTGTTGCTCTTTTCCTTTTCAAGAACATAACTCATGAACGACGAGGATGGGATGGAGAGAAGATGGTTTGATGAAACGAAACACGAAAAGATATGTAACACGACCCGACGAAATATTGCAGAGCACTCTCCTAAGGTTTTCTATGGAATAACACAAATATGGTGTTTCTTTGTTTTGAGGATTTGTCTGCGAGGAAAGAAGTCCTAAGTCGTTTCGGCAGCAATGATGTAATTAGATAGCATAAGGTCGAACATGACCGCGAAATATACAGAGCATGAACGAAAAACATGACAAAATTGATCCGTGTGTGTCTCGTTGTAGTCATTAGTATCTGCTGGATTTGAACTCAGCACCTTTTACCTTAAAGTTAACCAAGAGGTAATTTACGTGACATGGTCATACCGTAGGCAACAGCACAAGTTAGAACGGAATGAATTGTAATATGAATCCCATTTTCCACTTTCTCGTATGCATAACCTACAATGACGATGTGAAGTAAAGACGACAGATGTTTAGGCTATATGTTCTAAGGACGTACCCATCTAAATGGTAAAAAGCTAGAGTAAAGATAAACATATACGATACGAAAAGTAACACAGTAGGATAAAATTGGAGATTGTATTTTCGAGTAGATGACGGATTATTAATGGTAAGAGTAAGATAACCATAACCATAACCTGTAATCCAAGCAAGCCAAAAAATGAGTCAACGATAGATGCAGAAAGCTAAGAAGGAAAAAAATGGTATCGGGTTAGCAAGCCAATAATTGTGCCCCCCATCTGTCTTTTTAGTTATTCGTAAGACATATAATCGGTCGTAATGTCGTGATAGTTTCCTTAGATTCATGCGTCATTCTGTCCCCAATTTTTGAAACCCCGCGGTATGCCATGTTGTATGCTGTGTCCTAGTAGACCATTTTTTTGCATAATAGAAACCGAAGCAAGATGCTAACTATTAATAGTTTTCGGTCCTTGCGTACCAGTGTGCTGTTTTCCCAATATCTATATCGTGGAAAGGTCACTTAAAATATGGCGGCAACGGGTCGCCGTTGGAAGTGAAACGTGATTTGTTGTAATGCTGCCGAACTTCAAGTCGACAAATGCTAGTGATAGGCAGTAAAGGCCTTAGAGTATGGTGTGTAAAACGTATATATATAGGAGTAAGGGCCGTTCGATACCATGGGTGGCTTACGGCCGTGGATGAACGTGTTTGTTAGGGGCGAGGAATATCACCTCCTCGACTTCTTCGATGACAGGCGCATCTTTTTATCCCAGCACACGTCAACAGCGTAGCTGACGTTTTCGAAGTCTTCGCCGGTAATCGAGCCGATAAAAAAGACTTTGACGTTGTGCTCAATAGTGACCAACTTAGAGTAGTTGACCCGAGATTCCTTAGCGAGCTTCTCGCCTTCGGCGTAGACCTGGAGGGCTACAGGTGTGAAGCCAAGCTCAGGCTCATTTTTTAGAAGCCTAGGCTTGCTCCCTGCCGTGTATATGATTCCATGCTTACTAGGTCTAACGCCTTTCTTTAGGCATCCTCTTCGGTCGTATGTTAAGATTGGCCTATTCCTATAAGTAGTCTGAAACATAGAAGGGGGCGGAATAACTTACACGCAAGTACTGTGGTGGCTTTCATCCGTCGTGACGATGATGAACCTACGGAAACCAACATAAAATTTGCTGCCAGCTGCAGTCTTCCTTTTCGTCACATCGGAAATCGGATCATCACCGCCGATTTGGCCGAGAGGCTCCGACCAAAGAATCTTGAAAACCTGCACAGCAAATCATATTAGCCATTTATTTTTAATAAATATGGAAAAAAGGCCGGTGTCGCTTACCTCACCCGGTTGAAATCGTGTTGAATGTTCGACTCGGTATCCTGTTGCCTACTTAGTCAAATATGGAATATTCACAAGTCGAAGGTGGGCATACGGCTATCTAGGATTTCCTCCATTCCTGGTGTCCCCTGGATATAATTGGCGTAAGATAGAGCTGATGGTATCATAGGACCTGAAACTGGCGAACCACCACGGGGGGTTGGTAAGTCGTCTCCGGTTATTAGAGATGGGTCTAAAAAGTATTAGCTACTGTGCCAGCTGAAGTTTGACGTTGTACGGACTTAAATCGTATGAATTGGGGTCAACGGAAGTAGACCAGGATGAGGATGGGGCTGTTTCTGCCACTGGTGTCGAGTAGGACGGTTCGCCTGTTTTTTGGGTTCCGTAGGTTTCACTGCGGCTCCTACGAATAGCTTCTTGATATTCATCGTCGTCAAAAGCCCGAGTTTCTTCAGGTTCGTCGTAGCCGTTCACTTGCTGTTCCGAAATGTTCACAGCTATACCGGCTACGGTAGCTTCAACACCTAGATAATCTGAGCCAGGATCTAAAATCATTAGCGTCCTGTAGTCCTTCTGTGCTAATTGTGTCTTACATTGCGGGTGTGTCCCTTGGCGGTAGTCGCTCATCGTCAGTTGCACTCCACGAGCAGCAACCTGAGGTTGGTTGTCATCCACAGAGGAACTGCCATAATCCACCAGCTGCTCAACTTCAAGAGATTTCCCCTTCCCTTTGTCGCCTTGGCGTTGCTTTTGCACACGATCGACGTAATTGGAATCATTGGGTTGGCGTGCGTCGTGGGTATAGCTAGCATGATCAATGGTAGTAGTATGGCTACCCCCGTAGTCCGAATATTGACCTTGGTCGTATATTCCTTGGTCGACACTAAGGTGCCCGACTTCTACAGCTAGGTTGTCGACCAGGTTGTTAATGGCGTCAGACCGCGGGATGCTCTGGTCAGGGGCGTTGGGAAGGGTTGGCCCAATCCAACTATATTCTATAGTGCCTAAGGAATGGTTCGTTAGCACAAACCAGGCCGGGAATTTGTAGGATACCATTAAACATACCTTGTCGGCTTACTCGTTCTGAATACCATTGCTGATATTGGTCGTGCCACTTGGGTTCGCTCCAAGGGCGCGACGACTTTGGCTTATGTTTCTGCTTTTGCATTGTGACATTTTGTAATTTTACTTCTCATCGGGAATGTCAACAGGCAGAGGAATATGCGCAATGTCTAAGTCGTGGGCAGAGGCAGAAATCACGAGCAAATCGGGGAAAAGGAGACGAAGCCGATGTAAACTGAGCCTTAAATCAGCTATGCGGCTCTGTCACGGATACGTTCTCTCGTTCTTTAAGAATAACCCTAGGCCGTTATAAGGATGGCTTCGGTCGAGAAGACAGCCAAGAATGTGGGACAGTTTTTTTTTTTTGGTGAACACTACGCCAGCACGTCAAGTGTTTCTGGGGACAGAAGTAATCTATCTGATTTGACGGCTCGAAGTCACACTTTTTGCCTCGTGATATAGTCGGCTAAAGGTCATTGGCCGTGACAACTTTGCGGCAAAAAGAAAATAAGATGCAGTGCTCTCGTGGGAATTAAATGGTGTCGACGATGTGGGAATGAGAAGACGAACTGGCCAGGGATCGTAGGTAAACTAGAATTGGAAGCTTGAACAGCCCAGACAAGCAGAGACTATCATGTAGGCACGAGAGTGGGCAGCCAATCATCGAAGGGGAAAGTAGTGGCTGCAACCTCGGCGTTTGTATAACGGACGGAGGAGTTTCCCTCAGGGCTCTCCGGAGAGGAGAGGGACATTCAGATGTAAGTGAGGGTGAGCCCGCATCCAAGATGGGACGGGTTCGCGGACGAGGATAGAAGAAAGATAGGGCAACTTAGAGGCGAACAACCGTATTAGAGCGGTCAATGATCAGAACGGGGACACAAAAGAAACCCGAGACATACTGTCGAGACGGAAAGCGACATAAACAACAGTATTCATAAAAAAAGGACTAGTAGGGCATGGTGGAAAATGGAGAGGGGGTGTGGTGCGTTCTTATCAACTTTTTGGGAATTTCCAATCCTCACTCCCTTGGCGGGCCGGCCCACCTCTGCTCGCCTATTCTTCTCCGGTCTGGAGTTTTTGTTACTTTGTTGATCTATAGAGTAGGAGGAGAACACTAGGGCGGGAGTGTGAGCGGGAGTCTGGGTCTTCCCAGGGTCCGTTTTGTTTTTTTCTCGGTTTTTTTTTTTTTTTTTTTCTTCTTGACAAGGGGAGGGGAATTCTAAAAGCTCTGCAGGCCGACAAAAGGGAGCAAATAGAGGGAATCGTGGACCACCAAGCGGCAACCACTTGGCGTGACTTGGAATGCCACTTGGGATGTCCACTAATACTACTGCAGAAGTATGTTGTAGAATTAACTTGTTAGCAGCCGCAAATGGCCTAGCTAAAACAGTTAGACCATGTACTGTAGCAGTGCAGTGCAGAGCAGTGCAGTGATACGCGATATGCGATATGCGATATGCAGCGTTGTGGCTACGAATCCCAAGTCTCCATAGGTATTCTTAAACGACACACCCCACCGACCACTTGACAACCACTGAGGGACAAGTTAGAGGGGTTAGGGTGTATGCGATGACCGGAGGGGGTGCGTGAGGAGGAGTCGGGCAGATCATTTGGGATGACAAGATGAGGCTCTGTTTAATGTACTGCTCATCTTGTGTACAAGCTATAATATGTCGTCAATCGTGGACAAGCAGTTGTGGACGTTGAGCCTTGTCCTGCTGTAATCATTATCGTTGAGGGTTGGGCTTTTGAAAAGCCACATCCCACTTTCTAGTCTTGTTTTCTTCCGGCTCTCCTCGCTTGCAGCCCACGATGTTTGAATGCTTTAAGCGCTGAGAAAAGAATGGAGACACAGATGCACGTGTAAAGTAGAAGTTTAATAGCCCCAGTCTTTTTTTTTTTTTTTCTACCACTTTACTTATTAGTCTATAGGTACCTATAGTCTATAAAAGGTATAGCGACTACTATAACTTCATGTAGTTAGTAATTGACAATTACCTATCCTGATTAACTTTAATGCACCTGTCCGCATGTAGATAAGAAAAAACTTAAGACATTGATTAAGATGATTAAGATATTAATTAAGACTTTTTGATCGTAGGGCAAAGCTGGGGGAAGGGAGGGGGGGCCAGCAGTATGTACACTAAGAGTTAAGGATAAGGGTAAGGGTATTTTCATCGCTATGGTGGGTGGGTCTACGCTAAGGTACCTAGTGAAGGGTCTCCCCGGGGGAGCCGGAGTCGGGAGATACTACCAGTACGGTTAGGTGGCTTTTAGACTAGGATGCTGGAATATAGGCTCCAGGTGTGCCAACCCATACAGCCCAGACAGCCTAGAATAAGCCCAGGTGGGATAACAAAGTGAATAAGCTCCGACAAAACCTTAGCGCCACGTGCTAAATCTCCCCTAAATAAAGCCCAATAGCTGCAATGACTACGAATAAGCTGTCACTCAGTTACATACCAGCATACCTACGCCGCTGTGCTAGGGGGTGGGCTTTTGTGTAACTGGCCTCAAATCTAGCCTTCGTGTTTTCTTTTTTTGCCTTACCTATTATCTATTTGCATCCTATTTGCATTCTATTTGCATCAAAAAACACCCTCTCGCATCACTTCCTCGTCACCTGCTCACCTATCGATTTTTTTGGTCCATAGGTAAATAACAATAGCCTTGTCTCCAGAAAAAAAAAAAAAAAAAAAAAAAAAAGGATTACGTCCCCATTCCTTTTCCTTACGATGCTGCTACGGAATTCACAGTTGAAACGTCCTGAATGGCTACCAGCGTCGCTCGTCCTCATGTAAATTTGGCTGATGATCCCTTGGCTCTTCTCGAAAGATTCGAATCTCTTCCCCTCGAATATGACCGCCATCATGACGTATTATACGACCCCTCCACTGAGTCTAGTAGTCAATTATCTATCATGTCGGCCGAGGACATCCCCTTAGATTTATCCCGTACCCTTACAACCGGGTCCGAAGGTTGGACTGATTCTGAAGACGATAACGACGATTCGTCCGTCACGTCTGACACTTCGCATGCCCGCATCGCCCGCCGACCACATTTCCCCCCTGTCCTACCCTCCGTAAATTCGTCCTCTAGTATCTCCAAAAGCCTGCCGCAGAAGCTAGCTGCGACTATTGCCGCTGCAGAGGGTTCTGGCTTAGACCGCCGCCAACATCACCTAAGCAAATCTCACTCACCCTCTGCTCGCTTTCGGCGTGTGAAGTCACCGTCTATACCTTCCCAAACCCACAGAAGGTCCCTCATCTCCGATGCTCTCCGTGCCAACTTTCCGCTGGACTCGCAAAATCGGCCGAGCCACCTTCTTGTACCCTCGACTCGGCATGCACGACCGCTTTCGCATGGAATCCACGACAGTATATCGGAACGGATAGGTCTTCCTAGCGTTAGGGGCCCTAAACCTAAGCCGTACAGTTGGAAGGGACTTGGAGTGGAAAGTGAAGAGAGTGACTATGAGGAAGATGAGACCGGACTTGACAACTCTTCCGAGGATGAAGACGACGAACGGGATAGCGTTTCTGGCCGCGCATCTCGTGGTCTCCAACGCCTGGCGGAACACTACTCCAGGCTTAGGGACCGGAGAACTAATCTGTGGGAAATTTTCGACAGCATCCATCTAAAACGAACACAAGTCCAAGACTTACGCCATGTCAAGGATGAAACTACTCTTGCCTTTATGACTGCTGTGCAAGCTATACTTCCGAACAATCCAGAGTTAGATCACCTCTTCAAGGATATGCAAGATGCCCAACTCAGGTGCCAAGAAGCGGAACAGCGCTTCGATGATATGTTGGATGAGCTCCAGCATGGCGAAGTAGAGTTGGAACTAGAAGAGCGGAGGTTCTATACCGCCGCGGCAGGCGGAGACGGGACCGATGACGAATCTGACGATGAAAGCTGTTCGGTGACCTCGGAGGTTTCAGCACTGCGAGGAATCACCGGTGACCGCCCAGAAGACATACATCCCCTATTTGAAGAGCTTCGAGAGGCTTCCCGAAATATACAGTTAGCCAAGGAGCTTCTGGTAAATACCCAAATGAAAAGGAAAGCCCTGAGTGCAGGAAAATCTCATTTGTTATCTCCCGATAGTATTGAATTATTGGAGCAGTACGGGGAGGCGGGGAAGAATCGAGCTCTCGAACTCAAGCGATCGGGAGTAATGTCGGAAGACGACATCGAAATGCTGATGGATTACGACAAGCTAGAACGAAAGGCTCGATTTGATATCGATCGCTTCACTAAAGATGTCATAAGACTCGAAGGAGAATGCCGCGAGAAGGGAGTAATGCCCAAAAACACACCTTTCCAGGAGGAAGGGTTTGGAGTCAATCCCGTCCTTAAGGATGATATTCAACTGGACGATGTGCCGTTCGAAACCCACGCAAGAGGACAGCCTAAGACCCTGGCACATTCGGTGTTCCCCAAACTACTGTCAAATCCTACGCACTTGCTAGAAGCATTCCCTATGACAGCCCAACAATCGCTCCGGCTCGCCTTATCACTCCCTCCAGGGATGCCATCCCGTCAAAAGCATGTTAATGATGCGGCCCGGGAAGTCAATATCCACTCCTTACTTGAGGAGGCTGGAGATGTTGATAAAAGGGGCTATATTAATCGTTGGTTACTCCATAAGCTTCATTTATCACCCATGGAAGCCGAGCTCCTATGGTCTACTTTCCACTCCCGCCTCAAAGTTCGTGATACCAATAGATGGCAACAGGATGTCCTCCACTTGTGGTGGAAGGATCAGGCTGCCAATCTACCACCAGCTCAGTTTGAGGGTGTGTACGAAGATCGTAGCTCGGCATCCATTAATCCAAGGACAGATCTTCCAGCGAGACGATATTCCGATTCTGGCCAGCTTGATCGTTTTAGGCTCTGGGAGATCGAAGATTCGTGGGACTAGAAGACATTGATTTTTTATAGTGCAATACCCTCTTCAGTATATATCAAGTGGCCATTGTACTTGTGGCTTTATTTACTTTGTTACTTCACTGGTGGCTTTTTGTCGTCAGGTCTTGGTTTTGCGGAGGGCAACGGGACTTGCAAACCGCGTTGAGAAAGATTGATTCATGGACTTTATATACCCCTTATGCGATTTTACAACATGATGGAGTTTTAGTCATTGGTCAGAAAGGGCTAAGAGTAGATTACTGGTTCCATGTACGAATCTTGAGTTAACTTAGAGGTGGAGGCTGTCTGCTACTTTGTAGGCGTTCGGTCATATCTACTCGTACCCCCCAAGCTCTTATTCCAGAATGTTATAACTCCGAGTGAGGTTTTCGCAGGCGTTGTTGTCCATCCGAACGAGCGGAGTGCCTAGTATATCGTTTGTATGGTCTTGAATGTTTGTCAATATGTATGAATGTGTGTCATGTCACCTATCATAAGCGCCTTATCCATCTACCATTCTACATCGGTCCGTTAGGCTTATAATACCAAACTAGCTCGACGGCCCGTCCCACCCGGCCAGAGCGAAGTGGGTATTCTAGCTTAGTTTGTAGTTTTGGCGATGTATTCGGCCGATTTAATAAGTTGACAGGTTGACTGCTGCTTCTAAGCTCCACCAATCCTTTTCGTCATCTTCTATGGTATTACCTGGCTGCGGGGAACGATGCCATTGTCATGTTACTAGGGGGACAACCACACCTCTATCCCTCGCTATATTATACATGTTTGTATCCTTTCAAAAGAGTACTTCCGAACGGGATATGTAATGCTCGAGTTACACAAGAAATAGCATGGGATCTTCATTGCTGCAAGCAAGATGCACGACCATTAGGATCCTACGAACCTGGCAAATCAAGACCCCTGAGACCGCGGCGCCGTGACTAAACAGGCCAAGCATCGTTCGAAATAGCACATTTTGAAGTTGCTAGTTCTTACTTCATCATGATAACTTATCAAAACTAATCAACTTAGCCTGCCGCAAGAAATAGCACTTTCTTTTCGCGCCGCCATTCCTTCGAACAAAGATGCCGTGTTCTCAATAACGGCGTACGTAATTGTGCCGCATCCAGCCATAACTCCCGAACGGCGACGCCAAGCACCGTAGGATTTTGCCCGCTTTCCATATAATCCTCCAATCCCGCTTCTCGCTGATGTGCCAGAACACGGGTCATATGTTCTACCAGAAAGCGGAGCGACTCCTCTCTCGAGGGGGAGGGTGCGCGGCAAGATGCAATACGCCCATTTTCGCCCTAGCGGAAACCGGAACCTGCATCCCCTAGTGGAGGGGATGGGATGGATGAGCCACCAGGGAGGGGAAGGGGGCCGAAACCTTTCCTTGGAAAAACATGTATAATAAGTTGGTCTTCTCTTGCCTTGTCGCGCGGCCTACACGTGTATCTTTCTTGAAAAAGAAGGCACTTATTATAGCTAAGGTATTCGCTAGCCCCACGCCCCTCTCTAAGTCAGTACGACAGAAAGCTGTGCGCTCGATACAAGATGAGCCCAGTGGGCAGTGAGAGAGGGGAAGAGGTCGAATCGGAAAATTCGGCTTCCTAGGAAGTTTATGATTGGGAAAGCCCAGAAGAAGAAGGGGGTTAACCCAACAATCAGAGGAGGGGAGCCATAGATTCAGGTGTGTTGGGCCTTTTCGCCCTCTGCGAAGCAGGGATAAGAGCGAAGAAAGAGAAAAAAAAAAAAAAATAATGATGTGGCCAATTCCCAGAATTCCACGATTTGCTGTCAACGCTATACACTTAGTCGGACGTAGACTCGGAGCTGAAGAGATGGGACCTAGATGAGGTTTCATTATCAGCAAGCAGTTCCTGCAAGGTACACGCGCGCCGGAAATGCTCGCTAGTTGTGCCGAGCTGCAGTGTGTGCAGCGCAGAACGTCGTGGACACTGGGGAAAGCAAACTTTGGGCGGCCCACGGACAGACCAAGTCAAGTCACCCGCAGTTGAGATTGCTACGCCCGACACAAGCGAGGCGGGGACCTGAACGAAAATCGCGACTATGCCTACAGATGATTTGCCCGAGTAAGGTATTAAGGGCTTCCTCGTGGGGAAGTGTCATGCTAGCAGAGTTGCCTTCTCCGTGGGCCCTAACACCGAAACCCCATTTTGTTCGAGGACTTTCCAAATTGATTTATGGCCAAGATTTTCTCTCACCTTGGTATTTTTGTTGTTGGCTGGCTTTGTTGGGTAGAAGGCCATTATTTGTGAACAGCGGTGATGCCTGGAATATAGTGATATGGTGTTAAAAAGATGGTTTTCGTAAGTTATCTTGCCCTAGCGAAGTTGCGCCTTACCTCCGCCTTTGGCACTGCCGAGTTTGACTCCACAGTTCCGCAATTTCGAGGGAAAGTACGGCAACAACGCACCGCAACTGCCCCGGTCCAGTATTCACAGCTTTTCCCAACGGCGACGCCTTAAAATGTGACCACAACAACGCCAATAACGGATGCAGAAAAACACACAGCTAATATTCGTAAGTCTACATCATACATATTATCTACTATAATGGAAGCTATAAATAAAAGCCATTTACTATTCAATCAAGCCTTTTATAGTCTTTCGGCTTTGAATAAGTATAGGAATATGCCTTACTATTCTTGTGATTATATTCACGATTGGGATCGGGCTGATATTTCAGGTTCTATAATCAACCATATTGACATTCATAAGAGGGGGTTCTCTATACTCCTACAGCACACCTAATCAAGAAAAAAAAAATACTGTTCAAGTCCACGGAATAACGTTACGTATAATTAAAAGGAAAACCCACGTATTTCACCTGTGAAGCCAGCTAGATCTTTGATAACTCCATCCTTCAAGTCGCCGTCCATCTGCCTACATATCTCGATTTCACACATCGCGCACGACATAGTGGCGAGGCTGCATATGCCAGTCAACCTTAGAGCTTGTTTACCTAGGTGTACCTACATAGACTCCTAAAGGCTTCCCCTTGGTCAAGGTAGACGTATGAAATTGTCCAAGAGGTAGGTAAGGTTATGTTAGGTGTTTACATAAATGGTCAGGGCCCAATATTGCACACATTGGTCAACGGAGGTGACGCACTTGTGGAACCTAGAGTCAAAAAAGCATTTATTGATTTCCCATGTGGTCGCCCTTTAAGTCCGCGCCGATATATGCACCTACATGCCTACAACTTTAACTAACGTAAGCCAAGCTTGAGGCTCAACCCCCCCAGTCTAGCCCCCTTAGCACCGCGCTCAGATGAGTATCAAGATAGATTCACCATTTTAAGCTTATTTATATGAACAAAGAATCAAACGATTGTGCAACACCCAACAAGCACCTAGATCCATGATCCTAGCAGCTACTCATTCAAAAAATTCCCCTTCCTGGTAAGTATGGGTCTGTTGGCGGCATCACCAGGACAATAAACTGAGAACTTTCCAACCGCACTTGCTGCAGGTTTCCAATTCTCTAG
Organism: Daldinia sp. EC12; assembly: GCA_002120325.1. Classification (NCBI taxonomy): domain Eukaryota; kingdom Fungi; phylum Ascomycota; class Sordariomycetes; order Xylariales; family Hypoxylaceae; genus Daldinia; species Daldinia sp. EC12. The sequence continues at coordinate 465,155 of KZ112938.1, read as the reverse complement.
CAAGCTCGCCGTTTCATCCATGAATTTTTCATTCCATCATAGTAACTTACTACAAGTTTCATTCCTTCAATAACTGGGGTAGAATATCTCATATATTGGGCCTAGTGTCTGATATATAGAAAATTGCTCAGGCCTCTCTACCTGAGGCACCCATGCCCATCGTTTCGTTGCATCGTTTCGTTGATATCCCCATCAACCACCAGGTAAGCAATGTTTCGACGACGAAGCCTATTGTCGGCGACGCCTCCGATGTGAATGAATCATTCCTTTCCTTTTTCCGTGGATGCTTGCTCCGCAATTCTCCCTTCTCTCCCACACCACCTTAGGCATCAACCCTTAACATTGACACACTTTTCTACCTCTACAACCCAGTCCAACCCAGCATCCTATTCCAAGCACTGGAACATCTGCGCATCCCATTCTTGGACTTTATCTCATCCCTCATCACATCGCCGGTGTTCACAAAAAAAAACTTACAATCTACAGGCGATAAAGCATACACTTTTTCACAACATACGTGCTGTCGCCGCCCTTTCTACCCTTTTTTTTTAAAACCAAGTTATCTTTCTTTCATCGGCTGCATACCAGATATTTACCTGTCAGTATATCTATACCTGATCATTCCTATCGTTCCTACCACTTTAATCCTTGTCGCCGTTATTAACATTTATCAAGTTGCACCTACTGCCTTCCGCCTACTGCCTGCCGCCTTCCGTCTTCCGGGGCAGGGGTTCCAATTCCGTCCCGCGGACATTCCAACACACTGATCTCACGCACCTTCATTACTTCTTTTTCTTCTTCCACGTCGCCGATAGGCCCGAGTAGGAGACCGCCTTGGTGATCTACTACTACAGCCAAATATGGCTTCACTCCTTGGTAAGTTATACTCCTTTCTCATATCATCCTATATTATCACCCTAAGGCACTATTATACCGATTCTCTTATCCCTTGACATGTTCTATACCCTATACATCCCACAACCCTTGCAACTCTATACACTAGATGCTCGCGTGACCATGCTGCTCTTTCCCCGTTTCTCTTATCCCCTTACTTCTATATCGCGTGACACGATCATACCCGCTATACTCTTGAGACCTATCATCAAGCCCTTGCTATACTTGATAGCTTTGACAACTATATCAAACAGCATTATGGCTAATTTTCTATAGGAACAGCCAATAAAGGCTGGCCCTCGGACCGTCTCCCCGTGGAGATATTTACGCATATCGCAAAATTCTTACCCGACCGCAGTGACCTCAAGAACCTGCGCCTTGTGAACAAGGAATTCAACAAAAAGTTACATGATCACTTCTTTGAGCGCATAGTCATCAATGTCAACTTAAAGCTCAACGCATTATTCAATATCCCCCGTCCTGGCCTTGATGATTATATCCCCGCTAATATCACGGAGTATCTCATGCGCTCTGACAGCTTCCGCAGTATTTCCCCGCAAGTCCGCCGTATTGGCTTGGCGCTGGAGCTCAGCGAACAGGAACTGGCGTCTCCTGAAGATGACGGGCATGAGGCGATCGAAGTTCGCGAATGGGGCATCTTCAGATGGCCAGCAACTATAGAACGTCGTGCTAAGACACGCATCGCAAGATTGACCCAATCCCTGGAGAGTGCCCGAGGGGTCTCATACATCTTGGCCAATACGAAAGAGGTGCGGGAAATCGCATTATCGTGTGATGGATGTCTTGGTTATCTTCAGGGCCCCGATCTTAACCCATACCAGCCACCGGGTCCACCACCTGTTTTTGGTGATCCGAACGTCGTCCCCAACACAGTTCGGACTACTATGGATTTATCCCTGCCTTCTCTCAAGGTGACATTCGACAGGCCGTATAAGCTAGAATTGATGGAAGCCAAGCTAGCTGCTATCGGGGTGCACCGTAATGTCATACCACTCGAGATATTGCGACTCATACGCTTTGAGAAAACAAATATGGATGGCTTCACGCGCGAAGATCGATGGCGAGCCCCCCTGCCTAGAAGCCGTTATGGCGACATCCAAGTCACTCGTGGTCCTAGAGACTATGATTACCGTTTGCAACCGGACCAACTCACGGAGACCCAGGCACGGCTCTTGTTTCATTACATAACCACTCACCAAGCGCTGATTCAGGCGTTCCTACTCTCTGTGGTGGATAACAGCTCTTCGTACACTCGCTTGACCAAGGTCAATATTGCGCGGATTCCGAGCCTCCACATTGATCTCCTATGCCGGGACGACTTCTGGTCCGGATTACCTAGCGTGGAGGAGGTGTCTCTGGGTGTCGTGCCTGACTGGAGAGAGGTGATCGAGGAGAACGCATACACGATAACTACCAGGCAGGTCTATCCCACTACTGCGCTGCCTAAAGTCTTCAGACTGCTCGAAGACTACATCGGCGTACAATCACAGATCAAAAAGCTTCACTTCGAGTGGCTCTGCGGTGGAGAGTTCGCTGCCGGCTGGCTCCAGAGAGAGAAGCACATTTTACCCGCACCCTTCTTGAGGAAGCATCGACTGGTGATCCACTCAGGTGTGGACAACCTTCTCATTCTCCCCCATATCCAGCATTTATCCCTCAAGAACTGCTGGTTTGCTCCCAACGTCTTCTACCGCATCATCCACACCATGTCCAAGGACTTCTCCCTCGAGACCCTCGACCTGGAATCCGTCTCTTTGACCGGTCCTCCCATTTTCCGGGGCGACATGCCCGACGTGGATGACCCGGGCTACGAAACTTGGCCAATGGGTGTCTGGCCCTCCGAGACCTCGCCGGTCCCTGGACTACTCCAAGAGCCTTTGCCGCTGTCCTGGAGCCACGTGATCGACATGCTAACACCGGGCGAGACGATCAGAGAGCGTGTTTTCGCAGAGAAGTTCCCCTTGGACCCGCCGCTACGCATCAAGAAAGAGCTCGGCCTCCGAAAGATCACCTTCAAGTCGTGCGGGTACGTGATGATCCCAGACAAGCGATTCGTGTCTAAGAGACGATTCCTGGGCCTCTACTACCCGCTGTCTCTCAGCCAGACCGTTGATCAGATGACCCAGCGCTACGTAGAAAGATGGCGGGAGCTAGCCGGGTGCATGCAGGTCAACACCGATCGCCACCTCGGGTACATATTCCCCCTGCTCAACCCCCGGGAGGACTACGCCTTACAGAAGGTCCACGGGCTGCGTCCGGGATGGTACGGGACGTACGCATGGCACCTATTCCGAGCCGCTCAAGAAGACGGGATCCCGGGTGCCGGCGTCGGGCGGTTCAGCGGGACTATCGGAGACGACGAAAGCGCCGACTTCTGGGGAAGAGGAGGCGTCGATGGAGGAGGAGGAGTACCTCAGCCGTACGAGTTCGACACGGAAGAATTCGACTTCGCGTACGAAGAGGACGATCTCGACGGCCTCCACGATTTGCTGCAGAGCAACGAAACACGTCTGGGCTACAGCGCCCATAATAACCCTCTTTTCCCGAACATGGACGATGGCGATAACTAAGTTAATCGTTTGGAATCCGCTTATGAGCAGGTCTACGTCCCACATGGTCCCGCTCGGAAAAAGGGGGCCTGTGGTCTATATCCACAGTTCGACATTAACAGGCTTCTCCTTATCAGTTGTGTTTCTCAGTTCGGTCTTTTGTTTTACGGGCTTTCCGCTTCTACCTGTCTGCGGCGTTAGGCGGTTCCGCGGCGTATTGCACATGGCACTCAGAAAGTTCTTTCGACGACAAGGACTTACTCTACGACAGTTTATCTCAGCTTCTTCTCCTTTCCTCTTTTCTTTCTTTTCTCTTTTCCTATGTACTCGGCACACACCACACGGAGTCGACACGGAGGCTTGATACCCCGAAGAAAAAAAAGTTGCGGAATAAGGCAGGCGTTGATTTAATGAATTCTTGCATCGGTGGCCGCGGTGTTTTATAAAAAGTCTGATTTTCCGCGTTTGCATTTTGCATCCATCAATTCGGACGCAAGGGGGGGAGTTTACGAAGGACAGATCAACCCAAAACTTTCGAGAGACACTTAATCTTTAGCAAAAAGGCCCATATTGGCCAATGCGCATAATTCTCTTCGTTGAGCAGCAGCAGCGACGCATCGCTGATGTTGGGCTCGTTACTTTTATAAGGCGTTTTATCTTACGGATCGGTTCAGGAGGAGACACGAATCGACACCCTAGAGCCACACCACACAACCGGTTTCGTTTACCCACGCTCTGGAGATGCGGAAACTGAGGACTTTACGTCATACGAGGTGGATTGGGCGTGCTTTACTTCTAGCCTGACATGTTGCTTGTGGCTCACCTCGTTCGGGAGGTATAATACGAACTTGCGATGTTTTAATAGTGAAGCTTTTCTCTGGGCCCTGTCTACTATGCAAACTGCCCACAAGATGCGTTTGAGAAAATAATAATAATAGATGATTTTTCTTTTTTGCAATCTAAGCTTTCCCCTGTAGAGTCAGAATAATTGAATCTGTGACTTGAAAGCGAATACGAGGTCTTAATCGTAGGTAGCAAGGCCAGTGTTACGACTAGGCCAGGTTAACGCCAAACCTTGCGAATGGAGCCACCTTTAAAGAGTTTATTTGGTGAATCCATTTGGAGGACTGGGAGGTGTAATCGGTCCCTTTTGCTACATGCTATACGGCCTAGTAAACGGGGACGGCTGTCCTTTTTTACATGTAAGGTTTAAAAGATACTGATAGAAGAGACGAAGAACTTAAGTTTCGAATTACCTAGGGCTGTACTTGGTATCGGACACGTTCTGCCTTGTTCGTATAACTTGGAATCTTTACGGCTCAAATAGCAAATACGAAGGAAATGGACTACAACACAGAGCACAGAAGCATATAGAAGTCTAGTAATTCATCACAATCAAAATAAAAGACTCAAGTGATGATCGTTCAGAAACTTTTTTTTGCCACGTTATTTGGGGGAAAATCCACGAAGATCTTGATTTCGCGGAGTTGCATGCCAGAGAATACCTAGACCCATGCTGTACGATAACCGCCTTGACACCTGGAGTTTGAAAGCAACTTTAACCCCGAACCTGAATCTCCATTAATCGTCACACCCCCTACCATTCATCGCCTCGTCCCCGTTGTCTTTTTATTCGGGAATCTATGCGGCGGTGATGGCCTTGCGGATGCGGGCACCGCGTTGTCTCGAGCTCAGGTGGGCCGGCTCACGGCCGACAACTGCCTCGGACTTCTGCACAACCTCCTCGCCTTCGGTCAGGATGAGCTCAATGTGGCACGGGTTCGACATGTAGGGGTTGATCTATTACGACTCATTAGCAAAACCACGTATACACACATAAACCTGAGAAAATTGAGAGGCTAGAAGAAATAGAAGAGTGGAATACATACACGACCGTGAGCTCGGTAGGTTCGTCTTCTCTGCTTAGGGGCCTGGTTGACCTGGATGTGCTTGACGATCAAGTTGCTGGTGTCGAGGCCCTTGGCGTCGGCGTTGGACTCAGCGTTCCTGAGGAGACCGAGAAGGAACTCGGCAGACTTAACGGGCCATCGAGCCTTGGAGACACCGAACTGCTTGCCTGTTTGGAGTAACCATGTTAGCTTGTGTTTATTATTGTATTAACCACATGTGCGCAGCAGATATCACATCATCGTTTCTTCTCTCCACTAATACCCTCCGTCTGATTTTACTCAAGATATAGCCTGAAAAGTGATGGAACTTCCGTACCTTGGGCGGTTCGGCCAGTGCTGCCAGCGTATCGTCGCATGGGGACGGCCTCAGTCTTCTCTTTAACGTTCTCGAGGAACTTAACGGCGCGGGTCAACTTCCAGCCGTTGATGGCCTGAGCCGTCTCTCGGGTGTTCTTGAAGGAAACTCGGAGGTAAGCACCGCGGGCGCGGGCCGACTTCGCGGAGTCAATCTCGGTGGCAGCGTATCGAACCTATGCGAGGAAATAACCATTAGCTACCCAATTCCCGTGCTCGTATATTGGCTCGTTGGATCTTTGCATCGTGAGAAGTCGTCGATAGTGCGCATTCATGCCGTACACCGAAAAATTGAAATTGCAGTTCTCGTAGAAAGAATGTGCCACATTCGACTAATTCACTCGAGCGGGATTTCAAACGTACCATCTTGGGCTGCTGTGTGGTGTTGAGGTGGGAGATGGACTCGATGTCGTTTGTTGAATTGAAGATTTTCGCGAGGGTCAAAGTTCGGGAAAGTTCAAATTGTGGAAATTGAATTGTGCCCTCGCTTACTGCCCTGAGAAAAGGTACGTACTCTTTTGTTGATAAGATTGCAACTTTGTCTACAGTTCAGTCCCACTTGGTCGATGCGCCTCTATCTCTTATCGATAATAAACTTTTATCACAAATCTTGGACGGTAAATATTCGGCTTTATGCTTGGAGCTCGGGCCATGTAAACTCTCAATTGAAGTCTCTGAGCGGTACCTTGAGTTGACTAGCTCCAAAATTTTTTTTTCTTTCTGAAGCTTGAAGGAAATTTTATGGGAGCTTGAAGTTAACATAACTTTTCCTCCAATTGTTTCCTCGAAAACTCATAACGCGACAAACGACGCGATAACTCCTATCGCGAACATCGCAAACATTATACCTAACTAATAGTTTTATTTTTTAAAAATGGGTTTCACTCCACGAGGAGGTAGAGGCGGTGGCCGAGGTGGCGGCCGAGGTGGTTTTGGTGACAGAGGTGGACGAGGAGGCTTTGGCGGAGGCCGTGGTGGTGGACGAGGTAAGCTAAATCTGCGAGCTTTATATGTTTCAATGCACTCTAGGACATCAAGTTGTTAATATTTGTTTCTTTTCAATAGGTGGTGGCCGAGGCGGTTTCGGTGACCGAGGTGGACGTGGTGGTGGTCGCGGTGCCCCGAGAGGACGAGGTGCTCCTCGCGGTGGTGGACGTGGAGGTGCGAGAGGCGGCGCAAAGGGTGGCGCCAAGGTTGTTGTTGTAAGTTACAATATCTATCATGAGCTAATCTGTGAATGTCATGATATTAACCATTTTCAGGAACCCCACCGTCACGAAGGCGTTTTCGTCTCGCGGGGCAAGGAAGACCACTTGCTCACCCGAAGCATCGCCCCTGGCATTGAAGTCTACGGCGAGAAGAGGGTTTCCGTTGATACTACTACCAAGGCTGAGGATGGTACACCTATCACTACCAAGGTCGAGTACAGAATCTGGAACCCTTTCCGAAGCAAGTTGGCAGCCGGTATCATTGGTGGTATCGACAACATCTACATGAAGCCTGGCTCCAAGGTTCTGTACTTGGGTGCCGCCTCTGGTACCTCGGTCTCTCACGTTTCCGATATTGTTGGACCTACTGGAAATGTCTATGCTGTTGAATTCTCTCACCGATCTGGTCGAGACTTGGTCAACATGGCCCAGAACCGAACCAACGTTATCCCCATCGTCGAGGATGCCCGACACCCCATGAAGTACCGCATGCTTGTGCCTATGGTTGACTGCATCTTCGCCGATGTTGCTCAACCCGACCAGGCCCGTATCGTCGCCCTGAACGCACACATGTTCCTGAAAATTGGCGGTGGTGTAGTTATCTCTATTAAGGCAAACTGTATTGACAGTACAGCTGCCCCAGAAGCAGTCTTCGCGCAGGAAGTACAGAAGCTGAGAGCAGAGCGCATCAAGCCCCAGGAGCAACTGACACTAGGTAAGAAGTCTTTTTCCTGTACTCAAAATTGCTTATTACTAACCGTCGTAACTAGAACCTTATGAGCGAGATCACTGTATCGTAATTGGACAATACCAAGAGGCGAAGTAAAGGCACTTTATAGGCTAAGAGGAAAGCAACCTATTTTGTGTGTTATATTACGGTCTTGATGTAACGATCATAAACCACGTGGTTCGTGGGATGGAGTTATTCCCATCAGGCAACGGCGACTAGGCGTTCGGAGGGTGGGTTATTGATATTTCATCTGCATAAGTTTCCATAGGGAAAAGTCTATTTGATCAATACCATGCAAGCAGTTCGATACACGTATTTTTATTCACTCTCCTGGTATGAGATGTACCCTTATAACTGAGGCACATGAATCAGCATCCACCATGTTATCGAGATCTGGTCTCGTCCTAGCCTCCTATCATTATGGTGTAACAACATGGAGAGAACAGCAACTCTACTCCTTTACGGCCATTGATATAGTATACCAAGTAGATCACTGTCCATCTACTTATTCATTCTCTATATACCATAGTACAATTTATCTATGTAGTCTCTTCCGACGACCCCCGACAACCGCCAACAACCAGTAGGCCAAGTTATAGCAGACACACCTAATATTAAAGAACGTGCTATCAAATTATATATTCCAGTAGTAATTCTTTTTTCTTGGTATCCCCCTGTTCTTTAACATATTTATACTTATCTGGCGACTATCCCCGATCCCAAGCCGTGTTTTTGAATATAACGCAACTCCCAAAATTGATAGAAGCGCTTTGTAAGACTAATAAAAATAATTATTATCAATCCTATTTTATAGATGTAGTCAAATATACGCTATATTATATATAAGATATGTGTCGCTTCATCTAACCAAGGTAAATGTTTAATATGTGACAGAGACTCTTCTCATTGGCTTAACTATACCAAATCAGGAAGTGATAGGATGAGTTTTGCTTTTTGAGTTTCTGTAACTAGCTTGTTCCTATCGGACTTCATTAGTATATCTCACATGCGTCAAGCACTTGCATGAGGGAAACATCCTGGCCTCAACTTACCTGTTCTTACTTAACAAGACGTAATAAAACGCTACACGGAAACGGGAATATTCATGGCTATATATATTCGAAGGCGCCGGTGTGGTGTAGCATATCTTAAGTGGGTGTATAATGTTATACATGTCTAGCATCTGCACAAGGCAGACGCAAGGCGGCCACCACCAGACCTGATTGAACACGATCTAGACTTCAGGATTTTCACTTCAAGATCGTTGTATGTTGAATCGCATGATTAACATTCTACCTAGCCGATTTGAGAAAGAAAATTCTCAGAAGGGGTTCGACCAAAGTAAACTGATTTGCTTATGCGACGGGGAACCGCTCCGTTCCTACATAACACTAAGTCCAATTCGAAGTGATACCCTCGCGCTATTGGCTCTAACGTCTCTGACCTACTCTTAAAAGCGACACGCGGGATTTCACCTTCACCGAACATGGGATATATTTCTCATATGATAGAAAGCGTTTCTCGGCGGGATCCTGACATCTCGTGGGAGGAGCCGTGGTCCACGCCGAGACGTAGTGGGTGCAGAAAGACCCCGCGTATACGCGTATATAGATGCCGCATTCGCTATTTATTACACACCGATCTATATTGCCAATATTTATCTTTAATTCCTTATAAGAATATCTGCTCACCATGTCGTCGTCTCTAGCGCAGTCAGCCATTGCTAAGCTGAAGGAAGCCGGCCTGGGCGACGTCTTGCACGTTCCCGGCGAACAGGCGTACCAGGCAAAAGAGGCTTCCCTCATACCACTCTCACAGAAACTAGGACCCTGGGCTATTGTCCAGCCGAGAAACACTGAAGAGGTCTCCAAGGCGGTGAAAGCTCTGGTTAGTACCGAAGGTCTGCAGTTCGCCGTCCGCAGGTAAGTAATCGAACTATCAGCTATGAATCGATCTCGTTACCTCGCGTACTTGAGTGAGTTAGGCAAGAAGAGGAAAGGCTAACGTAGTATTACTTGGACAGTGGTGGCCACATGTGGGTAGATAATAGCAACAATATCAAGGAGGGTGTGACTATCGACCTTACTCTTATGACGAAGCGGACTTACGACCCCAAAACGAAACTTGTATCGCTCGAACCTGGAAGCAGATGGAAGGATGTATACAGGGAATTGGTTGACCGTAAGTCATTCTTAGACGCTCTCTGAGAAAACAAGTGCGATCTAATAGTATAACAGAAGGACTATTGGTCGTTGGAGGTCGTGAGGCGGAAGTAGGCGTTGGCGGATTCTTAATTGGTGGTGGCTTGTCGTTCTTCAACTCGAGCAAGGGATGGAGTTGTGGTAAGTAATTCTTCAGTGCCTAGTAAACATCCAGGGCTCAGACGTATTCTTCCCTGTTGCGAGTGAAAGCTAGATATGGCGAGTTCATATGAGCGCTAACATGTGCTTCCATTAACCAGACACAATTGTCAACTTCGAGGTCGTTCTAGCCGATGGCAGCATAGTCCAAGCCAACAAGACAACGAACCCAGACCTATTCCTCGCGCTGAAAGGCGGCTCTGCCAACTTTGGCATTGTAACACGATTCGACATGGAGTCTATGGAGTCCAAGAACATATGGTGCGGCACGGCCGCATACCCTAAATCAGCCACCGGACAGCTCGTCGACGCTTATGTCGACTTCACAAATAACCTATCCCACACCCCGGACGACTATGTTTTCCTGTATGCATTCCGCGGAGCCAAGGAGGAAGACTACGCCATCAGCTTAAACTTCTCCAACATGAATGGCGTCGCAAACCCGGAGCCCTTGCGGGGGTTATTAGAGATCCCAAATCCTATTTCGAAGCCTGAAGACTTTAAAGTCAAGACGTTGTATACCAAGTTGACGGACTACGCAGTCCCCTCTGCGAATTAGTAAGTCGAACGTTTTTATTTTCGCCACTATTGATCATCACCATTAGAGTATCTGGGGCCGTTCGACTGACTAGCATCACCAGCACTAACTGGGAGGCCATTACCGTCCAAGTCGACGCCAGCGTCACGAACAAGGCATTCGCCGAATTCGATATCCTGATCGAAAAGCTCAGGAAGGCAATTCCTGATAACGACTTTATAGCCCGAATAGTTGTCCAGCCAATCCTTAAGTCGTGGGCGGACATATCTGCTTCTAAAGGTGGAAACGTGCTCGGAATTGAGAACCTGCCGGGAGACTGCCTCAACATTCTCGTCGGAGTAGAGGTACCATCGCTCGAGCTACGCGAGCAGGTCGGCAGACCCGCTGTGAAAGCTCTTCTTAACACTGTCAAATCCTTCGCAAAGTCGATTAACAAAGACGCCGATTGGCTCTACCTTAACTACTGCACGGACGGTCAAGAGCCGTTCGCGACGTACGGCGCAGAGAACGTTAAGAAATTAAAGGCGGCGGCAGCCAAATATGATCCCAACAGGGTCTTCCAAGAGCGGGTACCTGGTGGATTTAAGATCTCCAAGGCTCAATAGAATAGCGCTAAATTTCCCGTGCTGGAGGGTACGATGAATTTGAGGAACGCCTGGCGCTTTTTGTTTGGCCAATATATGTATTTAACTGAGTACTGCCTACTTCGTACCGATAAAATGAGAGGAGAGATATAATCTCTGAGAAGTTATCGTATAAGAGGCAGAGGCAAATGCTAAAAGACGGTGAACTAGTATGATGTTGCTACGACCAATATTAATGGGTGCTGCTGATATATTTAACCTATGCCTGTGAGCTTGATGCCAGGAAGTACTTATAATTCCATGCGATCTCCCATGCCTTCTTCCCTAAGTTTCCGCCCGAGTTCATCCTTCTCTTCCACTTCTTCCTTGATTCGTTGTTCTACCTCGTCCCGTATTGGGCCGAGATCGGGCGGGATGGTAGAAAACTGCACACTGGGCGCGGTTTCGACGAATCGCAGCTGCTCGCTGACATGCTCTATAATATCGTCCAATTTCTTTTTCGGGTTCTTATTCTGGCGCGGTTCGCCTAATATCTGCTCCAGAGTGGGAAGCAGTGTATCTTGTCGAAAACGATCACGCCAGGGTGTATGCAGGGGCAATTCTGTCGGAATAGTCTTATTGTGACCGATGGCGACGGCCGTCTCGTACGCCCAAGCACGAGCGACGTTTCGGGGTGTATAACCCCCTCCTCCAAACATAAGCAGAGGAATATTTAGGCTTTTGCAATATTCGACGCACGACGCGTGACCCTGAACAAGCAGGTTGAATTTACCTAACCTGTCTCCAGCCAGGGAGTCTGCACCGCATTGCAGAGCAATCGCACCAGGTCTGAATTTTTCTATGCATCTAGAGATGATGCTCTTGAAAAGCCACTCGTACTGCTCGTCCGTAATGCCATCATTCAAAGGCACGTTAATAGCGTGATGCGCCCCTGGGTTATGCTCACTTCTTGGACCATTGTCTTCTAAAGCGCCAGTGCCGGGAAAGAAGACTTGAGGATCGTACTTGTGGAAAGATACAGTCATGACTCGGTCTGTAGAAAAGAAGGCCTCTTCTACACCGTCACCGTGATGCACGTCAATGTCGATATATAGGACGCGGGGATGGATGCGTAACAATTGTAGTATACCAAGGACAATATCGTTGATATAACAGAACCCTGACGCTTCCGACTTCTTGGCGTGGTGCAAGCCTCCACCCCAGGAGATGGCAATGTCGGACTGTCCCGTGCACAGTTTTCTCGCGGCATCCAGAGAACCACCCGCCGACATGGAACAATAGTCGTACAATCCCTCGAAAAGTGGGCAATCACTACCACCCAGATTAAACTTGAGATCCGGACTAGAGTTGTCGACGTCTAACGGTAATGGTTGAGGGGCGACTGAGGCGAGGAACTCGACGTAATCGTCGGTATGAAATGCCGTAAGCTCCTCGTATGTGGCCGCGCGGGCAGTATAATTCTCCATGGCGAAATTCATGCCATAAGATGAAACCAGACTCTTGGTGAGAGTTAATCGCCAAGGCTTCATGGGATGTGTTTGACCGAAGTGATGCCTCTCCATTTCGGGGTTATAATGGAAGGATACTGTGTAGCCTTTGGGCTTTGTGATGCCATATTCGTGAGCGAAGCGTTTAATCTTGTTAAGATAAGCTGCATTTTCAAGGTCGCTCGGCCGGTCTAAAGGCTTATTAAATTTCTTTACCACTGGCCCGTCAACATCAACTTTGTGAGGTAGGTAGTTGGGTTTTGGCAACCGTAACGAATAATGATTCGCCGGGTCAACCTCCATCTTGAAGGCTAACGGATGAGATGAGGCCGACCAACAAAAAATATGCTATTGCGTGAAGTGAAGGGTAGAGGCGTCTAAACTTCCGCTTTCTTAGATATTTAGTGTTTGTACAACTATTGAAACCACGACGTCTATAAGTATACGGCTGTTGTGTATCGCTTGACTCCGAAAAGAAAGTTAAAGAAAATGAATCAAATGAAGAGAAATTAGGACGACGCTAGAAATTATCCGAGGTGAGCTTCGTATAACGTGTTATATAGGAGGCTTAAAGATTGGAGGGTGGCGGTGATGAGATAGCTTGGTCTATAATGGGTATCTAGGCGTTTCTCGTGAGGTTTGGTCGCTTTTTCCTTAATGATGAAATAATCTTCAATGGTCAAGATGAGGATTGAATGAAGGCGACTTTCATAAATTAGCACCGAGAATGCGGTAGCAGGGTAGATGCCGATTTGCCCCACTATAATGCACGGGCTAACTCAACATACAAAATTGGAAGAAAACGCTAAGCTAGATCTGTGATAGCCCGGATCGGTACCTGGATTGAAGTTACTTTCTTTAAATGTTGCCCGATTTGCTTAGAAGAACAAGGGATGACCCAATACGCTAACCTTATTTTCTATAGCACCAATGTATTAAATATTCTGGCTATTACATAATCGGTCAGATATGTCCTAACATCTGTTGCCCTTGCCGTGCTTGTCAAAAGTTAACTTTTTGAATTAAATTTTTATCGATTACACCAATTTACTCCCCACTTCTTGGACTTACCTAAGGGGCTGTTAGCCTTGTCGCGTTTAGAGGCTACCGATATACCGGCGCAAGCAATTCTTTCCACTATCCAACATTGCTAAGTAATGAAGCAATCCAACAATACCTTCCCATCTTTTATCAATCTTTCCTAGCGCCTTCTCAAATACCACGGCACTCTTGTTATTGGGAGGTTCCTTTTAAGTGATAATTTATCGGGACTGGTCAGGAAGGTGAGCCAGAGCTCAAATTCACACAAATATCACCGATTATGCGCATGTGATTCCAACTTGCCTTAGCCATCCTGAAGTATTGGTCCCTCCCTGCATTACGTTGCACTGTCTTTTCTGCGACGCCGCCACAAGAAAAAAACATGAATGAAGACTTAATTCCAGAAAAAGAAGACCGAAAAAATCAAGAATCAAGAATCTAGAATACTAGGCAACGCAACAATTATCATCACAATTAATGCATCATATCATTTCCCTTCTCCATTTTCAAGTTTTCTAAGTTAAACCTTCCTCTTACCCTCCTCGCGCGTGTCGCTCGCTCTTTGACCACTCTCTCACCATCACCTACCCAAAGAGCGTGCCCCTCCGCTTAGAGGGCCAGGTTAACAACGATGCCTAGAGACGATCTCTCCATAGACTTCGTAAAGAAGATGGCGCCCTCGACCGAGGCGCACGATCCTGCCGCCATCCTCGAAGATTTCATTCATCGAACCGCCAACCTGCCTGAAGAGATTCGCTTCATCCAGGATGAGATTGCCGACAAAGACCGCACATATCAAGAGTGTGTCAAGACTATCGAAGAAAGCGACGCTAAGATCCAACGCTGGATTCGTATGAATGGAAGCCACACGCCTTTCCCCCGCGAGCAGATGTTGCGCGAGACCATCCGCGAAAACTATACTCGAGCAGACAAACTTGCCGAAGAGAAGATATACCTGGCCCAAAAGGCACAGAATCTTTTTGACAAGCATATCCGACATCTCGACCTACAAATAAAACAGCTTAGCGATCGAAACGAACCCGGGTTTACCGATCCCGATGAGATACCCTCCGTCATACGACCGAGCGCTGCCAACAATAGCAATACGAGCCTTCGGGTGCTCGCCGTCTCGACAGCCAGTAACACGCCGCTCAACCCTATCACTAATAATGCGACCCCGACCGGATCGAGAGCCGCCAACCCCCAGATCAGAACCACCCAATCGCAAGCACACATCTCCAGCTCCGCACCTACTTCTCCCGCGGCAAGCATGATCATGAGCAACCGCAACCAGCGCGAGTCCTCTGCCGGACCGTGAGTAGCCAATCAGAATTCTTTACTCCCTTTACAACATCATTACCAGGACTTCCTTTCCTCTCCAATTGCAACCACTGCTTCCTCTTCAGAATATGGCACACATGCCTCTTGAACAGATGCCCTTATCATATACAAACAAAGAAACAGTCAATACTAACTAGACACAGTGGGAGCGGTGTTCCGAAGAGGGGCCCACGAGTGAGTTCTGGCCTAGGCTTGCCAGCAGCATCGAGCGGGTTAGCTCGTCATTCTTCTCTCGGACCGGGGACGCCCAAAGCAGGGACACCGGGAGCGTCGGGAAGAGCAGGTAGTGCTGGTCCCCGAGCTAGTTCGAAGGCTGGGAGCGTCGGTATTGGACGGAAAGGCACACCGTCGGCAGGAGTTAGTCGAAAGAAACCCCCGAACTCGAAGTCGACCTTGTCGCGTGTTAAACGAGCGGGTATGTCCAAGGGATCCCCGGTATCGACAGCAGACAGCGAGCTTTCAGAAGCTGAGTCAGTGCGGTCGTCGCGCGCCGGATCGCGGGCTGGTAGTGGCACGCCTGTTCCCCGTCCGCATCACCACCACCACCGTAAACACTCGCAACTCGACGGAGACGAGGAAATGCCGGATAGAGGCTCGGTGTCGGCGGGCTCGGGGGGATCGGACGACGAGGATGAAGAAGGGAAGAAGTACTGTTTGTGCCAGCATGTATCGTATGGCGATATGGTTGCTTGTGACAATCCGGCATGCCCCTACGAATGGTTCCACTGGACCTGCGTCGGCCTCAAGTCCGAGCCCGAGGGCCGCTGGTATTGTCCCTCGTGCACTGAGAATATGAAGAAGAAGGGGAAATAGAAAGAATGTGATCGAAAATCGGTTCGCTCGTATTATCTATTATCTACCTACCCGCCTAGGTATATGTGTATATATTACCCTCAGTATATAGGCGCAAGTACCGTTAGGTTCAATACAATTGGAAGATAGAAGATTGGATGAAGTATGACATGTTTTATCGGACGAAAATGACCGTTTAAGTGCACTAGCTACCTGTGTTCTAAACGTAAGCTTAAGTCATCTCTTGGACCTAAAGCACCAGACTGACAGCTTCTACGGGTATTAAATCTTAAACATGTCAGATTATAAGCTAACCTCGTCAAATTATAGCTCGACATGTTTCATAGAATTACCGATCTAGGCGGATTAGAAGCCAGCAAAGTTTGGCATAAACTACTTAGATATGCAGATGACTGGAGCTGTGGTGGAATATTATGATATGACCATAGCGGTTGCGTAGAAAATCCCACGAGAATAGGAGACAGGTTTATACTCGTACTAGACATATAGAACTAATATGATAGCCAAGCTACCTAGGTAAGTACTGATACTAACGTTATAGGTATACAACTTCTAGTCTTGAGGATGCATAGCATTCGAAATAAACGCGCCTTGAGACATCATCTTGATCTCAGAGCCACACATTGGCAAGCGTATTACTCGGCTCGATGCTAATGTTTGTCGAATATTACAGGTATTCATGCAAATCACACAATAGTCACAACACATTGTCAGCATCAGTCTACAAGCGTATTATACTGCATGCATGCATATCCTTTATTTCATTATGTTCCCGGCGTCTACATACCACGCCTCACGCGTCCCGCCATGAACCATTTCATTTTTTCCCTCCGTCCCTGCGCACTCATCCATCCCTGCTGCTTGAGACAACGCTGCTGCTGCCAACGCTGCCATCTTCTATATGCCATACAACAACAACTTCCTATAATACCCGATAACGGGTAGCAGGCAAAGGAGGAAAGGGGGGGAAACTAAGCCACTAACCACGCCACATCTCTCTACAGGGGGGAATGCGCGCATTATAAAATACCACGTAGACAACGTACGTACAGAATGTGGGGGACACAAAACGCTTATCAACACAAAAAGCAGAAAGGTCCCACGAAAAAGTACGCCAACAAATTAGGTCCCTTCCCACAGATTAATGCTCCAACAGACGCAAGCTACCCTCGACGACAACGTTCTCCAGGATAGATCCCGGAGGAATGTCGATCGTGGAGCCTTCCGTTGCGACGATGATAACGGTTCCCTTCAGCTCCACACCGCGGTGTAAGTTGACGTTACCGGTAATTGTAAGATGGTCCAACTCGATTATCTTGGGAATCGAGGGGATGCGCTTCTGGAAGTCTGAGACCTTCTTGAAGTCGCTACCGAGCTTGATGAGCGGCGCGCCACCGAAGCGGGCGGGGCTCATTTGCAGCTGACCGTGCTTAACGGTGTACAGGTCCGACTTGACAAGCATGAGATCTGAGCATGTCTTGACAGGCAAGAATCGGCGACGAGGTACATTGACACCGTGGGCGTTGTTGAAGTGGCGGATGGCAGCTCCGACGGCAGTCTCCAGCTGAAGGATGGAGATGTCAGACTCTCCCTTCTTATCACCGGCGATAGTCTTGCCGTTGGGGATGATCTCCATCTCAAGCTCGTTGTTCTCTACAACGCGCTTGATCGCCTTGGTGTTCATCCAGATGTTGTTGGTGTTGAAGTACTTGAACTTCTTGATCGACTTGAATTCGTTGGTGTGCTCCTTGGGAACCTGGGCAATTTCCAGCAGGCGCACGGAGCCATCGTAGTCGATGATGGTACCACCCTTGACATCAGCCTTAGTCTTGTTGGTCAGCTCCATGATGTATTCGGCATTCGTCTCGACCATGTGTTGCAGGATGCGCAGATCTACCACGGCACCCAAGTTGTCGACGTTCGACAGGAAGATAATCTCGATGCCCCGCTCAATGAGCTTGTCAAGGAGGCCGGAGTTGTAGAGCGACTCGAAGACGTCACCGTGTCCGGGAGGGTACCACTCGTTGATGGACGAGTCAAAGCTCTTGGGAACGGGTAGAAGAGAGTCCTTGTAGATTCTTGGGTATCGCGACTGGTTGAAGGTAAGAATGTCGACATTGTGTCCCTCATATTTCTTGATGATGGCAGCGGTATCGTCGTGGGTGTTGAACGAGTTCATCAAGATGAAGGGGACGTTAGTGTTGTATGTCCGGTTCAAGTACTCGACTTGTCGTACTGACATGTCGAGGAAAGACATGCCATCGCGGACTTCGATGACGGACTTGGGACCGACACAACCCATGGATGTACCCAAGCCACCGTTCAGCTTCAGAACGGCTAGCTTGTTGAGGAATCCAACAGATTCCGAGTTAGCTAGGTCTTCGTAGTCTACAACCTGACCTTGCGCAGGAGGGTTGATGCGATCCCAGTCACTAGCCGGTCCATTGTTAGTTTCCGTTATTTTCATTTGAACCACAGCAGATCTTATACATACACAGAGTTGCCCTTGGCCTTGTCGTTTAGGTATCGACGGAAGAGGGCGAAGAAGTTGTCCATTTCAGTTTCGAACAACTAACATGACTAGTTAGTTCGATACGTCCAAAAACGAGTGTTGCTGTAGACACGTACCTTCTTCTGTTCTGGGTCCTTGACAGTCTCGGCAAGCTCAGTTAGAGCATTGCGCATTTGCGCCGCGGCGACGTTGGTGGAAGCATTCTCGAAGGCCTTTCCGTTCGTTAGTAAAATAGGCATTGCTTGAGATGATGATCGAAGAAAACTCCGGTATAATTAAGCTGAAAAGAATATAAGGGTAGATGGAAGCACCACCATAAACACTCATCGGTGTTTTAATAAAAATCCCAAATCTGGCCAAGACGATGTAGTGACTGGGAGGTAGAGAAGAACTGTGACTGGGGTCTGGTTGTTTTGAGGGACCGAACTTTCCAAGCATCCAAAGCAGGAGAAACTTTATCTTGCCATGCAATGTAAAGTCCTGAGGACTACCACACGTGGATTCCTCGGGCTGCTTGGTTTTCTTGGGTTCCTTGGGCTCCTCGTCATGATGGATAGGAAACAAAGAGAGTCGATTTAGTTTGAAAGGGGGAAGGTTAACTCCCGTCTTGTCATTGACTCGGGAACCCACGATTTTCAGGTTGCTAGGGGTTAATACCAAAGGTAGGGAGAAATGAAGCCGCACTCACCATGTGCGATCGAGTCTTTCCATGGTGTCGACCAGCGAACTCACTGTCCGCATCGTTCCCGCCAGGCTTCAGATGGGAAGGCAGCGCACTCTTGATTGCCTGAGCCATTCTGGATGTTGTGTAGATTCAAGCAACTTTATTCTGATCTTTTTTTTTCTTTTCCGATGAATAGGTACTGAATCAGTAGTTGAGTGAGTGAGCTCCTTAGTCTGCGATGGACGTGTTTTTATTAGGAGGATGTTTTTTAACGAAGAAAAGGAGGTCAAGATTTATTTTAGTGACGATTTGGGAATGACGATTTGTCTAGACTTTGGGGGGGCAATGGCGGGGTAATTTTTGGTTGGCGGCGGAGCTTCGATAGCTACGGTAAATTTTGATACCTAAAAAAAAGGGGGGGTTAGCTCACTTCTGCAGTTGCAAATGCACCATTGACGTAATGCAGACTAAATTAAAGCAAGTCACTTCCTGTCCTTCCCTGATTGCTTGCTTTGGCTGTTGCTTGGTGTATTTTATTTTTCAGTTGGGCTGTTCTTCCCGTCCAATCCAATCAACTTTTCATCTCCATTTTACCTCATCATTTTCGTCCTACCCGGCTCTTCCTATCCGGCAACACTAGTCACAAAACCCAATTCACACTTGTTGAAAAGGAACTTTTCGAAGATCAGAAGCTTCGATGACGATGTATCTATTCCTTCCCACTACGAAAGGTGTAGCGGTTTTTTCAAGCCTCATCGTATTGTGTTCCTGTGTTCTGTAACCTATGTCTTTCTCTCTTTTCTGTGTCTCAGACTTGACAGTTCGCCTCTTCGTGTGGCGCTCAATCACATGCCGAACCTAAGCGGGGGAAACAGGAAGAAAAAAAAACATTCGATACATCGCAGCTATTAGACTGGAAAAGAGAAGATCATAGACATACCTGGTGAATATGAATGCCCTGCACCCAACTATCTGCAGTCTGGCCTGATTTGAAGTGTGTGCAAAGAGGAAAGGAGGTCCGGTCAAGTAGCCAAAGGGAGCATCTCATCCCCTTTTATTTATTTAGTTTGTCTCCTTAACTTCTAGCCGTCTGAACCCCCTTGATGGTTGCTCCAGGAAATTATCGGTAGCCCCATGGCCACGATGAAGCGGAGGTAAATTCGATATGCGGTGTATATCTCCCTTGTACACCGGGTACAGTACAACACTTGGCCGCGAATATTCGAGTCGCAAAATGGATCACCTCCTCGAAAATGCCCCTTCAAACAGACCGGACTAATCCTCTTGTGGTATTTGTGGACATGGGCTAGACCATGCTAAGCTAGACGGCTAAAGATCCACCACCACAATGTTCACGTCGGACTTGGTGCGGTATCCCAGCCACGATAGTTACTTGGGATGTCTTCGCGGGACGGAAAACTGCAGTTTCTCCAACATAAGGGAGAAGGCCCGTCTCCCACCGTGACAGACAACAACACCATTCCGCATTAGACAAGGATAGGTATAGGTAGGGTATCAATACATTTCAAAAGCGTGCAGGCTTAGAGCGCTTCAAGGCTGAAAAAAAGGCTATCCAAAAGATCTATCACATTTTACCGACATTCGTTTGACAACAATGAAGGGTGGGTCAAGGTTCAAAGTTGGCTTGGGCTCGCATCCGCAGCAAAGTCTAGCCTGACCGGAACCCCAATATAGGTGGGTAGTATTTTCACCAAGTTCGACGTCGTGGTTGGCGTTCAAGCCACCGATGGAAAAAAAGTCTCTCTTCCTTAACCTACCTAGTCAATTCCTACACGATCTAGCGGTGCTCTTTACGGATAGGCGGCTTTGTCGAAAATGTTTTCCTACGTATCCCGCCTTCAGACTCAACCGCCCCCAAGGTTCTAGTAATAAGCCGGCGACATTATATCTCGCAATAACAAATGCAACTTTCTCTCCACTTGTAATCAATTAGCTCAGCCAATACATGGTTTCATTTCAGACCAGCGGGAACTAAGCGTGTACTAAGTTCTAGAGCAATCCACTTGATATTCGTCTAATGAAATTCTCATATCGGTTGGTTTGGAATAACTTTTTAGCTGTTAGCTATTGAAAGCCAGTGAAACTGCCCACCGAGATGTCTCGATCAAATCAGGTCTCGAGGAAAGGTGGGCTTTCTTGTCGAGGTAGATTCGAGAATGATAGTTCAAATTGATCACTTTGCGTGAGATAATGATGACGAGACGAGACTAACGACGGCTGCCACGTCAGTTTTGTAGCAAATAGATAATCGGGAGATTTCCACGTGGGGGGCACGGTACAAGAAAAAGACGGATTAATCAATGTAGGTTGATCTTTAGGTAATGTTTTGTCTTGTATTGACAGACTTTATTGCGTATTGCGTATTTTGTATTTTATATATACCTATATATATAGCCCTTACGTTGGGCGGGATCGACATCTTCGCGACTAAATTAAGAGCCGCAATCTGGCTAACCTTAATTGCTATGTCAAAGCCGCAAAGCTTGAGTTGAGATGTCTTAAGCATGGATGCGGCAAAACAGTAACAAAATAGCGGTCATATAAGATATCTAACTTATATATACAACCAACCCTAATCACTATGCAAAGCATTTAGGTTAAACCTCCCTAAACAATGATAGTACAATAATAAGAACTAAGGGTATATAATCTATTAGTTGGACATTGAAGGTATCCGCACAAGTTGACGAGTATTTTGCTTTTCCAATGTAAACAATGCGGCGATAGCGTTTGCAGCAATCTGTGGCGTTCGCAAGGGACAGAGTCAAGGAGGATCCATTCGACTCCACCTGTAAATGCGTGTCACAGCTGATTGGCCAATGTTTTACGGTCAGCAGCCCCTGAGGTTCTCGAATTCTAAACTGAATCGATATCAGCCCCCCCTCAAGATTTCGTTTCGTTGCACAGCGCCTACCATGAACAACCAATATTGACAATATTTCCCTAAATTAGAATTTCTTGGTTGTACTTCCCCGCTGCTTGTCCTTCTAAGGGGTGTTCATCTATTAGGCTAGCACTTATCTATCTTGTGATTGTAACCACCCTGCTCATCTTCCGCCCGTTCTCGTCAGGGGGTAGACAGAGATACCACTATCAAACGAGGTACATACTTGTCTACACGTATACTCCGTTTTGAGAACCGGGATGGGAAGCGTTAAAGACTTGCCGTATTGGCAAGTGAATGTTCCCGAAAATGAGAGGACGGAAGAGTGTCCGGAATTCCTTCGTAGCCTGAGCGTCAAGGATATCGGCATTATCGGCACGCCTGACTCGGAGTACACAGTGTCGACGTGGCCGGAAGTTCAACAGATCGTAGCCGAGAACCGGCTGGGCTCCTTTAGACGTATCCCCTCCGACCTGAGGCGGTACCTCGAGTACACGTGGAAGCTAAAGAAAGACTACGGCAGCGTCATGAATTTTGTCTTAACCCAGCGGCTCCACTGGGAAGCCCCCGTGAAGCCGAGAGGCAAGCCCTTCGAGTTCGAGGACGACATTAAGATCCTATGGAACGACTGGCCCTACGGCATCGACGAGAGGATTGTCCATCTCGTCGTCTGGACCAAGTTCGAGTTACCTGAGGACCCCGTGACGACGGATCTAACCGATGAGGCTCGGGCCGAGATCGACGCCTACGTGCAGAAGACATTTGGGTCTAGACTCCCGAAAGATCGCGTAAGTGATAATCTGCACCTTCAACGTCTTGTCTCCTAGTTACCTAGTCGCGCTAAGATGTTCGGTGGTAGTACATCTGGTTCAAGAATTGGAGGTCGTTGAAATCTGTCCAAGCCGTAGAGCATTTCCACGTTATGCTCTTCGATCCAGACCCCAAATTTGTCGAAGAAATCACGCATGGCGACGTCCCGTCTTGCCGCAAAGTTTGACGTGTCCTTATTAAGCATGACGCCTTCTTCATGAATAGATGGTAGATGAGATGATAGATGATAGATATGATGTATTCTTGGCTTTCTATGGAAACCCCTGAAAATCCAAGTATACCTAGATCGGTGCGGGTGCCACACACTAAGACTCATCCTTGTATGCATTAGGGATCTTGCATTATCAGCACGTCGGGAGCATCTCTAAGGTAGGAATCCATTGCTGGGGATACCACGCAGGCGGCTTCACCTTCCAAAGAATGGCGAGTTATGGATTACCTTGTATGTTCATCGTAGGTTTAAGCGAGGCTGACCAAGCCCTTGGAAAGCTTCATGTATGTAGTTGTCCGTCTCGCTCCGCCTCGTCATACCACCCTCCCGTTTCATGTATGATGTGACATACATAGTGCTAAATCTTGTACTAGAACACATGGAAGCTACTTTTCTCATCTTGATGGCAAAAGGCCACGTCATAATCCACCTGTGTAGCTTCACTTATGCCAGGGACCGCGCATACTAGATCTCGACCCGGAACTAAGGCAGCCCTATCTGATCAATCGAATGGTAGGGATTCAAGGAAACCTCCATCCAATACGCGCCATGATAGGCTCTACCGTATTATATTACGCGCATGGAAGCTTCTATACACGCTTTCTGCAAATGCCACGTCCCTCGGAAAGCTCGCTTCGTGCTCTAGGACGGGTTGCTACTTACAGACTTTCTTTCGATGCACCTAGATAACATTAAGTTAGTTTAGTGCGTAAGGGATCGCAGTCAGTACAGTTAAAATCTAGTAAATTTGATATACTCAAAATTTCAAAAAGCTTCATGAGCTCGAAGTCCAAAAAACCGAATTTTACTACATGTAACTAACTACCTGTACGTATAATGCGTTATCTTTTAAGACCATTTGCCAAATAAGAAACACCCAATACACAATTTCCCAGTTAAATAAAGAAAATACCGACTTCTAGCGAAGAGTTTCGTATAGATAGACCGGCCTCCTCGTATGTACCTCGTCAAGACCCTCTAGCCACCTATCAATAAGGCGACACTATTCTAACATAGGACTATGGATGGAGTTTCTGATAGATACCTAGGTACGCATCCTATGATGTTAGAACAGGATAAATCCTACGCGTAATATCATATAACTTACTATCTAATATCTTTACCATTGTTCTGCAACGGGTGCATACCTAAAGTGTACAACTCATATCAACCTAGGTAGATTTCGTCTGAACGGTAACCCCCTCTTCCCCCGAGCCATAAAATCATGACCCCATGGTCACTTCCACGGCGGGGAATTCGGCAGTAGGTATCGCAATCGGTTTCTCCAAGCAGACTTTAACCCTCCACCCTCGATCTTTCATGGGCTTCGGGTCGTCGCCAATCTTGAAGTCCGATAGAATCTTATTGGCGACGTGGGAAGCAAGTGCCTCCAGCGTCTCGAAGGACGAAGACTCTATGGTCTATTTTATATGTGTAAGCGGTGTTTTGAATCTTCCTATAGTCCCTTCGGCGCACTTACCTCTACTATAATAGCCTCCAGTTCGGTGTGTATATCCTCCGCGACGTCGAACTTATCAATCTCAACGTCCGCGACGAGCATCTGCTTAGCTTTTCGCTCGTTAGAGTTGACGCCAATTAGTGTGGGAATGTGTAGCCCCCGGATGCGCAGAGTACGCGAGTACGACCGTAGGGGGTTCCTATTAGTATCGCCTTTTTCTTCCTCTTCCTCTTTCGGCATGTCTTCCCTGAAACTTGCCGTTGTGATCAGGCTGACGCCTGCGCCAAGGAGAGACGCCTTAGGTAGCTCCACGGTGAGTGATAATGAACGTAGACGCGCTGCGTGTAGGAATGGCAGCTGATCAAGTGGTAGCGCTACACGGCTTCCGTCTACCACACGTCCCGTCATGCGCACCCACAGCAGCTCCAGGACGTCTGCGGTGCGTGGGGTCGTGACCTCGGCTTCGTAGCCTGTAGCAGCTATTGCCGACGCCGCCGTCCCCGTAGCATCGGGTTTAGCGGCGTTGCCTTGTCCCAAAAGCTCAAGACTACGGAGCAATGCTTTACTTAGGTTGCCGTAGTGGACGGTGCCGGAATCAAGCTTATCGGTATTCGCCGACGAAGACTCGTTCACGGAGAAAGGGTCCGCGAATGACACCTCGGACGAGAGGAGAACCGGCTGCAGCTTACCAGAGCGGCCCCAGGCGTCTCGACCGATGGGGATGGAGCTTCGCAAGTTCCGCACACGGACCACGGCAACGGCTTCGCCTGCGTCGGCGCGAGCACGCCATGAGCTCACGAGGGGAGCGGGAGGGTCGGTTTTATCATTGGTCGGAGGGCCTGGAGACATCTTGGAGTTAACTGTTGGCGATGTCTTCCAAAAGGAGGACAGCATTGCTGCCAGTTGAGCTTTGCGATGACGCAAGGTCAGGCTAAGTAATAGCGGGTGGGATGGTGGGGGTTGTTCAGCTGAAAGAATAAGAATTAGGTAGCTAGGACTAGTTAGAGCAATGGCTTGAATGCCTAAGTTTAGTTATATGATATTGTGATTGATCTTAGAAAATTATGAGTATGTGCCTCAAGGGTTCTCTTTCAAATAAATATGAGATGATATGATATAATCATGTAATATGGATAGGAGGTAGACAAACATGTACAAAACGATCTACAGTATCTTAGCTGTGCTTAAAGTCCCCACTAACACAGTATTACTTAACTTATTACTTCATTAATAGAGGGCAGAGTGAGAACACTACTCGATGTTGCTGCTGTCAGGTCATCTGTAAACAACTCGTCAACATTCAATTAGTTAACATATATGAATCTCCATTTGTCTAGATCTAGGTATATAAGCTGATGACAAAGTACAAGTTCCTTGCCAATTAGAAAATTATCATAGAACTCGAACTCACTTTAGAGGTGTTTATAAGATCCCTTACCAGTCGACGTAAGTACCTAACCTACCTAAATCAAGGCTTTACCATGGCGCAACGCCACAGATTAAGAAACGTACCAATATTCTTCTTCAATTTCTCATTATAAATATACATCCTACTTAAGTGCACGTAAAAGGATTTCTAAAAACGATCTCATACGCATCATACTTCATCGACCAGACCTTATGCTCCTCCGTCGCACCCCACTTACTCAAGTCAGCCGTAACACACTCAACATCGCGAAAACCGTGTTTCTGGTAAAGCGAGTGAGCTTCTGGAGAAGACTCGAGGTATACAGCAAGGCCAAGTTTCTTTGCCTCTTCGAGGCCCCATTTCGTTAACATGCTACCCGCGCCTCGACCCTGGTGCTTGGGATCGGTATGGAGAAGTGAGAGGTCTTTGTAAGTAGAGTGATTAGTGGAATATCACGTTAGAAGAACATCTTCGAATAACTGCGTCCCATACCCCCTTTTACAATGTGCATGAGGAAATGCCACTTAGTTATACTCTACTCTAGTATTTAATTAGGTAGGTAGGTACTTACAGACGCAACGCTTATCCCCCCAAATGCGCGCCCTCACCTTCGCGAGGTCTCCAAACACGATCTCGCATGCTTCAGCATTAGAGCCGGGGCCGAAACCCGAATAGGTCTGTTGTGGCGGCTTCTGGGTGTATATGTGCCACTTGGCGAAAGCAATCGTCTGTTCGCCCTCGGGCAGATCCGTGTCGATTACTTTGAGACAGCGTGCCGTAGGGTCCGACTTTAACCCCGCAGCTATCTGGGCGCCGCGTCCGGCTATTGCCTCCGGAGGAACTGGTCCCGGGAACAGAACCGAGTTGAATGGGTTCGGCTCGTACGCTGCGAGCTCGATCTCAGCCGCTCGGAGCGCGTCGGCTTCCGTGGCTGGTTGGAGTTCGAGAGGCATGGTTTGCCCGTTGACCAGTCGTATAAGGTCACAAATACAGTGTAAGCTAAAGGAATATGATGCATCTACTCTATTAAAGGTATTCGAACTAAGTAAAGTGTAAGTTGCGTTGCTTTAGACGAACGATCAAGTATGTAACGCTTATATGTATCGAAGTAACAAGCACGCCTTGTCTTTCTAAATATACCCATTCTCGAAACTACAAGATTTAAGTTCATGGCCTGTTCCTGCTGTTGGAATAGGAAAATTAGAATTGTATCTCATGTGATGACTCAGACGGCACGTTGGGGGCTGAATTTGTATAAGCTGTATGATATATGAAGTGGTAGTCTACCGACGGGAAGCGGCGGGATGGACTTATTAGTAGGTACCGCTTGTCCATGAAGCCATTTTGGGCTCTCCTAGTTTACAAAATTTAATACATATACCTAAATATAGACAGTTTACTAAAATAGTGGATAGTATCCCGTCTTACAGACTTACTCTGAGTTTGCTATGTAGCTGATAAACAACAGTCAATAAGCTGGGTGCTAATTAGCCATTAGGGGCATACTTGTACTAGAAAGTCCTAACCTTATAAAGAATGTTAAACAGCCTCTAAATTCATATGAAAACCATTGGCATCCATTGTATACAATTTTCTAAGCTGTTATAATTATTTATCCTACCAGATGAAAATGAGAGATAAGTGCGCCAAACCCTGCACAGCATTAATACTTGAAGATCTGCGTCCATTCTTGGACCCACAAGACTTCAATTCAACACAATAGTTATAACTAAGCCGTTGCAAACGAAGAGAAAGAATAAAGAAAAAGATAACTTTCAAACATACTTACCAAAGCCTTCAGGATGGTCGCCTTACCGGATGGGCTAACTCTAGGTTCTCCATCCCCAACTCGCGGCCGTTCTGTCCTCGCATCCAAGGTTTTCAGTCCGGGAGCTGTCATAGCCGTATTTGCTCACGGCGAAGGGCCACCAAGTATAGCTATCCCAGACAACTCCCATCTAGCGCGGACCTGCCACTACTGTCTGGCCATAGCAACGGACCAAGATCCTAACGTTGCGTCTCCCGTACGCGTACGCGCGTGCACCGGCTGTCGTACAGTCTACTACTGCTCGTCGAAATGCCAGAAAGCTGACTGGGCGCTTGCACACGGCCGCGGCGAGTGCAAGGCCTTCCGACGGGTGCGAGCCCCCGATCCTGCTCCTTCAGAAAAGGAAGCCGGAAAGGAACCTGATCCAAGTCACTTGATCTTGCCTACTCCTGTTCGGACTCTGGTTCAGGTGCTTGTACGCCCAGAGATACAAGCCGCGATGGCGGAGATGGAGGGCCACGTCGAGACAGTGCGCACTACGGATCCGGATGTGACATGGGCCGGCATGGAGCTCCAGGCCCGCGCCGCGTTGCATTACTTGAACCGGGAGTTAAGCAAGAGTAACCTAGCGGATGCAATGGAGATATTGTGCAAGGTAAGTGGAATTGGTGCTTGCTACGACTATGCCTGCTTGACTTACCTATACGGAACTCTAACAACAATCAGCTACAAGTCAACTCCTTCAACCGCCTCGATGCAGACATTGGTCAGAGCGGAACATACTTCAACCCTGCGCTGGCTATGGTGAATCATTCCTGTATACCGAATGCTTTCGTGCAGTTTATCGGCCGAGCTGCGGTCTTACACGCATATCGAGAGATCAAGAAGGGCGAAGAGATAGAAATCTCATACATCGGTAAGTTTAGCACCAGCAGACCTCGCTCTCCTGTTGCAGATCTACTCACTTCGCTTCAGAGTCCACATTACATCGTTCCCAACGCCAAGAAGCACTAAAGACGCGGTATCGTTTCGACTGCGCGTGTCCTCGGTGTAAAGAAGACCTAGACGTCTACCAGGTCTGCCAGCGGTATCCGCACCTGGAACTGAATCTATTCAGTCTAGTCCCCGACTTGGAAAAGCTACGGAACCCGCCCGTGAAGCAGCATCTGCAGTCAAACGATTCTCTGCAGAAATATATCGAGGAGATATATCCGAATTGCACCGAATCGCTGCAAGGCGTGCCGTTGCCAGAAAAAGCGAAACTGCTCCGCCAGCGCTGGAACATGTGCGCACGGCTTCGACAAGCCGAACTATATGCTATCGATCCGTTGACGCAAGTATTCGTCGAGGCCAGCATCTATTTCTGCGAACAAGCCAATTTTCCATACGCCCTAGCCGTGTCATGCTTCCTTGCGTTGAACAGCGACCCATACAGGGGACCCATGCCCTTTTTCGGACCTAGAGTCAAAGGCATGCTCATGGTCGCGAAACTCCTAGCCAACACAGCAGCTTCGATGCCGTCAGGCGGAAGCGCTGGGTCCCTACCAGCCAAGCTCTCGGAGGCTCTAGGGAAGATGGACCAGGCCACCATGTGCCAGACGATTCTAAACATAGTCGTTCATTACTGCCCGGCGGCTCACTCGACGGAGTGGCAAGTATACCACCAGGCAAAGGACCTGTTGAAGGACCTCGAGAGCCTCCCGGGTCGAGAGATGGAAAATGCGGTGATTAGCGCTTTTACTACGAACCCGACGCGGGCGGAAGAAGCCGAGTTTTTCAAACTGATGGTCTTGGATCCGATCCAGAAGCTGGCGGGATTCGCCCTGGAAATCATGGATGCTGAATTTGCATGATAAGTTGCCAGGTAGAAGAGAGTGCAGTTACAGTGTGCGAGTCGAACTGCTGCGGGCTTGATAGTCACAGCAACGTCTAATAACCCAATTCCTTCTCTTCTGTTCCTCCTGGTGCCTATTAGTAACGCAATTCTTGTGCTTTTGGAACACACTTCGAACCTCCTGTTAGGGAACTCTTTCTCAATTTGATTTGACTTGGTAAGCTATGGAGAGCCTCGTCCTAGGCCATCCGAATTATGGACTCCAGTAAATAGAGAGATGTGAGACTTACATCGCCATATTTCATCGACCGAGAATGAGGTTGCTGTCCCTGGAGGCATAACTGAACACATATCCACACTAGCACCTCTTGAACTGAAAATTTTACGTTTTTGCTCCCCCGGTTCGCTCTTCGGTCGATTTGGTAAGACATATAGTAGGAGGTGCGTACCTTGATGTCCTCCATTGGCAATCCCGCGTCTCTAGGTGGGGACCTGAGTCTCACCTAGCTCTTCGCCTATATACACAAGGGTTCATCGCGTGGGACTAATATTTGTAATGGTTAGACTTTCGATGCTGGGAGCGAGCTTTTACTCGGCATGGGCAAACATTGCATTCCTTTCAACAAGTACGTTTCTCAATGAAGCAATACTACCTACCTATCCCGTGCCACTTCCCTGACAACGAATATGAGGTGCCCCTTTTAACTCAATAGGGCGAAAGGATAGGTACCTACCTACCTAAAGCATCTTCCAGAAGATTTCACATGACACATTAAAATTCACCAATAGAAAAAGTACTTATATCTTTAGGTCCCTATTGAGATAGTAGAAAAGCCCGACCCATGCAGAGCAAATAGCAAAAGCTCAACTATTATTTCGTAGAACTACATAGGAGGCACCCTATTATCCCTTTGACTCAGAAACATAGAAATGGGGTATCATCTCAGAATACCAATGCCAAACATTGATCGTAGCTCGTCAGCTCGTATCTCATATACCGCCTGCCCAACTCACTACCTCCTATCGTACACGCCTTGGGATGATACTGAAAACACGGCGGATCATCCTGTAGAAAAGCGCTCGGAAGAAGCCAAAGCCACCACCTCCTCTTGAACTTCATTTGACCCCGATGAAACCGATGCCGTTGCGCGCCACGCTGACCGCCTTCTTCAGCGCCTGGTCCTCCCTATCCGTCCATTTTACGCTTAAGTTGTCCCAGTTGCTGCCGGGTGTGTTATACTCCTTCTTGAATTGGGCTTGCATGGCTTGTAGTCGCGCCATCTCGCGTGGGTCGCCGGAACCGCTAAAAACGATGAAGCCCGTGCACGGCGGCAAGGAATCATGGATGCGCTTAATTCGTTGGGTGAGATTCTGAACACATGTTTCAAGGGACAGGTTGGAGAGGTCGGGGGGCGGAAAGTCGCTCTTCCCATTCCACCACCCCTGGAAGGCCTCTAGCTCACGAAACCGGGCAAAGACAAAGTCAACGCCGCCAAAAGGTATCTCTTCTCCGACGGGATCGCCTTTTACGGCACGCATGATGCCTTCCACCACCTCTTCGTCTGACTTACACCCGATCGGGAACGTTGAAGCTGCTCCAGCACCCTTCATTGGGTCACCCCAGTCAATCATGGCGCTCGTCTTTCCGACTTGGACACCTCCTTTGGCTTCAACCCCACCATTCGCGCGATACGCCTTTCCTGTTCTAGTCAATCGCCGGAATAGATTCTCACCCGACTCCTGGTTCCCCCAAGACTTTCCCTTTTCGCATTTCTGTTTCACGAGGTCTAAGCATGCCTTCGCGTCCTCTATCGAGTCATGCCCCGTTATGCCCTTCTGAATCTCACGCTTCAGAAACCGCTGCGATAAGAATTTGAGACTGTTTTTTAACGGAGGCCCTCGGTTATGCGGAAAGAGAATGGCGGTATCAACGATAAATGGGTGTGTAAGCCGGAGCGCTTTTAGATCGGATTCTAGAGAATGTCCTACGAGGATCGTGCGTGGATGGAGAATTTGTAGAAGTTTGGCCTGTATGTCTTTAAGTGTGGTGGTCACAGGGGCTAACATTTGCTCCGTGATGCCCGAGAAACGAGTGACATAATCGAGGATTGGCTTATCTGGCTTGACCAACTCATCAAGAACAATGGTTCCGTCCCAGCCCACGAGGCTGATCCTCGTAAGAGAGTACTCCTCGGGCCCTGTCACGCACATCTCACAGTCGAGAGCTAGGATTTCTCGACCCGCTGTGACACTTCCTTGTTGGATCTCCTCTTCGGGGACGTCTCCATCTTCAAGGTTCTCCACATTGGTATGAACCCATCCTTCTAGATCTTGAAAGTTTTTGCGCCGCTCTGCTGGTATGCAGGCGGGATGTAATACGTACCCATTTGCTAGGAAGTCTTCTGGCATCGTCAAGAACTCGGTAATCCTTGTGCGCTCATCCTTCCAACCTTTCGGCTCCTTCGCAGGTTGGACGCCCCGTTGGCTCTTTTCTTCTTTAGTCTTTTCAGTAGGCGCCGTGAGTACAGTGCCGAGTGGTGAGCGAATAGTACCGTATTTCTCGTTACCCGGGGTCCTGACGGGCCACAGGTGACTGAACATGTCTGCGAAGTCTTTCAGAATCTCAGGAAGCTCATCCTTCTTAAGGAGTCGGGGATAATAGTCATCCGGAGACGTTAAAACCCTAGGTCTCTGATCCAAGTCAAAGGGCTGGTCATTGTATGTCGCGAAGTCGACGTCTTGCTTGAACATAGCCTCTTCTAGACCTGGTACCATAATAGCGACAATCTTTCGAAATTGTGGCCGTTGGGAGATTGCGACCCATTGAGGAGCTGCACCTTCGGCAAAGATGTAAAGGATGAGGTTTCGCAGCGAGTCGAGTGCGATCTTGGACTGGAGCTTGGCATTGTAATTGAAGGTGATTGAAGGGTAGTTGCTTGACTGAGGCGCGGGAATCTTCTTTGTCTTATTGTCTTTTTTCGACTTCTTGGACGCGCGTTTGCTTACGGTTTGCCATCCTTCATCATCTTCATCATGAGGCCGAGAACGCTTCAAGCTACCAGCTTCACTATGGCTAGTACTAGTCGAGGTATCCTCGGGGAGATCTGTAGGAATGTGCGGCAACGGAGCTTCAACACCGAAAACTTCAGCGGGATCAGAGATTGACAAGGGTTCATCAGCAGGTACTTCAAGCGAGCCAGGTAAGAGTCCTTCCACTGAAGGGGTTACAGTATTGTCCATGGTCGCGCGTTGCTAACTTTGGTGACCAATAATAGGGACAATAATAAGGACCTCGGGAATTGAAAGAGTTATAGAATTGGATACATTGAAAAATGGGAATGTTGTATGTAGAAGTTTTGCATTTGCAGGCCAAGAATTAAGATAACGAAATGCTTAGGCGGGTCCGCGTCCCACCTATAGCTTGCATATATGCATATGTACATATACGTACTATGTGGGGGAGGCTGGGATTTGACAATTAAGCTATGTACTATGTACCTAAGATCGACGACAACTCCCCCACAATTGTCCTATTGGTCAAATTAATTTTTTCTAAGACGTACGAAGTACTATGTACCTATATTCACATACATTATAAAAGGCCATAAGCAGTCCAGATACCTAATAGAGCAGTTGTGAATTTAAAGCATGCCTAAGTAATATCCTATATATATGGGCAACATTGAAAATATAATATAATTATACAAAGGTGCTTAGTTTTATTTTGTCCACCGTTGATAATACTTCGTATCACATAGTCATATATATTTGTACGCGGAAGAATTAGGCGAAGAGCGGTCAAAGATTAGCACAGGGAACAATACCGTGGCAGACTTACCACAGCCCCGTAGTGATGTTGGTATAATGGGTTCACTCTGATATCTGGCAGGTAACTAGGTAGGTACTTATCCTCAAATATGTAAGTCAAAATGTAGAGTTATGAAGATTTGTGTACATAGGTACACAACAGCGAATACCATACAAATACGACCCGCCTTTCCCTCTAATCCGTTCGCCTGCTTTATATGCAGAATGCTTGCAGGATGCTTGCAGAATGCTCGTGAAAGATCGATTCCTCCCTTCTTTTTGAACGCCTGACGATGCATAATTCTATATTCTTCCAACTTGCGTACATTACCATTCCAACATAGTCTTATAGTTTGCTCTTGATCGCTTCCGGTTTCCCATCTTCGGATACCACTACGGCGATGACGCAGATGTCGTCGATTTTTCCGCCGTGCCAGTTCTCCTGGGGATAGTATTTCTGAACCTCTTTAGCAAACGGCCCGTCAACACGCTGATTCATGCTCGCTTCTTTAGCAGCCACCACAATATCCACTGCCAGTGCACTTTGGAGCGTCGAGGGTGACGTTGAGTCTTCTGCTTGGGTATAAGGCAGCAAGTTATCAGCAACGAATATGCCGCCGTCACTTGCTTGCCAA
This sequence comes from Daldinia sp. EC12, assembly GCA_002120325.1. NCBI lineage: Eukaryota > Fungi > Ascomycota > Sordariomycetes > Xylariales > Hypoxylaceae > Daldinia > Daldinia sp. EC12. The sequence continues at coordinate 431,291 of KZ112938.1, read as the reverse complement.
GCACCTAGCTCGATCATTAACCGGCTAGCTATCCGAAGGATGTCTTGGTTGAATAGGTTGTCCCAGACGCCGTCACTCGCGAAAATGAGTATGTCGCCGTGTTTTAGTGTGTGCTGTGTGACATCCGCATCTCTGGGATAATCACATAATTGTGCCCCACCAAATGCGGCAGCGCGTGCTAGCATGCTTGCCGGCACGATGGACAACTGATACGGAGTGTTAAAGGCGTGCGTCTGCGGCTCCGAATAGCTATGTACGGCATTCAGGCGCAAGTGGACAAATCCCGAGTCACCCAAGTTAGCAACTTCTAGCTTGCCATCCTCGCTCGCGATACCAATCGAGGCGGTGCTACCCCCAGCATGAATGGATCCATCCTTGCATACGTCATCATATCCTTTCTGCATTAGATATCTGGCTGTCAAGGATGCACCAGTCGCATCAGATCTGTGCTCGTAGGCTACTGAGGCCATATAATCGCAAAAGCTGTGTGAGAAGTCGGCCGGATCAACTCCACTGTCCTCCCAGCCTCCAACGCCATCGGCAATGCCAAAGGCAATAGCGTTGGTATCACCCACACGACTTATAAAGAAAGCATCCTGTCCACTCGCGGGACGCTTCGATTTGGGACGCTTCCGTGTTTGGATGCGATTGTAGGGATTAAAGTGGAAGACGTCATTTGTTGGGTTGAATCTCTTGTATTTAGCGGAAAATGCGGCGGCTGCATGGTATGTGAATTTGCGCGGGGATTCTGTTTTCGACTGCGTCTCTTGGGACCGAAGGACCGTTTGTACGGAGAATGTTCGAGCGAGATTGGGTTGTTGTCGCAAAAGAGTCGGGGATGGAATCAGTAGCCTTGGTTGAGATTGAATATTTGTAATTAAAGGTCTAGATAGTAACCCATTATGTATCTTCGAGAGCATCGTGATTTAAGATGGAAAAAATTGGTTTCCCATGAGTGGCCACAACCGGGCGATAAATTAAACTACCTCACCTCTTTCATCTAGGTAGATTTTTATTTCTCTGCGATCCAATCGGCCATGTCTACCTAGGTAAGTTTCGTACCTTGAAATGTGCTCGAGGCAAAATCATGACAGGCGGCAACAGCTGTATGAAAGTGTTTGAGCTGTACAAGATACTTACCTAAGGTAGGTCATGTAGGTACCTAGGTAGGTACCTACTTCTAATGGTATGTATTGTACAAGGCGGGCTCTGAGCGGGGTCCTTGGCAGTATAGGTAGTAGCCCCACACGTATCGACGTGGAAGGCTTCTTTCGTACAATTCCACCTTCTAGTTTCTCTCCATAGGTACCTACTATGTAAAACGTTGACAAGTTATCGTCACATACCAAAGTAGTAACCCAAATAATTAACTACCTAAGATAAGGTTTACCTAAGTAATCATCCCAAGCTACCTACCTAATACCTATAGGTACCTACACCAATGCACATTCATATTTATACATACGACGTTGAACGATGCCTCCCCCAAACCTCACTACAATCCCCCTGGAAACACTAACCCAGGTCATTTTAGACCTTGATCGAAAGGACTGTTCAGCTCTTCGTTTAGTCTGCAGAAAATTCGACTTCATTCTCTTACCAATATTCGCTAAAAGATATTTCGAAATAATCCGGTTCATGCGCACTAAATATAGTTTACAGGCTCTTGTAGACATATCAGAGTCCCGACTGGCGTCCTACCTAAAACATGTACTAATCGAGATAGACGCCCCCATTTTGGACAATATAACCGTATTCGCCTATCTACAAAATCACGACGAGGAGGTCGCGGTCGACAGATTAAGCGAATTGGCTGTCGCCGAGACAATATTTCTTGGTACAGGACGCGATCAGGAAATGCTTACCAAGGCCTTTCGTAATCTCCAACTTGAAACAATCGGAGTTCGTACATCAGGCTTGGAAGATGCTTTTGATAGCAAGATAAGGAGTTTAGGAACCCATAAGATCTACAAGGAGACCAATTTGGACTTATTTGGCGTGTACTGCGGGAACCGTCAATCTTCACAACTCAGGTCTCTCGCCAAGTTTCTGGACTCTATCCTCTTTGCGTTAGTAGAATCGGGAGCAAGGCCGAGACGATTTGAAATTGACACATACTTTCCGTCGTTGGGTGGCACGGATTATGACATCTTGAGATTCCCTAAACGTGACACCCGACCCATGGTCTCTAGCCTAGAAGTTATACAAATTACGATCAAGGCGGCTCATATACATGTTCCGGGACGTCATCTTCATAGGTTCCTTTCGCAGGCAGACCATCTCAAGACCTTATGCATCACTTCCGAAATCAGCGAAGAGTTTTCCCACTGGTTAGCGGCTCCAGTTTCAAGCAATGACTATTATATGCTACCTCCTGCACTTACAGAACTTCGTGAGTGCAGATTTTCAGCATGCAAGTTGCCTATGCTAGGCTTGCTTCGTCTTATTGAAAAGTGCTTGAACCTCCGGGTTCTGGGTCTGAGTATGATAGAGTGCGTTGATTTCCGTCAGTTTGATGACGTTGGCTTAGACAAGGATGTGCTTATTCAACTGCTGAAGAAAATATTCCAGTCAAGTACACATCTCGAGTTTATCAGCTTAAGTGAATTCGTTTGTAAAGATTATCCCGAAAATGGCGATTGTGTGGCTTTTGCAGGGAACAACGCCCCTCCGAGGAGGTTATTCTTTTATGAAGGGCCGAATATGAAGGAAGAGCTTGAGGCAGTGGAGATGGTAGTGAGGAATAGGCTCTGCTTTGACGAAGATGGTTATCTTCTCGAATAGGCCGGATAGGTCAACTCCAGTTACCGACTAGGAGGTATCCTCTACTTCAGCACAGCTTAGCTAAGATGTCCCTCAGGGGGATTACCTTAAGAATATGAAATGCATCTTCAATCATTGGTCTGCTTAGGCTGAGGTACATAGGTACACGTGGGCAAATGTACATGCACCTATGAATTCCTCGGGTAAGTGGCTCAGTGGATAACGCTAGATCTTAGAACAATACATACTAAGGTACTGGTAGTAAGCACCCGCATGTGGAAGTCGGATCGGAATTGAAGACGGCCCGTGCGAGTTGATTAATTGAAAGCATGTGATTGGCCGGAAGCTTTCATGCCAATAGCCGAGGGCAAACCGGGTCGGGTGGAAAGTTCGATGATGGAAGAACTTCCTTTCCTCTTTTGCCACTATTCCCGTAGCAACTCTTGTTTGAATCATTGCTCGGCCGGTTGATTCTCTTTCACCTTTAATATATTGTCCTACATTTTGGTACTCCTACAACTTTTCTCACCTAATTGCCAATAGCGACGGTAAAGAAAAGGGAATCGACCAGCCAAGACCAACCCAAAACTGCTCTCCCAATTTTTTGCCCGCAATGGCAGCTCTCCGCTCTACCTCGTCACGGCTACTTGCCGCTGCTGCCTCGCCGCGGTCCACTATACTCCCTTCCGTATTTGTGCGATCAATGGCTTCAGTAGGTAACGCCACTGTTGAGGCGAACCCGAAAAGCAGCACAGATTCTCGCATGAAGTCGTTCCAGATCTACCGATGGAACCCTGACACCCCGAGCGAGAAGCCGAGGATGCAGACGTACACGCTGGACCTAAACAAGACGGGACCCATGGTTCTTGACGCTCTGGTCAGAATCAAGAACGAGCTAGACCCCACGTTGACTTTCCGCAGAAGTTGCCGAGAGGGAATCTGCGGCAGCTGTGCGATGAACATCAACGGGACGAACACATTGGCTTGCTTGTGTAAGTCGCCTTGGCGACGCAGAGAAGCAAGACGACGTTGCGGCTAACTAGAATGTCCATAGGCCGCATTCCCACGGACACCAGCGCTGAGATGAAGATCTACCCGCTACCCCACACATATGTAGTCAAGGACCTCGTCCCGGACTTGACGCACTTCTACAAGCAGTACAAGTCTATCAAGCCGTACTTACAGCGGGATACCCCTGCCCCAGATGTACGACACCAATTCACCACAGCACTACCTCTTTTTAGTTTCTAATACTGACCATATGAATTACGCAGGGCAAGGAATACCGACAGAGCAAGGCTGAGCGCCGAAGACTAGACGGCCTGTACGAGTGCATTCTGTGCGCGTGCTGCTCGACATCCTGCCCCTCATACTGGTGGAACGCCGAGGAATACCTTGGCCCCGCCATCCTCTTACAATCTTACCGCTGGCTAGCCGACTCCCGCGACGAGCGTAAGGCGGAGCGCAAGGCCGCGCTCGACAACTCCATGAGCCTTTACCGATGCCACACCATTCTCAATTGCACGCGAACCTGCCCCAAGGGCTTGAACCCGGGTCTCGCGATTGCCGAGATCAAGAAGGAGATGAGCTTCTAAGCCAAGCCAGGCCGAGTTGAGCGAATGCGTGGTTAGAGAAAGTACGAAAAACTGTATGAGTCTTATTGGACGACGAGATGGGCTGCGACTAAAGGAGGGCTAAGGTAGGCTAGGACCGGGGATGAGGCTGGGAAAGTGATGAGAGGGGGAGGTTAACTGTATAAAGCTGGAACGACGGGGGATATGTATGCTAAGGGCCCTCTTCCCGTCCGGGCGGCCGGGGTTTTATAACGTCTTTAGCCGTGTTCCTTTTTGTCTTTGCGAGCATGGTTGGAGTTGTGAGTCTCGTTTGAATTGGCCTGGCAGCAGCAATAACCAACTATGATATCAAATACACTATTTGCTTATGTTACGTTACCTACCTAGGTATGCATGCGACTGCGATAGGTCGGGGGTTGACTTTCTAGGCGCATGCGTAAAACAGAATCAGCGATGAGGACGAGATAATTCGAGTTATTTCTTACGAATCCTTCTTAGATCTCGACTAATTTCTCGACTCCCTCCGGTTGGGTTTGCTCTTCAGCGCTAGCAGCACTGGTCTTCTCCTCCCTAGCATCTTCCTTACTCTGTTCCGCTTCCTCCTCTACCGGTGCCTTGTCACATTTGCTCTTACCATCTTTACCATCTACCCCCATCTCCTTCTCCTTCTCCTTCTCCTTCTCCTTTTCCTTTTCCTTCCCCTTTGCCACTCCTGCTCCCGCGCTCTTGTTCTCCTTGCCCTTATCTCTCTTCTCCGCCCTGTGCTTCTCCGCTCCGGCCCGCTGGTAGTCGTGATACCGGAACGTACTACTACTAGATTGAGGCGGACACCATCCGAATACCCCGTTGTTCCCACTGTTGTTACTACTGCCATTGTGGGTATTGTGGTGGTTGTGGTGGTTGTGGTGATTATTGGGGGAATTGGGGTTGATGAAACCGCCTGGCCCGAAGGCCATGCTGACGGCGGTCGTGTACCACGCCGGGTGGTGCGCGAGGCCGACGTCGCGAAGGCCCGCGGGCGTCGCGGGCATCGAGTGCGCGTAGCGGCACTGCGCGCCCCAGCGGCAGGTGCCGCGGTGGCACCAATGCTTGCAGTATAAGCTCGAGGGGCTGCCGCTCGTGTGGCTGGTAGTTCCGGAGCGGGGAGTAGTGGAGGAGGAGGAGGAGGTGGTGGTGGGTTTACGGGAAGGAGGATACCAGGATGGAAGGTAGTGGGATGGGGGTATGGGGGTGTGGTAAGAGGGAGGAGGGGGAAGAGGAGGAGAGTATGTTGGTTCGGGTGTGTGAAGGATAGGGTATAGAGGCGTATTGCTACCGGCGGTCCCGACACCTGAATAATTAATGTTGTTGTTGTTGATAGATTCCGAGGCTGGGTCGATCTGTGAGTTCCGCGCCAATACTTCTTCCGCCAAAGGTGACGACGTAAGTGTTGTAGCTGGCGAGGGGGTGGCGGATACTGCGAGTACGTTGGTAGGTGCCAATCTGCTGTTGCTGGTATCTTGTTCCGTCTGTGTGCGATGATGATTCTTGGGAGCAGCTGGTTCTCCTTGGATATTGCCGTTCATATACACCTTGTAAAAGCCGAGATCTTTGGGTACAGTTCCTAGGTTTCTGAGACCGACGGTCTGCTCGACGCTGAGTTCTCGCGGCACTCCCAACAGTTCAAGCCACTTGGGTAGTTGGTCCACCGCTATGAGAGGAACGATGGGCCCGGGCATGGTTACTGTGCCCGACGCTGTAATCTTTGTTGTTCCCGGCCGGACGATGAAGTAATGAGGTAGTGGTATCTGATTCTTGGTTGGTGGTGAGCCAGAGGAAGCTGGGCTTGAGCTGTCAGATCGCTGCTGGCTATGCCCTCCCTCTCTTCCGCTAACATATTCCGGGTTAGCCATACTCGTATCAGTCTAGAGACATATATCGTGCTCTCTCTAGAAGCCTGATGTCTAATTAGAAACCAGACGATAATGTTGACTTAGGATAGTGCAGGTTAGCTAGCTTAAGCTGCGTATATGTCTAGACTTTGACTTTATGTTGGCTATGTAGCAACGTCCGGGGCAAACCTCTAGTGTAGTTTGGGTAGATGCTGATTCTGTTTGCTTGTCAGTACTGCAGGGCTTGTCTGTTTGTATACTTCATGCGGTCGGGCCAACGAAGATAGGTCGGTGTTAGACACTATTCACCAAATGTTGCAGTCCAAGATAGCTTGTCTCACTACTCTCATTTTCTTGTCCAGATACTTTCCAACCTAGGTTATTCAAAGTATATAATTGAACTAGTTAACGATCATGGTTTGAATAGTCTCTTCGGTTTATATATTCCCATACTAGTAGTAGGGTGGCAGCTACTTGGATTATCCCTTATCATCGGGCCTCAACTCTGATTTTCGCCTCCAAGCCGTCAACACAGAACCCAAGCTGCCGGGGCCCGTCTTGCAGCTCTACCTCTCGTTTGACCCACTTGCCGGTCTTTGTATCTACTAGGGGGTCTCCTCCTGTATCCGTGGCTTCTCCCACTTCAGCTTTCTCTTGTTCCTCCTCTTCGTCGCTGCTATCCTCAACTTCGTCATCGAATCCCCCAACCGGATCCCATTCCCCAGTCTCCCAAGTCAAGCGTACACCAAGCGGGTTCAGCCCAAACAGCTTGCCAGCAATCCCCTTTACAGCATATATATCAAAGCTCTTTGGGATTCTAGTTGTTCGCTCTACTATTTCGGCCTGTTCATCTTTAGGACGGAAGGCGAAATGTACTGTAACCAATCTGGCTTCCAGAAAAGCAGGATTGATCTCTTTTTGCCTATTGACAACTGGTGGTCCATAGAGCTCACATAGTTCGGCATAGCGTCTGTGCTGTTTGATGATTTCAGCTTCCTTGTCCTCCGGCACAGTAGCTAGGTGCTTGCCGATGCGACCTAGATAAAACATTTCCGCGTCTTGACGGTCGGTGTTCGATATGGCAGCGAAGTTTAATATCTTAAGGTTTGCCAAGCGGCCGACCGTGAACATATACGCTTCTTCTGTAATTGCCTTCGAGTTGGTGGAGAATTGGGGATCTGGGTTATCGTATATGGGATTGTGCGAGAAGCGGAGGGATGTCATTCCAGGGAAGCACGTCGGTAACGCATCGACAAATTCCCATGATGAGACTTGATTATATGACACATCTAGGTACTTTAGACTCTCCGAAAATATTGGTAATTCATCAGAGGGATTTTGAGTGATTGTAGTGATGAAATTGCCCTTAAGGTGAAGATTACGAAGTGACGTCAATGCGGCAAGGCTGGAGACATCCGCGATCGTCGTGAAGTTATTAAACTCCAAATCCAGAGAAGTCAAGGTAGAAGATAGCGTCAAAAATTGGGTTTGAGGCAGAGAGAACAATTGGTTCGCACTAGACGAAAGGGTTGAGAGTGCCTTGAACTTAGTTGCGATATGGCAGATCTCCTCCCAGGTCATGAGAGTCTCATCCAAAGCCAAATCCTTAATATTTTGCAAGGAACCCTCTGCATTATCAAGGCCTTCGTCATGTAATATGTCCTGAAATCGATTACCACTATCCAGTAATTAGTGCTCTAGTTTAAATCCTCGTTCGCGATCTTGACGGGCTTACTTTAAACGTAGACTTCGCAGAACAGGTAACTCAGAACAGATATCCACAACAGTTCCTACTTTCTGAAATAAGTTCCGGCTGAGATCCAACTCGACTATCTTAGGAAACGTCTCCTTAATCGGACCATCACCCTCGAAGTAAGCCGTTGCGATACGTGCACCGTCAACGATGACGGCTCTCAGTTCGGATAATTGCGCCTGCTTGCGTTGGATCTTTTCGAAGCCAACTTCCTCCGCCACCTTGTTCGAGAATCTGATTTCAATCGTCTTCTCTAACTCGGAGGCGTACTTCTCAGTTACCGCCCTCACAAAGCTCTGCGGCTTCTCTATGGGCCGCGTCGGGCGTACGAAAGACGCAGCCGTTGCTGATTTAGACAGGCCTTATCATATTTAGAACTATACCACTCACTCTAGACGTCTAACTGGATGACTTACAAGTAAAGTATCTCACTCCCTTATGAGAACCGTCATGTTTCCCGCGACCTGGGTCGTCCCATTCGACGCCAAGCCAACTACCGGATGTGCCACTCACTTCGCCGACGTATCGAACTGTACAAACAGCGCCGTCGTAGGACAATCTGTCGCCGACCTTGGGAGTTGTAGCCATTATGATTGTATTCTCGCTATAAAACCATTAGGAAAGATGTCTGACTCTGCGGACAAAATCAATTTCGACCGGTAATGTACAACATTTATATATTATATGGAGAGTTGGATCAGGCAACAATTTTAATTTGTTACGAGAGCTTGTTACCGCGTCACAGGGGGGAAATTGTTACACACTATCAAGTTCCGCCTATCAAATTCAAGAATCGATATTTGAATACGGCGAAGAGCCATATACTTATTTTATACATCCTAAATCAAAATATCTCGTAGACAATACCCATAGCTAATTGAAAATCATCGCTTATAGCTTATAGCTTGCTCTTAGATTCTCCCACCACCTTCATCAATGCCCTCCCGTTACTCAAACAGATCTTTCCTCCTGCAACCTTAACTACAAATCTGATTTCTTCCCACTCCCCCTTCATCTGTCCAGTTCTCCATACAGATGTGACCAACTTGTCTCCAGGCCTGACGGGGCTTGCGAAGCGAGCCTGGAACTCCTTAATATTGGCAGGGTCGCTGCCACCTAATTTCTGTAGCAAGCCGTGACAAGCCGAGTTAAACGAGTATAGGCCGTGAATAATAACACCACCGAATCCCATTTTCTTACCCGGTTCCGGGTGCGCATGGAGTGGGTTGTAGTCACCGTTTAATCGGTATAGTAAAGGCGTCTGCGCAGTGGTCTGGTCCTCAAATTCGACATCTGGCTTCTTGTCCTTTGGCGGCGGGAAATTCTCGGTCGCGGGACCCTTGGGACCGCCCCAATTGCCCTGAGCTACGTAGAACGAGCTGCCAATGGCGCGCGTGTAGACTTCTCCTGTTTCAGCGTCTACTAGATCCTGCTGAATCTCAACAACCGAACCTGGTCGGCCCTTGTCATATACACCAAGAACTTTGGTTCGGAGCTCGAACTTCCTGCCGGCCGATGTAGTAGGGAGGGGCTTGAGGAATTGGACCAGGCGTTGGCCGTCGACGACTCGTCGCGCATCGAAATCGGGCACCCCCGGGATCTTCACTGCCTTCTCGGCGGCATAGAAATCAATTACTTCCTGCTGGTTCTTTTTGAAAGCTAGGTGGTGTTAGGCACGTGTATTAATTATATAGTCTGTTCAAAGGACGGTTCTTACGGAGGATGACCGGGTAAGTCGGGAATACTGAGAAATTAGGATCGAGCTCCTACTACATTATCAGAACAAACACGACAAAGTTAATGACATACAAAATCAGGAAAACTGACGTAGAGGAAGTGAAGCTCGTCGGAAGTACAGCCTATAGTGTTGGCAAAGAGCAAGACATCGCGCTTTGTCCACGACACCTCGGTGGGAGGATATTCAAACCCGGCTCCTGGACTGCTCATTGTCGGTTTTTACTTAGATTGAAGTTCGTGATGATGTATAGAGGGAACGAATAGATAAGTAAGTCTATGTAGGAGTGTATATAATATGACGAACTAGACGAACTGCTGAATATTATAAGTAAACCTAAGAGAAAGACCAGACTTAATAATTCTAGTAGTTCTTGAAGCTTGAATGCGACAAAGACGGGTAACTGTCCGGTATTAGGAATCCTAGACCCACATGATCTTGTGAATCGAGCCGAGGTTCAATGGGCCTAGCATTGCTTGATAGGCCGAATAGGTTACACTTGTTACATTTGCAGGCGAATCTAGCTAGTTTAGGTCTAAAGCTGATTGATTAGATATCGGTACTTTATCCCCATTGAAACTCGATAAGATGTAAGGTCCCTTATACGATAGTGGACGCTATGACATGAGTTACAGGTAAGGTACCCTATACTTCATGCTTTCCATTTGAAGGTTTAGGTACATGATGATGATGATATTAAGGCATCCTTCAAGTTGAACCTGTGCAGTAACAGCAATAGCCGCAATAGCAACTACAACTGTAACTGCAGTTACCCTCATCTACTGGACCTGGACAGTCTACTACATATAGGTAATCCACCCATCCACCCATCCACCCATCCACCCACAACCTGTAACCCAGGTAGAGAATATCAAGCAGGCATCAAATATTTCTGGATCGTTACGAAAGCAGAGAAAGGTAAGCAGACCATTTCATTCTTTTCATAAGATATCATATTACATTCAAAGCGTCTCCCTCACAGCTTTTGGGTGTAATCTGGAGGACCTTCCCGAATATACATGATATCTCTCTTCCAAGGGCTTCCATGCTCACAATTGCATCGACAATGGCGAATCTTACTTCAAACCAAGATTTGACATCTCAATCGCCCAGAGCTAACTTGCACAGAAACGAAGAGAAGAGTCAAAGGTCACTAACAAGATCTCACTCTAACGGCCGTTCAACGCCTAAGCCTATACGACCTTTAACTCTTAGAGAACTTAACATTTTATTAAATAAAACAGAATCGCTCATATCAAAGCGTAATACACTCAATAAGAAACTCTTACGTGAGTCTGAGGAAACGCCATCTAGCCGGGACGACTCGCTGCCGAGAAAAAGGTTACGTCGGAAACAGAGAAACCTGAGGAAAAAGGAACAACGTCACCTTGAAAAGCTTTCTCTTCTCAAAAAACCCTCTGGGAAGGATTCATTTTCTAAGCAAAAACAACACTTTTACGATATAATTCAACAGCTTTACTGTAGGTTTAAGAACCACCTTAAACCACTACCGGCATCTTACAGAAACACCGACCAGAGCACCATGGATGAGAACGAGTCAAACAAAATGAATTCTAATGAAGGGTACTTTACACCATTGCCGTACTTGGAGGCTTCTGGCCAGTATAACAATTCACCCCAGTACCCGATGTTGAATGAGTATTCCACCGAACCTGCTCCTGCTAACGAGGCGGTATCTGGTGAAAAGAGGAAGTCTGAAGAGCATGTCGATGCATCATGCAAGAAGCGCAAGCAGGAAATTTCAGATGAATTCGATTTCTCAGCAAGCCCTCCTGCAAACCCGTGGGATGAAAGTGTTGATTGGTTCGACAACGACGGCGTCTAGGAGATGGCGTTGGGCCCGACCTTGTCTGGCGAGGAGAGCAACGATGCTCAAGAAGGTGTTGACCTACTGTCCTCAAACACTTCTACCCAAGTCAAGGGTCATAAGTCAACTGAGAAACAGGAGGTAAAGTCTAATCATCAAGAAGAGAGAGAGTCGAGCACGGGTCGAGGCTACCAGCATTCACACCTAGTAGTGAATGATACCACGGCTAGCACGTCAACTTCAACCCCAGATTCTCAGACTATTGACGCGGAGAAACTCGAACAGAGACGTCGATTGGATGAGATCGTCAAAGATCATATTGACGACGTTGGCATTGTTTTTGATCGACCTGGTGCTGAGAATGCTGGAGATTCTGAGGATAACCTATGGATGATGTCTGGTGGGCTGGTCACTGACCCCGTTCAGGTTCAGGTTAGTTCTTTTTATACCCTTAATACCTTTACATTAATTCTAATACTGTCGTACTGTAGGGACTGTGGGACGCTAAGATGCCTGCCTCGGGAAACGTGAGCGAGGGCAGTGAACTGAAAGCCGCAAATCAAAATACCTCCAGCCTGGTAGAGCCTTCAACTTTCCAAGGAGATAATCTCGCAGCGCTGACTGATGGCGCGCACGACTTCGTGGAAGCTTCGTCTTCGTCCTTATCTCCTAATCCATCCACTACTATTTCCTCGCCTACACTTCATACTAAACAAGCCCGGCGACGTCAGTCTGGGAATATCACTCATCCCACTCAGATCAAGGGTCCTTTGCTCCCTCAGTACTTCGATCGAGTAATGCCTAGCGTCAATCCCGCATTTGCACCTACGACGTTCCGCACCAATACCCAGGTACACGGATCAGGTCGAGAAGATACTGATGAAGACGAATATGACCAGTACGTGCGGCTAGGGGCAACTAGCATGAAACGGCCACGACATGCAACGTCCTTCTCTACGCCGCAGCCTTAGGCAGGTCCTGTTAGCGGAAGCACTTTTGGAAGCCTGTCATCTTACTCAATGTGCCAGTCCCAATCATACACTCAATCAAGCATGGGACTGTCTTCCTACAGGCCCTCGGCATCCTCCCATTCCAGCCTTCGACCGGCATCATCTCCCATTCCGCAACCTATTGATGATCTCGTTACTCTAGTTGGAATCCCGGGAGTTGACGCACCTGGCACGAGTACTAGTAACAGCACACTATCCTCCTCTCATCGTTGCCGGGGACGATGCGTCAACCGACAACTCCGCCTTGCCGAGGCTCTTGCAAGAGACCGCGCGGTCTTGCAGAAAGAGAAGGAGTTGTGGACTATGATGATGGGCTTTTGAAGATTTTGGTATTAGTGTTCCGCGATTCGCGTTAGAATTGGTTTGTTCGTTTGGTAACGATATTCGGCCTTTTGCACGGATTTCTACAGGGAGTTGGGCTTACCGAAGATGGATTCTCGTTGGCTTAGGAGTGGTGGTTTTGTATCCCCTTCTTATTAATTATTCGAGTCTCTATATGTGTGGTAGTCCTTTGCAGTACAATACTGCAAACCACCCCTGATTGCTTACTAGTTTCTCTAGAGTTGAGATCTACGCACTCAACATTGATTTGATTCTGTACTCTTATGTTACTTGTGGTATAGACCTTGATGGGTTAGGTTAATAAGTCACTTCCCGCCCATTTACAGAGCCATCGATGCTAGTTGTTTGCCTTCCTAGACCTCTCCTATGTGAACATTCCTAGTGAAGATATTGTCCTGGTTTGTATTAAACCTACGGCGAATAAAATATTTTCGCAAGTCCTTCTTTTTAGTCTTAGTGCGACTTTATGACTTGAAGTCACAGTTGTGGATATTAGCAGCTTAAATGCCTAGGCTATCTTCCTTAGTTTAGGTACGGTCAAAGCCTCAAAGTCCTTATGCTGTATGAATCTTATAGACTTAAAACAAACCTCTAGGCTAGCTCTTTATTTCCTTTTCAGCGAAGCGAATTAGCGGTGTTTCCGAGCGCTTGGATCCCCTAACAGTTCAACTAAAGCTTGGGAACTCTAGACTTTTAGTTGATTAACCAATAGAAGCTATCGAATAGTAATAGCCCCATGGGCCATCCCCGTTAAGTCCACTATTTTGGAGTTCGCGGGGTCGCTTAAAGTCATATCAGCTTGGGGGTATGCCGATTGAGCTCCGGGTTGCCGCGGGTTAAATACAACCGAGAAGCTGTCAAAGCTCGTAGAGCTGACTTTCTCAATTTCTCAATTTCAACATTTTATTCAAACAAAGAAACATACGAATTGGGGTTGAGTATCTTGGATATTCTCGCTTGGTATGTTATGAAGATGGCTGAAAAGCTTATTAGCGCTGAGGAAGGTGAGATAGCTCTCTTAAAAGCTCTATTCTTCAAAACTTATAAATTCGATTGTCGTAGTTGACTAACCATTGGGTACGTGGGTAACAGTCGTGAAGCATACCACGCCCGAGAGTTGCTGGGTGGTACTGTACGGGAATGTCTATGATGTAACAGAGTTCTTACCCTCGCACCCAGGCGGTTCCAAGATCATCCTGCAGCTCGCCGGCCGAGATGCGACGGACGAGTACGATCCCATACACCCTCCGGGCACGCTGGAGGAAAACCTCAAGCCCGAGGCCAAATTAGGTCGCATTGATCCTCAAACCATAGTCCAAGCCAGCAAACCGGCTGCCAAGGAGGAAAAGAAAGATGTGGAAGGCCCGCCACCCATGGAGAGTCTACTGAATCTCAACGAGATCGAAGAGGTTGCTACGAAGCGTATGCCCGAGAAGGCGTGGGCTTATTACTACTCCTCTAGCGATGATACCATTTCCAAGTCTTTCAATAATGCCGTTTACAAGGACATCCTACTGCGGCCACGAGTATTTATCGACTGCACCAAGTGCGATACATCCACTACCTTACTAGGACACAAGGTCGACATTCCGATATTCGTCGCGCCAGCCGCCATGGCCCGATTAGGCCACCCCGACGGCGAGGCCGGTATTGCGCGGGCTTGTAGCCGATTCAACGCGTTACAAGTGATCTCGAATAACGCCTCCATGACGCCGGAACAAATTGTCGCGGACGCGATACCGGGGCAGATCTTCGGCTGGCAATTATACGTGCAAAACGACCGGTCCAAGAGCGAGGCCATGCTCGCCCGCATAAACCGCATGGCGGATAAGTTCAAGTTCATCTGCCTGACGCTAGACGCGCCCGTGCCCGGGAAGCGCGAGCTCGACGAGAAGCAGAGCTTCAAGAACGCCGTCAAGGTCGCTTCCGGGGTCAAGACCTCGGACGAGCCCAACCGGCCTGGTGGTGGCGGTGTGGGGCAGCAATTGTTCTTCGGCACGGCGTCGGATCTCACGTGGAAGATCACGCTGCCGTGGTTAGCGAAGCATACGAATTTGCCGATTGTGCTGAAGGGCATACAGACTCATGAGGACGCGTTCCTGGCGGCGAAGTATGCGCCGCAGGTCAAGGCCGTTATATTGTCGAATCACGGTGGTCGTGCTCTGGATACTGCGCCGCCTGCTGTGCATACCCTGCTAGAGATCCGGAAGCACTGCCCGCAGGTGTTTGATCAGATTGAGGTTTGGGTTGACGGCGGTATCAAGCGCGGAACCGACGTCGTTAAGGCGCTTTGTCTGGGCGCCCGAGCCGTGGGAATTGGTCGGGCTGCGCTGTTCGGACTTGGAGCTGGCGGACAGAAGGGCGTTGAGAGGACGCTGGAGAGTAAGTCATCCTTTTAATGAGCCCTAATCTCTCGATTGGTTTGAGCTGGAACTAATGGTGTGATGAATAGTTCTCAAGGCAGAAACGGAAACGTGTATGAGGTTGCTGGGAGTAGAGAAAGTAAGCGATCTAGGACCGAGACATGTAAGTACCCCCTCACCCCCCCACAGTCCGAGAGAGGAAAACTAGCTAACACAACGCGTGCAGATCAACTCTAGAAAAGTCGAGAGAGACATCTTTGACGGGGATGCTGGGTTGGAGACATTTGGGCTATGGGATAAAGTTAAATCTAGACTGTAAGTTACTGGCCTGCCTTAGTATATACAGTGTAGAGTAGAGAGGGAGATACGCCGTGTACGTCCAGAAGATAGTTCTACCTTTGGATAAACTCAGCATAGCGATAGCGATGAGTCTTTATGGAATACAGTACTATATTATGTACATGCTTGCTAGATATTGGTATATAACGCCTCCTCAAGTCCTGGCGTTCCTTAATAATTTAGTCCCGTCTTCACTTCAGTCATGATTTGCGGTTGGGCTTGATTCGCGCAGAGCACCGGTAATCGAGACCTTGCCTTGGTTCTTTAAACCACGGGCATAGTCTTCAGGTAACGGTGTGTCAGCAAACAGAGCAAGCGCATGCTCTGGAGGATAACGAGCGCCTCGACACGAAGCAGTCTCAACGAGCGATCGAATCCGCGCGACCTCCCCTGCCGAAAGCGAGATCGATGCCGCTGCGCAATTTTCCTCGAGCGACGCGATCCTCGTAGTCCTATATGTTCCACACACACACACAAGTCTATTAGATAATACTTCCTTAAGACCTAATAAGATCCCCGATGAGAAGAATGTGTCCGGTGAGTGCACTTACCCTGGAATCGGAAAGATGTCGTCTCCCTGGCTGAGCAGCCACGCGAGCGCCAGCTGGGCAGCGGTGGTGGTGGTGGTGGTGGTGGACCCCTTTTCCGCTGCGACGGCCCTCAGCGCCTCGACCAAAGCGATGTTCTTGGGGAAGTTCTCCGGCGAGAAGCGCGGGTAGCGACGTCTGACGTCGTCGGGTTCGAAGTCGGATGGGCTCTTGATGCGGTTGCTGAGGAGGCCGCGCGAGAGGGGCGAGTAGGCTACGACGGCGACGCCGAGCTCGCGGCATGTGGCGAGGAGGTTGGTTTGTGGGTCTTCGATGTCTGTTGTGAAGGGGCTGTATTCGACCTAGGTATCTAAATTAGACGATTTCTTTTTTCGAGGTAATGGGTAAAGCAGGAAAGAGGAGGGAAGAGCCATACTTGCACTGCACTAATCGGGTGTACGGCGTGGGCACGCCGCAGTGTCGCCGCGGATATCTCGCAAAGGCCTATGTAGCGGATTTTGCCTTGCCTTTTTTAATTGGGTTAGAGAGAACCTAAGGACGGGGATGTGCTAACAGTAGACGTACTCCTTCATCTTGACCATCTCAGCTACGATGTGCTCAACCGGCGTGCTGCCATCTAGCCGATGGGGATACCACAAATCGATGTAGTCGACGCCCAGACGCTTCAAGCTCTTCTCGCACGCCTCATGGACGTATTCCGCGTCGCCGCGGAACCCAAAGCCCGCCTCTCCCAGGCATATGCCACCAAATTTAGTAGCGAGGAAGATATCAGAGCGCTTTCCCGTCTTAGCGAACCATTTTCCTATGAGGTCCTCCGAGTCTCCCTAAAATAGGGAAGTTAGCTCTAGATTAGATAGCTACCTCCTATTCCTAGTAGGTGCTAAGGGAAGAAGATGAGCTTACGTAGAAATCGCTGGTGTCCCAGAAAGTTTCGCCGATGGAGTGAGCGTGGTCAAGAAGTTCGAGTCTCTGCTCGTCAGGCATAGGCTTACCGTACCCTAGCGAGAGGCCCATGGCGCCAAAGCCTATGCGAGGGACTAGGGGACCATCCTTTCCGAGTCGACGACAGGAAATAGGCGACATGATTGTTTGCGTTATAACCAAGCTGGTGATATATCTTGTGTTAGGCAATGATTAAACTGCAAAGGAGACTTTTTTGATGAGGTGAAGAGGCTATATATGATCATTTCAGTTGGATGCCGTCCATTCTTATAGAAGGCGAGATGTATTCTAGAAATATGGAAGGCCAAAGGATCCATTATCTGCATGTCCATTTTCCGCTCCGCGTTTATGAACATAGGGGCGGAGTTGGTGGACTGCGGAGTTGTAACAAATCTATGCTTTAGGTTGAAACCACAGTGTTCAGATGCTAGCCAGATAGATTTAATATGTCGTTCTCAGTCCAGTAGCCTCCCGCTTGTTTCGTAGCAAAATGTTTTCATCTCGTTAACACCAAAGGACCTAGGGGGTAGGAGTTAGTTACCGGTGGTGAAAGGGGAAACGCTTTGAAAACATACAGTGTAAGGAAAGCGAGGGCAAAGTCATCTATATCGTCTCCTTTTCCAGTCCGCAGGAAATCATCGAAGTGGAAGGCCGATATAATCCACATAGGCTTCTCCTTCCATGCCCTATGAAAGTCCAATGGGTCCATAGCAGTCCATAGATGTCTTGACAAAGTCCATCGGTGGATATATTGCCAATCTCCAAGGTTAGCTACGACTGTATGTCAGAACTAAGGGTTAGATCCATTATGTAACTAGGTGATCTTACAGGCTATCCTTCGTCCTTTCAAGAGACCCCAAAAGTGTATGAGGGCAGCACATATCATATAGGTTCTTCTAACACTTTCTGCAAATAACCAGCGCTACTAATTGTCAGTGACAGTGAGCCTTCTTAAGTGGTTTCCTTACACTTACCTCCCAAGACTCTGGTGGCTTATTACGAATCTCAGTAGCATCTAGTTCAGCCATGTCTTCGAGGTTATCTCTCATTTTGCAGAGCTCACCATTCCAAGCTTCTAATAGTGTCACATCGTTATCGGCTTGTTGCCCCAGAGAGACATCGCCATCAAGCATACGAATGGTCTGGTAGGCGATTAAGGCGTGAACCCTCGCAAGCTTCTCTCTCGGAGTTAACGATACAATATTCCCTGTTGTTATTAGGTTCTGAACGTTCTTATGGAGAATCTTCAGGACGAGGCCACGGGTCGCCTCCGTCTGGTTCGCGTAGAGAACGCATACCGAGAATACTTGTAGGATCCACGATGGCGTGTCATTTACATATAAGTGACGATGCATATACATAGTGGAGTTTTCCCGGGCAATTGTAACGTGGAAACTTTTAAATGTTTTCATTGCATATGCAATTCTGGTTGAAGGGTCGGCGAGCTGCCATGGCGCGTAATCATCCTAGTGTCGTGAGCCTAGGAAAGGAGAAGACACTTTTATTACTAAAACTTACGCATACAGCTGACATCTTAGAATAATCTTGATGAGATAGGATTTTACTCTGTGGAATAGACACTATTTGTGTATCCTGCCTTACAAAATCGGATGGTCCCAGCATATCGCTAAATTCATTTCCATTGATCGAATCCAGCAGTGATTCAAACGTGCCATCGAGTTGGGTAGTGTCATCGGGAGGTATATCTACATTAGATCCTATCGCAGTACGGGCCCCGCTATCATCCAAGACGAGGCTGTCCCCGTAGGACGTAGGCAGAGAACCGTTGAGCGAGTCTAGGCCTGTCGAAATACCGGCGGGATTGCTGTGCAACTGGGTGTCCGACTGTCTCCCGTAGATACATAGACGCCTCTTCTTGGTGCAATTACTGCAAGCTGGCAGCCGCTGGTCACAGCGTCGCTTGCTCCTCACACAGCCGTTGCAGCTCTTCTGCCTAGATGAGCTTCCGCGCGGAGCCATGGAGTCCGCTCTAAGGAATGCCGCCTAGTTGAGAAATACTGGCAATTTTTCATAGGGATGGCTTTATCGGCCACAGATTGGGGGTGTTTATCGCAGAGGAGTTCAGCACGGACACGAGTAGAAATTAAAATTGAATCCGTTTAGCATTAACTAACAAAATGGTCTAACTACGGAGAATGACGTGCGAAGTCCGCAAGTCCGCCGCCGATACCTTTCAACTCCGCAAATCCCGCAACGGAGGATCCACCAGTTTCTTTATTCTCGGCCTTGCCGAAAGAGCGAAGTCATTACACTACCTATACACTACTATGTACAAGATGAACATGAGAAATTACCTATTTGGCCTTGCCTACTAAGACAAAATAAGGCCAATATAGTCATGTATTAATGTCCGCAAACCACACGGACTAAAATATCCGGTTGGACGGTTGAGCACCCAAAGTTTAAGCACTTACAGGTACCTAGTATTAAGATGTGCGTTCGATAAACGCTAGTTTTGGATGACCCTCACACCAGGTCAAATTGTAAGCATCGTGAATCATATCGTCATGTCCAATATTGTCAAAGCCCCTGAATTTCCAATCCAACAAAAAGCCACTCTCGGCCTAATTTTACCAGGCAAACTCATAGTTGAATTATTGCCAAGAAGAACGAAGCCCATATCATTGTTGATAGTGCTATTTTATGTGTATTTGTATTGGGATCACTAATCATCAAGGGAGGGCGCTTTTCAACTCCCAGGTAAACCTGGAACGTGCGTAGCAGTCACAATTAGTTACATGTATATTAGCATCATAGATTAGCGTTATTTCTCACGTGTACTATTTCATTACGAAGATGGCTTTAGGAGCTGTTGGACGTCTAGGCCCGCGATTCTGGGTGACCGCCACGGCGGACACGAGGCTAGCTGCAGATGTGCGTCTACCTCCAATCACGCAGTTGGTAGCATCTGTGGGAATCTCGGACGCGTTGCAAAAGCCCCCCCATCAACCCCTGAAACCGTTACACTAGATTCGTCCCGAGAGCCACGGCACTGGTATCACAAGAGGGTGTCGTGATGCTAGTAGGGAACCATGTGTTTCAGCAACTGAAGAGAGATGCTTCTAGATAATTGGGTTTCTATGTACCTAGGTAGTGGAAGGTGTGCTGAAATGAGACAGAAGCCACGCTACGCGAGGGATGACAAGATATCATATTTCACTGACAGGTAGAAATGTGGCAATACCCAAGTCGGAAAAAAAAAAGAAAGCTGTTTCTCTTGGACGTCTTGCTGGAACTCGCCCCCCTCCTCAAAACAATCAGCACCGAGCAACCTCGGAGATGACTGCTCGGTCGCGAAATCCTGCCTATTCAAGATCTTAGATTCGGCCGTCAAGCGGTAACGGGAGGGCGCTGCAGACGGGAAGCGGCAGTGCTTAAAGCAAACGCGACAAGCTTTTTATTTCCAGAGCGTGACATCCGCGTCCGAGACAGACGGGTCTCAGCGTGTGGTATCTCGGGCTATCGCGTCAGATCGCGCTAGGTACCTTTCTCGGAATCTAGAAACGTGGTATACTGCGCACAGAATATGCCGTGTTCCCGAGTCTATGTCTCACCTGTTACCCCGAAAGTTGGCCAACAAAAAAAAAAAAAAAAAGGGAACATGGTCCCCGTTAGAAAGCCGAATTAGGGAGGGAGCATATAGTAAGTTGGTCTCGTCAAGCGTCTTCCCCGTGAGGCTGGCTTGTACTACGTATTGCCTCTTGGTGCTATGAGAGCACTAAGACCGAGATCGGGGATCGAATAACGATTAACGCCGTTTAATACATCAGGTAGACTTGCGCCTTCGTACGTACATGTATCTGGAATATAGTTACCATCGAAATAACTAGTATAAGGCCCTATAACAGTCCTCTTCCTTCTAGGACCATAAGTTTTTTAACGGGACGGGACGGTGTTACTGCATGCTCACATCGAAACTATTGGCTTAGCCGTGTAATGAAGGTCTGCGATTTTCACACTAACCAATTGCCCCTGGCGCTGACTATCGACGGGTAGCACTTACTATATACTCGATTTTAAAATGACCATGCCGTGTAGCCGAATAATTCTTCCCTTTGTGGCACTCTAAAGGCTTGTCTGTATGATACTATACGGTAGTTTTGAGCCGCTCAAATCCCCAGAGAAGATTCAACGTAAATAGAACCCCCAGCGACACGTGTGAACGGACCTCTAGGGAACCTTACTACGTATGCAGTCATCACTAGACTTATTTAGCTACCGGTGAGCCCGTGTACTTGCGCGATAATGGGTAGGTGAGTGGGAATAGAGCTGACGCCAGGGACGGGGTCGGCCGAGTTAGAATTCCAAGTCCATTCAGCTCGTGGGATGTTCATAAGCCCCCTTTTAAGCATATAGCTTATTTGAAGGATCAAGTCCGTCCGTAGATGTGGTATTACTGACCATGAAGCTGAGCGCATAAACCGACCATTCAGAGCTAGCGTTCTTCTCATACGCACGTATGTGAGCGTTCGGGCTGGCGTCACAGACGGGATGGCCCCCCGGCGGGAGTGGCGCACCGATCTGTAGGCAATTCCTTCGGCGATATCTCACAGACAGAGCTCGTGCTATTTGAAGGATATCGCCGAAGAGCTGAACACATACCTAACATACTAGGTATTTGGATCCCGAGATATTCGATATTCACATGAAACCTAGAACCAAAGAATTAAAAGCTCAATTAAGGTAGAGAATGTTAACTGCTAGTTGAGATCGGCTACGATGTAATGGTGACACCGAAAGGAATCGGCTCGGATTAGGCGAGGGCGGAGGGCTCCTTCAGGGGCCCTTCCGCGGGCGGCGTCTAACTGATAATGGTCAGAGAGCTGTAGCTTTTTTGGAAGCTCGTTCGGAGCGTACGAATCGAGTTTAGGGATCCGTTAACCCATTAACCTATGTGATACTCGTTGTTGGCATGAGCGGTGAACCCCATGTGATAGCGAGGGAAAGCGAATCTATTGAAGAGCCAAAGCATTTAGTACCGTATTATGTAGTAATAAGTAATAATAAAAAATGTGGCTGACTTTTACGGCCCGACGTTCAATTTATCTTAGGTATACTATTCTCCTGGTATCTTATGTCCTGTAGCACGGTTTAATTCCGTTGAGATGTTTCCGAGCACTGTGTGTATCTTCGTCTGTAAGGCTGGATCTCTCTAAGCCCCCACACGTCGGCGCATGCATAATGACCAATTATTATATACAAGTCTCGTGCGAGGGATGAATCGCGTAAAGAGGGCAACGGGGTGGAGGTTACATCTGTCCATCTAGATCTACTCCGTTCGCTGATCAAAGTACAACTGTCAAAAGTAAAACCGTAACCGAAGAGGTGGGGAGTTTCGACAGATAACGAACATTTTCTTTTCCCGCATTCGATAGTTCGTTGGTTCGGTGAACATGTTCATAACTTCTGCACGAATAGCACAGCTAGGTGAAATTGCTAGAGTAAAAAAACAAAATATCACCGAAATAGTATGTGCTTGGGATAATCTACCACAATCATTTCATTTCAACAGTATAAAAAATTATAACATCGACAACGGAATCTTGTTGGTTGGATGTGGTATTTATCCTTCTCTGATATGGAGCCGCTGGATGTTACCATTTAGAAAGATAAAACCGCTCTAAGATATAACTACCTAGTTACCTACTATATAAGTTACTATGCACGACGTTGATACCGCGTAGTACTAACGGAACCCTCCTATATGTATATGTGCATTGCATACTTACTCAACATACGTGCATTGCAGATTGTTGGTATAAAATCTCGGTAGTTATGGCATATCACGTTTATAAATATTGCTGACTCTTGAGCAACTAATAGTATCCTGTAAAAGGCTCTTGGCACACTTATACATACAACAAGTACAGTAAGCAGAAAGGGGTTAACAGCCTACCTATATAGGTGTAGCGCGTGGAGTGCATACATATGGCTTTGTACGTGTATCCGTGCCGTACGTAGTGTAGTGTACCTACGTAGTAGCACGAGGCAGATTCCGTACTATGTAAGTAATAGACGCCGGGTCACCACATACGCTCTTTAGGCACGTAATCGACCGAGAGGAATCGCTCGGGTACCTGCTTGCCTAGGTACGTACATATCTAGATTCAATATAGGAGTCGAGAGGCACGGCAGTAATCCAGCAGCTCAGCACTGCTTCTTACTACGTACTATGTACGACCTGGGGCGGGATTGAGGGACTGAGAGCAACCAGGTAAGAGAACTCGAACCACGGGCCAGCATGAGGCTTGTCTTTTAATATCAGATCTGGGTGCTAATCGAATAATGGCTCGGTCAAAAAGGACGGGGAACGGCCGAGCCAGGAGTTGGATCTCACTCCCGAAATGATGAGAACCACCGAAGAACCCTGCTACTTCCTAGCCTTACTACTAGCCGGACGATATTTGGCTAGCTTGGCACTAGGCAGAGAATCGAGGATGGCGGAGACGCTAGCTAGGGGAAAATTCCTTTTAAGTGTATGAGGAACGTGGCATGCCGCATGCCGCGCCCACACTCGCACGAAGTTTGGGGGGCAAGGGATGGGGAAGCCTGGCAGCTTCTGCAAGCCAGCGAACCTGAAGGGGTCGAATGGGGTGTCATCATGAGAGAAATTTTAGGGAGGGGTGGCAGGGTAGTAACCACGATCACCGTTATCCGCCTTGCAGACACACAAGAACCTTGACCTACATATCACTGGTACCGAATCTTCACACCTACATGAAAAATTCTGACTGGTTCAACGTTTGGCGGCACCTCCTGTAGGCTATCACATAGGCCCAACTTATGTTTGAAGTGCCGTCCGCCCCCAGATTATGTACTACCTTTTGTCCCTATTTCGGAAACATCGAAACGCAACTTTATATCGTGATCGAACACCATCTTTCCCCATGTTGTTTTATAGCCAGAGGATTCAACGTTGAGGCTTAGAGAGATCGAGGAGCGAGGAACGAGGAACGAGGTGATGGTGAGATACGTGTACTTATCGATGACTTGGTGGTACGCCGTCAACCACGTGGACATCTATCTATCTACATACATAAGAACGTTACTCAGTCCGAATCTACACCTACGTGTGGACGGTAATTAATTTGTTTCCTGCATTAAACATGCATTATACTGTATAAAGCGGAGAAAAATGTCTTAGTAAAAGGCCTCCGCCCCCCCTATGCATACATCACACGTACGAAGTTGTCTCGAGTCGTACGAGCTTCTAAAGATCCAATTCGTCAACTGAGAAAAAAGCTTTTGGTAAGGTTGTTAACGTCCCACCCAAGCCTTTTGCATGCGGCGCGGATATTCTGCGAGACAAGCACATACCCTCATGCTAGGTTTCCCGTTAGTGGTGACTCGGATACTGTGTCTGTTTACTAAACTTCTACATATTCTCTCCTCCAGAGATAATAACAATTAAACCCGCGCGGCACACCGGAAGTGAGATATGATAAATGGAATCACACCGATCTGATGACAAGCGGCAAGCTAAATTGCATGCGTCCTCTCCGTATGTTTGTGTGCGACGCGTGTTGCGCATCCTTGGCAAAACCCGGCGATAGGTCTCTTGGTCCCAAGGATGCAAAGAGGCCCACGAAGGCGGGAATATGGTGATTTCCACCTGGGCTTTGCCTCCTTGGCTTCGGTAGACAATGATGACCATAACACTGCAACTCGGGGGTGGAGGGCGGGGGGTAACACATACTATGTTTATGACCCCTATGATTTGTCAAATATGTATAAAATATGTATGGGAAAACGCAGTTGTCAACGAAGACCTCATAATAGTGTTGATCTGACTAAGACGGAACGAATTTCTACATCCCATACGCACAATGCATGACGCGGTTCGACGAAAACTACGGCCGTCGAGGGCTATAGGTTATCTCTAGTATGGCCGAGGATGATAATTAAACACCTAACCAGTAAAAATGCCGGCCCGGCTTCTTATATTGGATGAGAACGAGACGCTGTTATGCCCGAGACAAAATTCTCAAGGCTTTCCCGCCTTTTGTACATATGAGTTGAAGACACTCTAACGTCTTGGTACCTCGACACGTCTTTTTGGGATAAAATGCAACTAACTACCTAAACCAACAAATGAGTTACACCTCGTTAGGGCTGTGCAAGGTACTGACTGCGATTTTTAAAATCGTGGTATGCTAGACCTTTCTATCGTCTTATGTTGGCGGCAGCAAGCCTGTTTGCTCTATGCAGTGCTGATGTTTTGTTTCTGATCTACGGAGCAAAATCCGTACTATGTAGGTAAATGGTAGTCAAGGCGGCGGAAGAAGCTTGTCTCTATGCACGTAGTTTCATGATACCTAAATGAGATCCGAAGTATGGTACCTACCTACTGTATGTA
Organism: Daldinia sp. EC12; assembly: GCA_002120325.1. Taxonomy (NCBI): domain Eukaryota; kingdom Fungi; phylum Ascomycota; class Sordariomycetes; order Xylariales; family Hypoxylaceae; genus Daldinia; species Daldinia sp. EC12. Next base: position 405,846 of record KZ112938.1, on the reverse strand, counting down.
CGTCGGCGAGGATAGCGACATGGAGATCTCTATGTACTCACTGTGCCATCTATTGAACTGGCCCCCTCACGTTGGAACTTACACGATCGGCTCTGAGTCTTAACAGGTCGGTCGGAAAGCTATCCGTTGGGAACGCACCCCGCATAATTGATAGGATCCGTTGCATAACACTCGCAGTATTGGGCTTAGCCTCTACCCAAAACAAGCTGCTGATTTGGGCATTTCTCGATACGACTCACGTGGCGGCGGGAGGATCACCATGAGCCAAACAGGCATGGTATCGTAAGAAGCTCCAGTCATAATCAATACTTTGTCGTGTAAACCTTACTGCGGCGGATCCTACCGAGTTCAAAACCAAACAACGCAGCTTGTACAAAATTCTCTAGGTGTAGGCGTTAGCTTACATTTCGGAACATACTCCTTTTCAGGGACACCGACAGTAACGTACCTATTCATGATATGTATTGATTGTACTTCACATCCTAGGCTAATTGATGATATCAATTTTAGATATTTTGTGGGTGTTAAAATACTGATTGGCTATCATACAAATATACCTGCCTACCTACCCAATACCACTATACATCATACATACCTCTTCGTATAGCTCCCAGTTGTTAAAGTAGTGATAGCAGAGAACAGTATAGGATCCTTCCTACTCGTCTTAATTCGCCACATACAGGGCATTTCCATTCTGCTTTATTTGGAATATCATTGATTGAGATATAAGCCGTTGGATAAAGACGTATTGTGTATACTTCGACTTACCGATTAGAAAGAGTAACTAAGTATAACTAGTTCTTGGTTATATCTACGTAGGCAGTTATAATTATTTGACGCTTTGGGATTGTGATACCCCATTCCTTTCTTCTAAAGTCCTTTGTATTTAAACCCTAACAAAAATCGGTCCAGTCTCCCACACATATGGACACTAGAACAATACACATCGCACATCCATGCCATTTACCAGCAACGGTATTTGACTACACTTAGCTCTTGCACGAGCCACTAAGTTACCCGTGCTTTTAAACAGGGAGTTTTTGACTTGTATGGATCTCCCTCCTCTCATACCTTTCAGGGTCGTTCCGATTGCCTGAACTCGACCGCACAGGCCAGAAACAGACCACCAGTTCCCTGGACTCGGGCAGCAGACCCAAGCTTTGCCAACTCGCCTCAACTTGTTAACCATGCTGCTTCATATCTTAAGACGGGGCGACATAGTAGGTATTAAGTACCGATCTAAGCACATAATAGAGACGATGGGAGTTTGGTCTTTGATACTCCCTCGCGTCTCCTATCTCATTAAAAGAAAGAAGTCACCTTTTTTTTTTTTTTTTGCTTTGCAATTCGGCTTTTCCGACACTGCTAAAGGGGGGGTTAGCGTCATAGAATAAGATGTTCTCTATTTGCGGTTCACGGACAGAACTGGACTTTTGCACTTCTGCTGCTGCTGAATCCTATCCAAAGTTGATCGGAGTAATACAAGCCTAATCCGGAACCTTTCTTCGTTGATTTTTTTTTTTTTTTTTTTTTTTTTTTTTTTTTTTTTTTTTTTAGTTGGGCGAGGGGGCTACATAAATGGAGTATACAGCTACTATAGTACATGTGGGCTACCTATAAACACCTAACGTATACGATTGAGTACCTGGACTACACTGCTCTACTCCTGTGTTCCTGTGCTCCTGTGCATGCTGATAATACATAATGAGGTACATAATAGTAGTCGTAGGTACGTGGAAGCCGCAAGCGTAGGTGCTTGTTGGTACCTCTGGGCGTGTGCTGCATACATAGTATATGTAGGTATTCCGCTACGTCTGCATTGGCGTGGATGCCATATGGGATGGCGTACATGGTACATATATAGTAATAACTTCAGTGACTTCCAACTTCGGCCACGGGGAGCTCCCTGTCGTACTCCACCACCCATGCACATGTGCATAGGTAATCCCTGCTTGACTTCACTCACGTGTGCCCGGTACATGGCTAGCCACGAGGAAAAAGAAACGACAGGCGGCGCATTAGTGACACGCTAGCGCAGAGCCTATGGCACAGCATGTACCCTATACTCTCGGTCGGGGTATCCCTTCGCTAGCAATCTTCCTGGAAATAGCCATGCGACAAATCCTTAGCCAAAGGGCTAGCTGCATCGTCTCATCGTCTAAACGCCCATGAACAAACCTTCCCTCCCACGCTGCAACTGCAACTGAGCGTACATCCGTCTGATACATACATTAGGTATGTACGGTAGGTACAGTCCACGCATCTGACAGATACTCAAAAATGCATATCCTCTGGAAGCCGCCGCCAATGGATCAATGTCTACCACCTAATGTACATGCAAGTTGGCCCCTCCCTTAACTATACTCTAGGTACCAGCCTATGTAGCTGCCTACATTCGTGTATGATCAATACATGTACATGTAAAGCCTTCACGGTTCAAAAAGATATGATGTATACATCAATACATGGACATTCGGTAGGTACACGGAGTCATGGACACCTACATGGAGGTAGCGTGCTAGGTATGCATTAGGAAATACATAGGAATGGCCATCCTCTCGGCTCTTTTTTTTGACCTGCCATTTCTCTTGCAGTTCCTCCACAGCAACACGCGCAGGGCCTCCTTCGATCCCAGCAAGGGGGGCCCTCTTTTATTTTCCCATCCTCCATTTTCATTTGGGCTTTTTTAATTCTCCAAGAGAGCGCTTCAACCCAGTCCCCCGTCCCCGTCCTTCTCCTTCAAGAGGAACCACATTCCGTTACACTACACTCCTCGACTACCTACATACTACTAAGGTACCTACTAAGGTACTTACATAGTAGACCTACATGTAGTTAGCTCTTTGGGAGTACATATCGGTTCTTTGTACTTACATGCATGGTTAGGTACCTCGCTCAAGTCTTGTACTCACCTAATGTACAAGAGCCCTTGTGCTTACGGGAACTAAGTACTCGAACTGGGGGGGTCCTTTATCCTCTCTTTTACACTTGCACATTCATCCATAATCTGTCAAAAACTCCTCTTTACCTTATTTTTTCTACTATTCTCCTTCCTATCGTCTAAACCCCAACAGCCCAATAGTTACAATAGTCGTTTTCTGACGTGCATCGTCGATTCGTGGTAGTGCTGTATTCGCGTGCTGGGACCAACGACACGTTCCTGACACTTCTCGACCTGTCGTTTTACATACCTTTTCCCTGTCGGCTTTCACTACCACCAACTACAACTACAACTACAACTACAACGACTACGACTACGACTACATCTACATACCTACTTTACTACTACTTACTTTCCTTTACTTTACTTCTTTCTGACTACTATTACTACTACTACTGCTACTAGTAGCTAGTTCCTTTTCCCGTTTTTCCAACTTCCCGCCTTTTCGCTCTCTGCTTTTTTCTTTCTTTTCCCACCAAGCAGCCAAGTAACCAAGCTCGAGCTTTTATCGGTCCAGTTGCGCCTAATTGCGATTGGTTATTTAGCGTCAATGCTGATCAGACCCCGTTCGCCAATGTAAACCGATGTCGAGCGCTACCGCGTCCCAAGTCTATCCGTCCGTCTATTAACTTAGTTCGGGCGACTTTAGCTTAAAGCACCAACTTATATCGCGACGCCGCACCCGCACCTCTTTGCGTATTTGCGTCTTTGCTGGGCCCTAATGATCACCGCTTACTTGTCATCTCATTAAAGTTACCACTTAGCCCCTCGATAGTCGTCTTACACCTTCTTTCCCTTCCTTCATAGATCCAATTCAAGCTTCGCAAGCTTCACAAGCATGGCGACGGATCAGTCTCGTCCTGCGTCGCAGAAAATCCCAGCTGGGCTGGCTACGGTGTTGAATGCCCCAGAGGATAATCGCGACTCGGCCTATTACTCGAGCACAGATGCGTCTAGCAAGCGTATGTAATTACTATACTGCAGCTTGGTTTAGAAGTTGAGTAGTAGCATTGCTAACTACTGGAACCCCCTATAGATACTTCCGCAGCCTCGGGTATAGGCATCAATGTATACCACTCCGTTCATGACAAGACTCCTTCTCCAACCACTACGAACTTAGTCCCCCAGCCAGTAATATCTCCTGCGACCAACATGAGCGTGGCATCCATGGTATCGCCGACTACACCAGGTGGCGGACGTTTTGACCGGCCTCAGTCGATAGATTCTATACCAGGTGGTATGTCCTTGGGGGCAGTAAGTGCCGGGCCAGATTCGCGACGGGAGAGTGTTGATAGCAGAATCAACCAGGGGTTCGGTGATTTGAGGTTGAGTGGTTCTCCTTACGCGAGTCAGAACCAGTCGACTACTTCATTCCATGGAAGTTTGGTGCAGCAACGCAACTCCCGCGCGGGAATGGAACATCTCGCGGTGCATAGGATATCCAATGGGTATCAGCCGAATGTCGAACGCACGCCCGATAGTCAACACCCGAAAGCAACTAGGACCGCACCGGCTATCACTGGTCCTGCTACAAGCACAATTGCTAGGGCGGCAGAACCGACTAAAGGTCAAGCCTGGGCGTTTCCAGAGGAGGAGATCCAGCGCATGCCATCTACGGTCGGTAACCATACCTTTTTCGATTCTAGGAGAAGCAGCATCTCGGAGTCGATTGCAAGCAGCCAATTTACAACCGAGTCTCGGCTACCCCCTGGACAGCGTCGGCTCGATGACGGCATGGCGTCGGATTTCCAAACCATTCACCACCACACCCTTCAGCACAAGCAACTATCAGACCTTCATAGCGAGGAATCCAGCCCACATAGTGGAAATCAGCCGTACAGTCGGACTCCTGAGCTTCGTCAAAGTCACAAGCTAGCAGAGCGGAAGCGGAGAACAGAGATGAAGGAACTGTTTGATCAGCTTCGCGATTTGATGCCACAAGAACGAGGATCTAAAGCGTCCAAGTGGGAGATTCTAACGAAAGGTATGTCGCGATACGACCAGGCATTGGCGCACTTACTAACAACGATTCAGCTATTGCCGAGCATCAAAAGCAAAGCGAGGCTCTCAAGAGCATTACGAATCATTGCCAAACAGCTATGCAAGAGGCGGAAATGTTGCGTCGTGAAATCGATAGACTACGCATGGAGAACGCCCAGCTTCGAGGAAGCATTCCGATACCGCCAGGTCAAGGCCCGCCAAATACTGCAATGCCGTCGCAACCGTCTGGGGACCCGTACGGCCAGGACCCGTACGGTAGGGCTCCTCGCCCGGAGCTTCCACCCTTACGAGCTTTGAGCAACAACATTCCCAACAATCCAGATTCCATGACAGGCGTCCAATATGACTCTCAAAGACCACCTAACGGATATCGCCAAGATCCTCATCAAGATCCTCGCCAAAGTCGGTTCCAATAGCCGTGACTACTATCATTCATGTTTCCTTTTGTTGTTGTAAACATATCATATTGGGGAGCGGCAGCTATCAAAGTTAGAGACTTCTAGCGCTTTTTCATCGATACCCGTACAATCAGGCGGCTATCCCCGTCCACGAGCACTTTGGAGCTAGGCGCGGATAGACTTGATCCAGAGGATATTAAGTCGAAATAAGGCTACTGCCTAGGTACTTTGGCTGTCGTGGCGCTGGTGGAACCGAGGCGGGTGGGCTATTGGATCCCTGGAGACTCGCCGACGATATTAAGGTGTGGATTGATGCTAGTCATCCCTTATCTAACCTTGACCCCTAAATATTTATTCTAGAGGGACACCTTATTTCTCACTTAGAGATAAGGGTGGAAGTACGAAGTTTTATTTTCAAGTAGCAGATGGACTATTCCAGCTGCAGACATCGACGTTTAGTCGGTTGTTGCTCGAGTACCGGCTGTCGATTCGCTGTTCCCGGTTAGACCGCTACTCGCGTTGAGCTTGTTGGAGTGTATATACATATATACCCGCCGTCTTGTTGCTCGGCTTATTTTGTGTTATGTTTTTGGGCTGATTAAATTCACGAGAGGTGAAGATACGAGGGTTATTTTGGGATGGGAACGGAGGGACATAGTAGGAGAGGTTTTTATAAAAAAAAAAGGCTTTGGGGTTGTGGTGGGAGTTAGAATGGCGTGTAACGATCCTTTGAAAGTAGGATCACCTATCTAAGCAATACTGGTCAAATAGACCATAGTTTGGACGGGGCAGATATGATACAGCTTCATGTCTAGGATTTTATATCAATCTCGAAACGAGTTTGATGGGGCACCGGCAGCCTATAACCCATGCTTCTCCAACAGAGCTTACCTTTATTACGATATCCTAAGATAACCAATGCTTAAGAGGTTCAACTTATACCTTCCCAAAGAAAAAAGAAATAGTTAGATACTATGAAATAGGTGGATTTGGCCATTTGTGTAGGTTTGACTTTGGATTTTTCACGTCGTTCGACTTGATGGCGGAAGGCGTTTGTGTAATTCGGTTAGTTATTCGGTACAAAAGTACCTGACTAAGTAAGCTAATCCGAATTCAGCCAAGGTAGTGGCGTGAAATGTGCGGATAAGCAGATAAGGTGCGCACACTATGTGGGCGATCCCCTAGTGGAGTCAAAATTTTTTCAATGATTAAAAAAAAAGTTTCTTTGGGAAAATCACTTATAAATTAAGGTCCTTCACACTCTTATAACATTCCATTCGAATTGTTCAATAGTGATTCTCTTTCATTCGATAAATCTTACAAAAATCAAAATGTACGACTCCAATCTTGCTTTTATTAAAAAAATGAAGATCGATAATGGCTAACAGTTTAATTTTAATAGGCATTCCCTCCGCCGCGCAGCTGCTAGAGCAGCATGCTCTTCTATTGCCGCCGCTGCCCCGCGCAAGCAAATTGCGTCTTTTGCTATGCAGATCTGCAACGCAAGCGCGCGACCAGCTACTGTCATGCCTATGGCTCGTCATTTCTCCATGACATCGCGGATGGCTCAGGATGAAGGCGAGAAGGCCGCCGTGGAAGAGGCCATTGGATCCGTTGAACAGGACCAGAGCCCGGTAGACCCGGAGCTCGCTAAGAGGATCTATGTCAAAAACCTTCCCTACGATGCCACTGAGGATCTTATCAAGGAAGCGTTTGCTAGATATGGAGACGTCATAGACCTCCAGGTCGCCCGTGATCCCACAGGCAGCAGCAAAGGGTATGTAATTGCATTAATTTTCTAGACCCTTTAGCCTCTGATGGTCGATCGTGTTTGCTAATGATTTTCCAGCTTCTGTTTCATCACTTATGCGGACGCAGAGTCAGCAAGTCGCGCCATCGAGGAAGCAGACAATTCATTTTGGCAGGGCCGTCGTCTCTTTGTTCAACCCCGAACAGCCAGCAGCGCTACCGCGCGCAATCCCCTAGAGCCGTCAACCTCGCTATACATTGGCAACATCCCATATGAGACGTCCGATGCCGATCTCAACACCATCTTCCGGGATCTTGAGAACGTTCTTAACGTGCGCGTCGCTGTGGACCGCAACACTGGCTGGCCTCGTGGCTTTGCCCATGCTGATTTCAAGACTGTTGAGGACGCCCAGAAAGCATTCGAGAGGCTCCAGGGTTTCACTATCGGAGAGCGTACTCTACGTGTTGACTACGCCGCTCCTCCCAACCAAGTCAGGCCCCGACAAGACGGCCAGGGCCAGAACCGGGGCCGATCTGGTCAGGGCCGATTTGGTCAGGGCCAGAACCGATACGGACAGGGTCAGGGTCAGAACCGATACGGACAGGGTCAGGGCCGAAACAACTATAACTAGTAGGCATGTCTCGACGGGTGCGACGCTTTCGCCTTAGAATGAATAGCCATGGTTGTTGTATATTCCGGAAAAGCATTTTCGGGCAGACAATGCGATATGTTGACATGTGATTGGGAAGACCATGATGAACGACAGGGTTCGTGGCGACATGACATAGAATCAGGTCTCGCCGGCGGCTATCCATCTGATGAATGGAAAGCTATTGTATGTAACAATATGAGTTTAGGCTCTTTAAAAGAAGAGCCACCTCTACCAAAATCTCGGTAGTTAGCACGAAAGCAGTTTTACTAGGGAACTGAATGTACAACTTCTCTCTCCAATATTTGTTTGATACGATACCTCTTCGTTTCTTGTGACATGGTAACTACCTCTAATAACCAAATTGCTCGTAACATGAGGCTTTTCAAGAGTAGATGTATGTGATCTACACAAATACCTTAGTCTAGTAGGTACTTTTTCAAATTACAATTCATTACCTAGAGCTACTTTATATGTTACCTTGGGTTCACGCTTGAATACAGGTACCTAAGGTGGTATACAACGTATACGATGTATGTCCCCCATTAAGGTACCTACACATGAAGCCAGTGATATATAATTTTGCACGGACCCTTAATCAGTCAAATGGGGGGTTACCACGAAGCTTTTAGTGGGGTAAACAATTGACCTCGGCGGGTGCCGCAGGGTTGCTTGGCCGGCTTCGTACCTAAGGTAACCAGTCGGAGCTTCCAAGTTGGAAGTTCTGGCCTATGGCTTCCCTCGGCATCTTGGGCCAATTTAGGTATTTACCTAGTAGGTACCATATTAGGTACCTACGTAAGGTACTGTGGTAGGCTAGCACAGTGACCTCACTCGTTAAAACGGCTTTGTAATAGAGAAAATACGGTAAACATTAAGAATTTATCGCCCAACTTCATCTACATGTGAATATTTCTTCCTTTTTTAACTGTTAGTTATTTTATTTTCAAACTTCAAAACATTTGCACACCTAACCAACCATATCTTTTCTCCACAAACATCCACCTTGAGAGGATTGAAGGGTCTACATAGGCGTCGCCGTCCGATAAACTAAACCTTTAGTAGTAACTACTAAACTTCCGCCACCACCTTCTAGCTTTCCGACGATCGACTTGTTTCCAGGAGCAGTTGGTATCATTTACACTTGATTCCAAATCCACCATCGTTGTCGCACATTGCATTACTTATCCCGTCACTTTGTACATAACCCACCCCTTTCGACATGTCTTTCCTTGGTGGGCCCGAGTGCTCGACGGCGGGCAACCCCCTCAGCCAGTTCGCAAAGCACACTCAGGAAGACAACAGTCTGCAAAGAGATCGCATTAGAAATGGCACTCCCCAGGCTGGCATGGGCGGCTTTCGTAGTGCCGCACAACATGGACCACAAGATGAAGTATAGTTGATAATCAATAATTAATTACTCTGTCATGTCTACATGAGCTAATGATACGTATCTATAGATGATGAACGGTTTCCTACAGCAGAATGGCCAATTACCCAATATGCCTGTTGAAGGCATGAACCAGATACGATTAGATCATCCCTCCCATGGTGTCCACCTACGAGCGAACTCGACTTCACCGGCATGGGCGAACGAGTTCCAGCAAAACCCACAAGCAGCTATGGAATCCGCGTTCAAGGTCCCCCAGGGCACACAGTTCACCCCAGAAGACTACGCCAAGTTCCAGCAGATGACCGGCCAAGCGAACTCTTCCCGAGCGAGTCCCATGCCTTCAGTCATGCAATATCAAAACCCGATGATGGGAATGGGAATGATGAATGGCATGAACATGGGCTACAGTATGAACAACATGCCCATGTATCGTCCCATGCCGCAGCAGCAGTTCTCGCCAAGCGTCGAACAAGACAAAGGGAAAGGAAAGGAGAAGGTGGTAGAGTTGGACGATCAGCAGTGGGAAGAGCAATTCAAGCAGCTGGAGCTACAGGAGAAAGACGCTAAGGAAAAAGATGTCAACGCAGACCTAGAACCCGAACTCAATAAGCTTGACGAGAAGATTCTAGAGTCGGAGACGAACGAATTTGGCGACTTCGAGTCGATCTGGAGAGGCATCCGAGCGGAGGAGGCGGCCGCTAAAGAAGCCCTCAACGAAGAAGAGTGGGTTGAGCAGTTGGGTGATCCCGAGTGGTCCGACCGCTTCGGAGACTGGGGCATGCCTGGTGCCAACAGCAGGCTCATGATGGACCCTGCAATAGAGAACTACCTCTTCGAGGAGAACCTGTTCAAGGACACCGCAAATCCCTTTGAAGAAGGTATGCGGATTGTCGATGAGGGCGGCAACCTTTCATTGGCCTCTCTAGCTTTCGAGGCCGCTGTACAAAAAGACCCGAAGCACGTAGAAGCGTGGGTTCAGTTGGGTATGGCTCAGGCGCAGAACGAGAAGGAGACGGCGGCTATTCGAGCGTTAGAGCAGGCTAAGAACCTCGACCCGAATAACGCCCCCGCACTCATGACCCTAGCGGTTTCCTATACCAACGAAGGCTATGATACCATAGCTTACCGAACCCTCGAGCGATGGCTATCTGTTAGATATCCTTCCGTCATCTCACCCGGCGACCTCTCCTCTCCGGCCGAAATAGGCTTCACAGAGCGACAGCAGCTCCATGACCGCGTTACACAGCTCTTCATTAAGGCCGCACGTCTCAGCCCAGATGGTGAACACATGGATCCCGATGTACAAGTGGGCCTGGGCGTGCTATTCTATGGTGCTGAAGAATACGACAAGGCCGTGGACTGCTTCTCGGCGGCCCTAGCATCATCTGAGCTCGGAGCGTCTAACCGACAAAACCAGGTACATCTGTTGTGGAACCGTCTAGGTGCAACGTTGGCCAACAGTGGCAAGAGCGAAGACGCGATCGCGGCGTACGAAAAGGCGTTAACGCTGAAACCCAACTTCGTGCGTGCCCGCTACAACCTGGGTGTCAGCTGCATTAACATGGGCTGCCACGCGGAGGCGGCGGGACACCTGCTGGCCGCGCTCAGCATGCACAAGACGGTGGAGAAAGAGGGCCGCGAGAAGGCCCGCGAGCTCCTGGGAGGCGGCGTTAGCGATGCTCAGCTCGAAGCTATGACCACTCAGAACCGGAGCACGAACTTGTACGACACCTTGCGCCGCGTGTTCACGCAGATGGGTCGTAGGGATCTTGCGGAGAAGGTCATACCTGGTGTCGACCCCGAGGCGTTCCGTGGCGAGATTGACTTTTAAGGAACCTACTTGCCGTGGAAGAGGTTAGGTTAGGTAGGGTAGGGCTAAGAAATCTTTGGGGAAGAGAAGAAATAAGATCTGAGGACCAGTGAAGAAAGGAAAAGGGGGAACCAGTAGAATGGGGAAGATTCCATGGCCTCGCCGCTCTCTGCATACTAGGAAATTTCGGGAGCATTTTACATCGAGATCGTGGGCCAAAATAGTTCAATGAAAAAGGATATTGAGGTTAACACGGATACATGATCGATCAACCAACCAACGAACTAGTAACCCCGAGTATAGGATCTGTTATGAGTAATGTATGGGATTTATATCAGAAGACATTCGCTTTCAATGGGATGTCCAATTATAGTACCTGAAAACAGGGTAAGGACGGTTTGAGTAAATGGTATTTATTTATATGGCAAACATCTGAGATTTATAAGTGCGTCCGAACAATAAGTGCTATTGAGGTTGCTTGAGAATCCTCAAGATAGCTTCTTCGGAGATGCTTTGACGTTGTTAAACGATGTCTATTTAGTTTTGGTCAAGTGCTAACGATAGGTAACGTCTTGACATTGTAAGGCGTATCGCTAATGGTGCTACCCTTGGACTAGACTGGACGTAACTTACGCGGCTATAAATAGGTACCGGGATATCTATATGGTAAGGCGATCGGATCGAGACATTGCAGTATTGCTTCTGGTGAGACATTCCACCGACATGATGGATTAGTCAAGGATGACGAAGCTGAAGCCTGTTGTAGAGACAGAAGTTATTCGTACGACTGCTTCCACGCTAGCATTCGAGACAGATTCAGAGCCATGTCTCACTGATCAGCCCTCCAGGCATACCAAGAGTCTGTTTATTTTTACGAAGTAGACGTCAGAATGATTTTCTATCAAAACACTTACGGCATATTGTTATTGTTATCATCATCATCATCATCATCATTTTGTTGGCATGTACATCGGCAGTATAGTTTATGCTGACAAGCAAACATTAGGAGTAGAGTGCCACATGATGCCTGTTTGTATCTCCCATCTGCTGGCTTGCATGCAATATGCGTCTCACGTCTCGGTCTAAATAAAGGCAAGTCCAAGAGATGGCTGATGTGTATATGCATACACAAACGGTGATACATATATGGGTTAGCTGTAGAAGGTTTAACTGGGCGGGAAATTAACGAGAAAATAAGGCGGCGTTATCATAGCCCTAAGACCCTGAAAACCTTATTATCTCCCGCCGATGGAAGCATGCCCGAGTCTGAAACATGGGCTTTGAGACGTCTCAATTACTTCGCATGCAAGTTCCCGCACAGAAGTCTTAGATCAGATATGTAAGTGGAGAAGGGAGGGCTTGGCATCAACATCCAAGCACCCTCCTATAGTATCAAGCAAGCTCTTAGGTCGACTGTACGATCTGAATTTCATTAAGTAGTTTAGGTACTAGCAGATGGATCCTATCACGACTATGCGAGGCAAAATATCCGTCGCTGAGAAGATTATACATTGATCTGGGATACTTTACGTATACAACGAAGTAGTCCCAACCCGCTTCCATATGTCGAGATCCCCTTTAATAGCAATAGCTCATAAAACACATATTCCCTTCCATTAAGCGTAAACTATCAGTGCGTGCCATTGTACGGAAGGCGAAAAGCGTATTTGTACAACGAATATTACCGGACCGAAAGAATCATACTACTCTTGCCGCGCATAGCGAGAGTCATATCATGTGTTGTTTACATGAAAACTGCGCCGACTGCGAGAAGCATGGGTGCCACAAACGGAGCCACCGTCTGAGCGGCATTCGTGTTGGGCACCGTGTCAGGGGTAGCAGACGACGAGGCAGACGAGGTCTTGGCCGCAGAAGAAGCTATATTCTGTTAGATTCTTGAATCTAAGTAGGCGCGCAAACACTAAAACTTACTAGAACTGGCACGGGTGCTAGACGAAGTGACAGAAGAGATGGAACCACTGCTGCTGCTGCTGGTAACGAAGCTGGAAGACCCAGACGACGCGCTGGAACTAGTAGGAACCGAAGAAGTCTCACTGCTAGTGACAGTAGCACTGCTAGTGATGCTAGCACTAGAGGCAGAGGTCGACGAAGAGGCAGCCGAAGACGTGCTAGTCTGCGAGACCGTGCCACTAGCCGAACCGCTGCTAGCAGAGCCGCCAGAGATCTGGAACTGCTCGCTGTAGTTCACGTCGGTGCCATCGTTGATCTCGAGGGCGTAGGTGCCAGAAGTCAACGAGGAAGAGGGAACCCAAGTGTAACTCGTGCCAGTCTCGCCGGCTATGTGCTATTAGTAACTGATAGTAAGTAGGTTATGAAGTTTTGATAAACTTACAGGTAAGCTCGGAGACGGTCTTGAGGTTGTCAGAAGGGCCGTCCTTCAAGGTGAGACTAACAGGACCGACAGCATCGGACCAGGTAATCTCAAAAGCCTTGCCGGTTTCGATGCCGTTGAAGTTGCTGTTGGTGATGACGACGGCATTGACCCAGGCCGGGAGGGCGGCAAGGACGGTAGAGACGAAAGAGACCTTCATTTTGACTCGTGGTAGAGAGTATTAAAGTAATTAAAGAGTGACAAATGTCTGTGGAAAAGAGAGAACAATATTAGTAGAGCTCGCGCGAATAAGAACAAAAACTGAGGTTATCAGCAGAGATGTTAGATGATATTAATATTAAGTAGCTGCTTCAGTCCCACAAAACAATCACTTTCAGCTTTGCTAATTGAGACTTTGAGACTGTTGCGGCGTTGTGGGTGAACAGGCAGAAGTGGGATGTCTGAGACTTCTGTAACGGGATAATGATATAGATGTATAGCAAAAAGAAAGATTGTAAACTTACCGGGTATTGATGGAATTAGAAGACCGTACGGCAAAAAAGGCGACGAGAAAGACGGGTTCGAGTAACGAACGTGAAGATTGTTGAAAAAGGAGTGGAAATTCAAATGAGCAGCTGGCGCGAAAGAAAAAGAAGAAGGCTCTTGACCAATTTGCGGTGCGCCGGGCAAGACCAGGAAAGTACAAGGCCGCGTCCCGGGGGAAATTGGCAATCGCAACTTACAACAATTGACTTGCGATAGTCATGTACACCAACTTTTTTGAAGCTAAAAACGGCTAAAATCTCATTTGACTAGCCCCAATCCGGCTCGAAGATGGCAAAACTTGTGTGAAATATGCAATTACACAACCTTTGCCCGACTTTACAATTATCATTGGAGCATGTGCCTTTCCTTTTGGAGGAAACAGCTAACCTTGGTTGGTTATTGCGTAGTATTATAGATCCAATCCTAGCCAATTATCTACGCCCATTAAGCCCCAGGACCTTACGTAGGCCAGGAAGGCTTGGTCTGGGCCGTCAACTGCAAAGTTACTCCCATTGTTTGCCCTCCTGCATCTTGGTAGCCTAATCAGGCCTAGGATTTTTTTTTTTTCTTTCTACTTCGTATCCAAGATTCTCCCTCTCCCTCAGCCTGAGGCATGACGAGTATGATTACCTGTGCCGATTACATGCCTTACGTTAATCCGAATTATATACACACAAGTAGTAAAAATGCTGCGGATACCAAGGTCACAGCATGACGTGCAGCCTCGGGCACACAATCCAAGGGGGTTGCACGCTAGCACAACTTTTACTGCATATGTAGTAGTGCCTTATGCGCCAACGAAGAATGTCATATGATTTCATTCGGCGGTGCCAACCAATTTGGTGTTACTACTATGTAGTTCCCCTGAAATACACTAGATCGAGCCTCATTAGGGCAAATTGGTACCTAAGTTAACCTTCATATAACATACCGAGGAGTATTAAAAGCTTTACACTATTCCTTTGATTCGCCTCCATTAAGGTTTCGAATAGAGGTCGACATTACATGGTTCATCTGACGAGATCTGCTGATAAATGGAACAATGGAAAAGTTCAAGTCCGGTTCGCGGCAGGATCTCGACCCGTGCAAGCCGTGCAACCTAAAGCAGACGTGTGGGGCCACGCAATCTCGCCAAAGTCCACGCTACGCATTAGGTACGCCTTAGGCTGTCAGTCTTAGGTGATTGGTTCCTGCATCAACGACTCAATTGGATCTGACTAACAAGGGCATTCCCGGTCAGAACCCTCCCTGCAGCTTTCCCCAGATACCCCATTATGCAATTTAAGGGGTTTCTCCATAACCATAAACATAACGGGCAATCAAACCCACCACCAACTCCCGAATCCCCAGAATGATCACCAGAAGTAGCTCCTTATTAAACGTCTACACTATTCAACTTGCCTAGCACGATCAATTTCCTAAGGGTATAAGACTATGCTCGGCTGAAATGTGATCATATATATTCATGGAGATTGTTCATAACTAACTAGTTACATGAAGTTTTACTTAAACTACTACCCTTTGAGAAGACAACATGTTTTACTGGCTAATCCACCCCCCTTCAGCTTGCAGATACCACAATAACAAGCCCGTGCCATACTAGTACCGGCATTCGCATTGACGATCAGTCCAATTCTAGGTTGGCTGCATTTTATATGTTGTGGCTAGAAATGGATCCCCCCCCCCAGCTTCACACATCCCGAGAACCAGACCGCTAGACACAAAGTGGAATCAGAGCCAAAGAATTGAAACTTAGCGTCACCCTTATCTGACGATTCAGCTATAATGTTACGGCTATGAAAGTTGATCAATACATTAACCTCGATATTTATTTTCTAACGGGATAATGGCAACCAAAGGTGTATGGGTACGCCCTAGTATTCGAGTCACGTATTCTGCATTCCGGATCTGGGACCAGACCGAACTCTCCTCGAAGCCATAGTCGATTATTATCTCAGATTTACCAGAGGCCTAAAATAGGCATGGCTGACATTCTACGTAAGGCTACAACGAACAACACCCCGACGGACGCCCTCCGTCTCTTCTCGTAGCTCTTCAACGTTCGCGCCCATCCCTCGAGCTTTGGCAACGAAGTCGTCTAACGAACCACCTACACCAAAATAGAGCTTTTTGGCACCTACCAACGCTTCAGCCGTATTACCCTGCGCCTTCTCCTCTTTCAAAAGGGAGAATATGGTCTGTGTAAATGCACTGAGCGCAAACGGGGAATATATGGTCTCCGCACCAAGAATAATGGTTCGCAGGCCGACTTCGTTTCCCACCTTGGATGTCTTATCAGAGTTTATGAGGTCGATAAATTCGGCAGACCAAGCACCGGAAAAGAAAGAAAGAGAGATCTTGCGAGACGCGAGAAATTCTTCAAAGGCTTTAAGGACTTCTGGTGTTAAGTCCAGCTCCCCTTCTGAAGAGAAGGCATCTTCTAGTAAGGGTGAGTCTGCTCGTTGATGAAGAGCCCAAGTTAAGATAAAGTTGGGCAATGTCACAAGCTGCAGGACAGTTGGATTATAGTCGGCTAAGACGATAGAGAGCGCAGAACTATTGTCGGGCGTTCGAAGACTAAGGCTCCACTGAAAGAGAGCCAATGAGGGAAGAGCCGTGCCACAACCAAGCTGGAAATATATGTTGGTTACTTTTTTCTGCAGAACTCGTCGATTATGACCGAAAAGACTTACCTCAATCAGTCTCGGGGTCTTATTGGTGTCGGAAAGGAAGGATTTGGACAGTGAGAGGACCTTTACGAGATCCACGCTGCTCTCCCAGGATTTGAATCCGCCTTCGTAGACTCCGGTCTTCACATCATGATTGCCCAGTCCGGGTTCGGTATCGCCTCCGTCATCTTCGGCCATGAGCTGAACCCGAACATCCCATAACTCTCGGCGGGGGAGCTGAATATTTCCAGCGCCGTCTAGATCGATGTCCAAGATGCCATAAGCAATTTTTGAGGGTAGCTGAGATAGCATGTGATTTAAGTCATGACTTTTAGCAGGGAGTAAAGGTTTTCCTGGTACGGGAAATGCACTAGGCGACGCCTGCGGCTGCGGCTGCGCTGAATCGCTGACCTGTGGGCCTGCAGAATTTGACTCTCCGTCATCCTCTATATCATCACCGGAAAATCCAAACGAGAACTGACCAGACATATCGAACGAGTAAATAAGCCGATTGGGTCTTTGGCCACTTTGTCATATATCTAACACTACGAGGTCAGTCAGGCAAGCGCCACGATCTGAGATGCGGGTTATATATGATTAGGTAAAAATGTGTCTTGAAAATAATAGCACAACCTTAGCAAGTGGTGAGTACCTAGGTACATGTACGTATTGTACGCCTGCAAATGCGTGCAAGATGTTAGGGTAACAGTACTACTTATTACGGTAGGCTACTTGGCTGTGATTTGATGTGCGGGGATCACCTAATTGACTAATAACACTACCTAATTGACCGTCGCCCTAGGTACCTACCTAGGCACTTAACCTACTAATCAGAACTGCTATATAGCTATGTAGATCAAAGCTCAATTGAAGCCTTACACACATGTAGGTCTTTTTTTTATGATAATTCCGGAGCTTTAGGTAGAATCAGATGCCTACAACCTACACTACCTCGCATCCCGAGTGCGATGATATCAATTCGTACGACCATCATTTCTTACGCTAGCATTTTTACACATTAGGTAGGGATAATATATCACAATCATCACAATCATTGGTCAAACCAACACAAACTGCTTACATCTTAGATCACATCTTCCGCATTACACATGTACATACTTACATACTTACATACCTACATATACATATGCAGGTGTGCACTCGAAAATGGGATTCTCCCATGGATCTTCTCGCTTCAAAACTTCCCTTTGTGCTCGGCTGCTTCGGAGGGTAGCTTGGTAGATGCACGCCTCAGTGGGACAAATGTCTATCATTCCAAGTACAGTGCAGTACAGTCGTTCGAGCACAGTTAAAAGGAACGTGAAAGCCCCTCCACGACGATGAGCGATTGGCTGAAATACGATACCAAAGTCCAGCCCCATTCATGATAACCATGATAACCAAGCAAGACGACCTATCAGGCAACTCGCCATTGGCTTTCTAGTTGAAGGACTCGGCACTTCAACCCTAGCCTTTCTCTCCATTCGTCTCAATTCGTCTCAACTATCGTGGCAAACGAAGTTCAGTTACAATGGCCGGCTTTATCATACGTACGTCGGCAGGGGGGATGGCTGTAAATAAATATATCACAGTCCAAAGTAGACACGCAAACACTAGGTAGTCATATAGGTAGGTACGCAATGTGATATGTCGAAGGGGGGGCAAGAAAATAGATTACATTGTGAGTGGATAGTGGGCATGTTGCTTCCCTGACATAGCAAACCAACTAAAAGGAAGCTTCCTTCAATGATGGTAGGCTCAGATACGCGGCTCCCTGTTACTCAACTTATTCACTCTTCCTCCAAGTTACAAGGTCTATGAGTTTTGTATCCGCTTTCAGCTAAGCCTTCTATAACGCCAAGGGTAGCGGAAAATACGAACTTGCGTCTATTAGTTTGTTCTGCTCGAGGCACAAGTTCAAGTATATAAAGCTTGTTCCCCTAAACTACACGACAATATGGGCGATATTGCAAAACTACAGCGTCGAGTCTCACGTCTTCTCACCATCCCCAGCAGCATGACACGCCATAAAACCAACCGCAAAGATGCCCATCACGTATCAGAATATGGCGAAAAGACTATAAACAACACCAAGATTCCCGATATCGTATCAAGACCACCTTACACAATACGGGAAGCACCCCTTGGAACTTCCAAGCATGTCAGGATTGTAGGTATTGGGGCGGGGGCTAGCGGCATAAATATGACACGGACCCTCAGGAGAAATATAACCAACTACGAATTCATAATCTACGAGAAGAACAAGAAAGTTGGAGGAACGTGGTTCGAGAATCGGTATCCAGGGTGCAGATGTGACGTACCAAGTCACAACTACCAGTTCTCATGGCGTCCTAATCCTGAATGGTCCAACTTCTTCGCGCCTGCCGAGGAGATCGAGCAATATCTAGACCGGATATGCGAAGAAGAGGGTATGCTGGACGTGATAAAGACTCAACACAAGGTCGTAGGTGCCTGGTGGGACGAGGAACGCGGCCTTTGGGACTTAAAAGTCGTAAATCTTGAGACCGGTGAAGAGTTCAGGGATAGGGCCAACTTCCTTGTTAACGCATCAGGTGTCCTAAAGTAAGATATAGCATGGACCATGGACTCACCGCTTACACAAGGAACACTACTAATTCAGATATTATAGTAACTGGAAATGGCCAGATATCCCGGGTATACACAACTTCAAGGGAGAACTAATACATACTGCCAATTGGCCCAAAGATTTCGACTATGCCAACAAGACCGTTGCTGTAATTGGAAATGGCTCGTCTGGTATCCAGTTGCTCCCTACAATTCAACCAGGTAGTCAAATCTCCATTCTAACCATGACATTATGAGCTGACAACTAGCAGGTGTCAAAAAGCTATATCACTTCGTCCGTACCCCGACATGGATCATCCCCCCGCGAATATTGTCGATGAAGGTGATGGGAGGACCTGCTAAAGACATTCTAAGCGAGGTAGAACTCGACGAGAAGGAGAACTTTACGCCACGACAAATCGAGAAGTTTAAGGCCGATCCTGCCTTTTATCGTAAATTCATCAAGGCAATTGAGAAGGACAGCAATGGAGCATTCGCACTCGTAAGGGAACATCTACTATCGACTTCTGGATAACATCATCATTGACATTTTCATACGCAGATCGTGAACGGTAGCCCGGCACAGAAGTTTGCGACAAGTAAGGTTGTCGAGTACATGACAGCAGCGCTAGGGGGCGACGAGAGGCTTTGCAAGGCCCTAATCCCTAAGTTTCCCTTGGGAACTCGTAGAATAACGCCGGCGCCGGGCTACCTAGAAGCCCTTAGGACTCCGAATACGGAAGTCATCACGGAAGGGATCGCCGCGGTTGTGCCGGAAGGCATTCAACTCGAATCGGGCGAAGTCGTCAAGTTGGACGCAATAATATGTGCCACGGGCTTTGATACTTCCTTCGTTCCGCGGTTCCCCATCGTGGGCAGACACGGTAACGTCCAGGACGCGATGAAGACGGAGACGCCGAAGGGATATATGTCGTGCGCGCTTGCTGGCGTGCCCAACTACTTTAGTAAGTATTTCCCATATGTTTGATCTTGCTATGTCTACTTTATCCTGACTTCGTCTTTGAAGCCTTTCTGGGCCCCAACGGACCTATAGGCCACGGCAGCGTCTTCACGTTGAGCGAGCATATCGCCAGATACTTGACGCGTATCATAGCCAAGTGCCAGAAAGAAGGCATCAAGGCGATCGTGCCGTCGGACGCGGCGGTAGACGACTACGCGCAGCACGTGGCTACGTTCATGCCTCGTACAGCGTGGGCGGCGCCGGGGAAATCTTGGTTTAAGGGCGGTACGGAAAACGGACCGGTGACGGCCCTACACCCGGGTAGTCGGGTGCATTTCTTCCATATGCTGGAGCATTTCCGCGGCGAGGACTTCGATTACGTTTATGATAATCCGGCACGTAATAGGTTCCACTACTTGGGCAATGGGTTCTCGGCTAGGGAGCTTGATCCTAGCGTCGACTCGACTTGGTACTTGGAGGAGACGGCTGACGGACCTGTATATACGTAGGTTAAGATAAATATTACTTAACGGTAGGAGGAGAGCTTGTAAGGATGGGTTGGTATTGTGAGTATATAGGTACTTATGGTGTTGGGGCGAAGATAATATGGATGCACGTTACGACCTCGACTACTATCTATGTTGAAATGAGCCTAATAGATATGGTATGCAGATATTATGTCGGAAGGACTTGATGTGAAGACGTTGGCCTTGAGATTGGCTTGCTACTTAACATGATAGTTATTAACCACCATGTCTAGGTACCTACCTACCTAGGTATCCGGCTTGTATTTCAAAAATATCTAATTGCTTTGGACTCTTGAGAAGTCTTCAGCCAATACAGCTTGTAGTCGTGTATCATTCTTAATCCGGTCTTCGAATTATGTGCTATTTTAAGTACCTAGGGTTAAGCACCTCCTATAGAACTTCGAAGATGTTGCCTTATTCCCCAGATTTCATTAGTGTTGTTTCATAGTTTCATCTTGGACCAACAGGCGTCTGGCTGTGGATGGTATCGTGTATTTAAACGCCTGTATTGAACTAGCGGCGCTTAGGCGATTCACCTCAGCTCCTCTCTTCAGCACGAGATGAGAAGAAAAAAATAGTTTCTCATCTGGCAAACACACGATAAAGCGATAAATGTTTTGGTAAATAGATTCTTGGCTCATTGCTTTTGTTTTACTATCTCGCAAGGGAGACCCGAATTGAGTAGCTGACTGTGTCGCAACGCTTTCATAGGCGTATAAGTGCCTAATAGTTACCGCTGGTGAGGGGGGCGTTCAACGGTGCGTTCCGGGCCGCCGGTAAGTCCATAGAGCTTGTAAAATATAGTCGTCTAAACATCATCGTGCCTAGACCAGATGGCAAATTCATCTAGGTCCTATTGTTCTTCTCTTTTTACTACATGAAAGAGTTGTCATCCATTGGTTGTTGTGGGTTTGATGAGCATTTAGATAGATAGCTGCTATAGCTTCTAAATATTCTATAAAATTGAGGGATACATGCTTGGAAAGTATGGGCACTTCAAAAAAAGAAGAAAAAAAGAAGCAATGAGGCTCTTGTTAATATCAGCGCTTCAGAGATCATCTAAAATCCAATGGTTCTCCCTCCCTTCCTACACGTGGAAGTGTAGTATGCATTTACCAGAAGCACAAGTAGAAGCTGAGAGAAAGCTGAAAAAATATTTCTTTCTCGGGAGGCCGCAACGCGGGCCGAGGAGGCTTTTTACGGCCTTAACCCACATTCCCCCCTTCTTAACCGACCATTCGCATGACTCTACATACCGCCTGTTCGACAGCCTCCAAGGTAAGGCGTTCTCCCAGGCGGCTATCGAACTCCGCACCCTGGGTTGGAAAGCTGCCCAATCGATCCCGGCATTGTCGCGGAGATTTAGTTGTCGTGCACCAACACTCGCGAAATAGTAGCCGCCTATTGGACCGTTTGGGGCTGTCCGCAGCTTCGCCGGCCTGCAGTGTCTTCTGGCACCGCCCCTCCGTCCACATGATTTTTGCTAGTGTAGGTGTTCATGCTGGCTGCAGTCGGGCTGTGTGATATGATGTATCGTTTCATCTTGGCCGTAGTGTTGTTATATATCAACCACAACCACATGTAGGTTGGCTTTTACTTGCTATCATTTGGGTCTTTGTTTTTTCAACTTCTCAGCATTCTTGATACCCATTTCAGTTTTTTTTTCTCTTTCCCCCCCTTCCATCTTTGGCGATAATTAATTAGATTCTGTTTCTTTGCATAAAGTTGTTATTCCACATCTCTTGTCTTGTCTACCTTTTTGGATAGTTAATAGAACCCCCTGGCTCGTAGCAGACGAGGCTTTGGAGACTTAGACCCGTGTAGAGTAATCTAGAAAAGAAGGGGAGGAAAGTCATGTCGAAAAACGATGGCACACCGGTAAATCTACTTGCGTTAGGTACCTATATACTCTCACCCAGATTTATGTGACTAGTCATATAAGAGTTGTTTGAGTGTAAGTGGCTAATCCTTGCTTCAATGATAGACGGGGGAGGAATTCGCGGAATATGCGAGCTCAGGGTATTAGACGAAATCATGAAACGAGTCCAGAAAGCGCAAAATTTAGCCACCATACCGAGGCCATGCGACTATTTTGATCTCATGGGGGGTACGAGTACTGGCGGGTAAGGAACCTACCGAGTTGCTCTTCTCGAGGGGGATAGACATTGAGGAAAACCAAAGATGTTGACGGGGATAGTGATATATGTGGTCGGTCATTTCACTAACAAAAGTGGTATGGGAAATTAGGCTCGTTGCTATTCTACTCTCACGCTTCAAAATGACGACGACGGAGGCGATTGAGGTTTACTACGACTTCTCGGGGAAAATATTTTCGAAGAAGAACAGGAAAGGGCTTTTGAGCAAAATTGTCGGCCATCCGTTTCATGAACGTCCTCTCGAGAAAATCATCAAGGATATGGTCTCTGCCCGCCAAATTGGGGAACTTATGATGGACCCGAGGCCTGAAGCTCGATCAAAGGCTTTCGTCTGCTCGCAGCTCGCGCATAAACAGGGACAGGCGACTCGCTTCCGAACCTACGAGCCACCGTCCCCGTTGAAGAGAGATACTTCTCTGGATGTCCCGTCTGTTTCAGGATCTCTGTCATCGCCGTCAACAACATCATCCGCCTCGACCACCTATTTCTCAGCCAACGCTCCCTCTCAGTCTTCTGCTTCTTCGGTGGAGAGCGCCCCCATAGCCGAATCGCCTAAACCCGAAGATCCCGTGCCCGTGGTCAGTGATCCGTGGAACGAGTACAGAGACATCCAGATCTGGGAAGCCGCTCGTGCCACGACCGCCGCGCCGTCGTACTTTGACCCCATAGAGCTTACCCGTGGGGGCGATAGAAGAAAGTTCATCGACGGAGCAATGGGTTGTAATAACCCGGCAAAGGAAGTCGTTGACGAGGCGGCGGCGCTGTTCGGAACAGATTGCATCTTAGGCTGTCTCGTCAGCTTAGGGACCGGGTTCTCCGGCGAGGTAACGATCGGAGAGGCCCAGAAATGGTACAAGAAATTGGCCGCCCTGATCATCAACCTCAAGAAGATAGCTACCGATACTGAAATAGTACACAAGGGACTCCGGAGCCTCATACGGGCTGACCTGGATACTTACTTCCGGTTCCAGCTCCCCACCGGAGCCGAAAAAATACGCTTGCACGATTACAGGAAGCTTGATGAGCTGTCCCAGCTCATGCAAGTGTATATCGAGAAAGAATCCGCGGAGATTGACAAGGTGGTGCGAATATTAGTGGATAAGGCAAAGCCGCGAGGCATTAACCTTGGCCAGATCGGTAAGTCCCTGGCTACTTCCTGCTGGTGCCCGTATATTTCTTAGCATTGAACTGACCGTGGGCAACTGAAAGCGGGAGCCGACCATGGCCAGATCGTTCCACCTAAGAAGGACATCCGTAGCCGACCACATGTGAGCGAGTTCTTCGTCGGAAGGAGAGAGTATCTTGAGACCCTTGCCGAGGCGCTCTGTCCGAATCCGCAACAACCAGATCGCAAGCGACACCATCTCCTATATGGCCAACCGGGTGCTGGCAAATCCCAGACAGCCGCTAAGTTCTTGGATGATTACGGACATTGGTAAGAAATACTATACTATAAATCACTCTGCATCTTCTGATATCTCTTTCGTTAGGTTCGATATGATATTATGGGTTGACGCTATGAGCAAAGAGACACTTGAGGCTGGGTTTAAGGAACTCAGGGGCTGCTCAGAATTCGGTTACGAAGGCGATGGCTCGGCTTCGACAATACTCGAGTGGCTCCAGACGACAGAACATTCATGGATTTTGGTGCTCGACGATGTGCGCGGCGATGTAAGCAAGTATGTGCCAAAAGGGAACAAGGGAGCCGTCTTCTTTACGAGCCAGGATAAGTTCATGGAGCCCGCGCAGAAGTCGGCGACCATGTTGGATGTGCTGGGCGAAGAGGAGGCAGTCGAGCTACTATTCAGCAGCGCGCGACTCGAGGAAGAAGCAGATGACAAAAAGCGCAAAAAGGCAGCGAGTTTGACGAAGTCTCTCGGCTACTTACCCCTGGCCATTGAACAAGCAGCTGCGACGGTTCGGATGGAACAATGGGGAGTTGAAGAGTACGCGAAAAAGTTCGAAAGCCACCGTGACGACTTACTGAAGAGAGCAGGCTCCGATCCCCAGAATGACTCGCTTGGCCTTCAGGCCGTGCACGCATCTTTCGACGTCACGTACAAAGTGATAAACATGCAAGCTCACGACGTTTCCAACGAGGCAAAGGCCGACGCAGCGAAATATGCCCTTCAGCTATTGAACCTATTCTCCTTCTATCACAATGAAGGTTTGATGGGAAATATTCTTAAGCGAGCAGTTAAGCTCCGCCCAGAAGATAGGAAGGAAGACGACTATGGAATCGGCATGTGGTCATTCGCAGACCTACTAGCAACGGATGAATCCGGAGAATGGATCGAGCACCGGTGGCAGTTAGGCGTGGACCTGCTGGTTTCATACTCGTTGGTGAAGGTGGCTAAAGACGACCAAATTCGCAGAGTATACTCTATCCACGGTCTCGTGCATAGTTGGGCAAGAGAAAGAATGCAGGAGCATCCTCGCTCTGTGCGAGCGAAGGCTGCTAGACTGATTCTTTTCGACTCGTTTACCGAAGCCCAGTCCACCCCTGATGACTTCCAATACGGGTTCAAGGTCCTTCCACACGCGAGGGCTGTCATGAAGACCACCGAGGAAGTTTCGAGCGACATATCACTCCAGATAACCCACCAGTTTAAATATTGTTTACTACTGGAAGCAGCAGGGGTCAGCGGTATTAGTCTTAATGAGATAGTATCAGTACTCTGGGCCAGTCTCGGACATCATGGAGGGCTCTCCGAAAGATTTCTCGAAATCGCAGACATGACGATTGGGGCGGCAAAACGCCGGGGAATGCTAGCCCCAGCCCTTGAGCTTGCACATAGTTGCTATCGTGTACGGGAACATCTTTACGGGATGGAGCATATGAATTCGGTGCGTAATCTGGTGACCATGACATCCCTATGCATTGAGTTAGGACAGTATATACGTGCTGCAGAAACGCTGCATGTTTGCCTCTGGGTCTATGAAGAAGTTCATCCAGAGGAAGATAAATCACCGATCAAGACTGCCCTGGCTATAGCTCATTTCTTCAATGACGAAGCAGACCAAGGCAGAGACTACCTACTTGAGGTGGTAGAAGAGTCCAAGCAACGGCATGGCCCTTCCCATCCGAAGACTCTCGAGTGTCTTTCCAACCTCGCTATCTTCCAGACCACCCAGGAGAATTTTGAGGAAGCAGAGAACATACTTAAACTCGTTATGGAAACCGAGGACAAGCTTTTCGGATCCAGATATATGAGCCGCACCTACACGCTTCATAACCTCGGGATAGTGTACTACTATCAAGACAGATTCGAAGAAGCGGTACAGTGTTTCTCAACGGCATCAAAACTAAGCAGAGCCCTTCGTGATCTCGATGTTAGATATTACTACCAACAACATGCGTTAGCGATGGCGGTATACCATCGAGGAGACCGGGAATGGGCTATTAAACGTATAAGTCTGTGTTGCAAAAGATTCAAGCAAATGCTAAGCGAGGGGCACGTTTACATAGAGAAGGCCGAATTGCAGAGGGACTTATGGATAGAGATAGGAGAGGACGATCTGGGTCCTGACTATGTTGAGGCTCCCTTATTTCCGATATTTCGGTTCTAGAAAGAAAAAAAAAGCCTTCTCTGTCCTGGCCACTTCATACCGGCTAGCTTGAATAGGCCCCAATGTTAGAAAATATTGCATTGACGGTCATGATGGCAAAGTGGGTATATGACTTAGCTTTGTAAATTATACTTGTAGACCCCCCTAGATTGTTGCAGTTCAAACTAGACTGGAACAAGGCTTAATACTATCTTGAAAACTACCTACCTACTGCGCGAGTCTAAGCACCTCTCACAATACCATTCATGAATAGTAATGTATATTTGTGACAAGATTTTGGATATCATTATATTTTATCCTGCATGGCGTAGAATATCAACTGCGTTCCATGGCCTCAACTATCCAGTCTGCTTGAACGGTGCTGACCTTCTTAACATAACTCCTCTGCGTAAATACGTGCTCCAAGAACATTATAGCTTCCCTTTTCTGACCATGCAAGACGCTAGAGGGGTGGATGGCGACGACGTGCTTCCCTTGGATTGTAACATAGCTCGAGTCTGGTGCTAAAAGGGCACACTTCGTGCCAAAGCCTTTCATGAAACACTTTAATAATAATGTTGCCCTTTCAGGAGACATTGGCACAAATGGCTGGGGATCTGGTGGTGGTGCTTCAGTAAGCAGCTTCTCCTTTAAGCATATACCACGAAGTTGCTTTCGGATGTTGAGGGCTTGCTTCATATTTCGAATATTAACCTTCCGTCTCTTACACCACTCAATCCGGTCAGCGTTTTCGGCCGCATATCGTTGCATGGTAGTAAGGTATGTGAGGATATCGCCTTCTCGACGGTACAGCTCTTTGCGATACTCTTCAACCTCTTCTCTCAACTCCTCCGATTGTAATTGGTAGAAAATATTCTCTCCTGATGTAATGCAAGCAATAATATCAATAACTTCGAGTAGACAATCGTATTGAGGCTCGCTTGCCGCAAGAAGCACTCTTCCATATGGCGCGGAAACTGGGAAAAGTGCTAATTTGCTTCCTATCTCTGTGATCGTGCCATCATCTGCAAGCGCACCCAAGAAGTGTAGATGTATCAGAGCCTTTTCCACTGACTCAAGGTCGGGAAAGTCCATCAAGGGAAATGAAAGAATATCGTTAATACCACGGGCCTTCATTGTTAGAACGGCACCCAGAACATCATTACGGAGTATTTCTGGTAAATCAGCCTCCTTGAGCGAGTCGTATGTTGCTGACGTATAGAGCCTGTAGCATTTTCCAGGTCCTTCACGTCCAGCTCGGCCAGTCCGTTGTATCGCTGATGATTTTGAAATTGCTTTGGCTAATAATGATTCCATTCCTAGCTGTGAACGGAATTGTTTAACTTTAGCTTTTCCGCAATCTATAACATAGCGCACACCTGGCACGGTGACGGACGTCTCAGCAATGTTGGTTGCCAAGACTACTTTTCGTGTAAAGCCTTTTTTGGCAGGCAAAAATGCGTTCTGCTGTGCCTGAATCGAGAGCTGACCGTATAGAGGACAGACTAGGAGCTTCGGCACATCTGAAGCCAAAGTTTCACAGTACTCCTCGATAAGACGTTGAGCAGACTCTATTTCTTCCTGACCGGTTAAGAAGGCTAAGATATCTCCAGGCAATGGTTCGTGGAGATGGATATCGAATATTTGCTTTAAAAGAGTCTCCTGAATGTCTGTAACGGGCTTACTCGTATGCTTGATCTCCACAGGGTACTGTCTTCCTTTGATCTGAAGTAGTCGAACGGCCAGACTCGATTTAGGTGGTGCAAAGAAAGCTTGTATTTTCTCTACATCTGCTGTGGCACTCATGATGACAACCTTTAAGGGTATGCCTCCTCGTCCGGCTTTGTCCCCTGACAGTATCTGCTTTAAGAATCCAGCGATTAAATCTACGTCAACGCTCCGTTCGTGAATTTCATCAACGATTACAGCGCTGTATTGACGTAGGTTAGGATCTCGTAAGAGCTCCTGCAGGAGCATACCTTCAGTGAGAAATTTTATCTTGGTGCCCTTTGGAACATTATGGTCGAACCGAACAGAGTAGCCCACAGAACCCTCGCGTGATGCTCCTAAAGGTGTTCCCATCTCACGAGCAACCCTGCCAGCTAGAGTCGTTGCTGCAACCCGTCGAGGTTGGGTGATAGCAATCATCCCACCTACATTCACCGTATCGGACTGCACTTGAGCTTTCTTTCTTCGGCACCAGGGTTCATCACATAGAAACTGAGGGACTTGAGTACTCTTGCCCGAACCAGTCTCACCCACTATGAGTAGTAGATCATTATCACCGCGCAGACTGGCCTTAATTTCACTCTGATGAGCCCATATTGGTAAGGCCTTGCGGGACTTTAATAATGAAGGGTCACCATTACTTGTAGCGCGCTTAGGCGGGTGCGGCGTTTGAGTCTGCGGATCAGTTTCGTTAATAACATCCCGCTGTGGTTCTTCAGTTACAACTGGCTCTTGAATCGATGGTGGCTTCTCTGGTTTCTTCTCGGGCGCAAGATACGCACTCAGAGATATAGTCTTATTCCCAATCTTTACAACTGAGGCATCATTTGTGGCCTTGGTTTTGCGTCTCTTGGGTTTATGTTCGTCGTCGGCCATTTTGGGATTTGTTGCTGAAGTTAGAACCCGTAGGCTTTGTTTTCTCACTAAAAAGTTTAGAACAAAAACCTATGCTAACACTGTGCAACAGTAAATCCAATTTTCTATTTTAGAGTCACGTGTCGTACAGTACTAAAGTCAGGTACGTACCTAGACGCATACCCGACGCCGGCAGGAAAGCCCGTCTTCCATTTGGATGGTTTATATTCGTACTGGTAGTTAATATCGTAGATCTGATAAAAGCGTCCGTAGAGTGATTTAGCGGTGCACTTTTCTATATACATGCAATTTATTCGACGCTTCTAATACTACCCAAGGCAGATATGTATATCAAAATATATTAGAAAAGAGCAGCAATGTCAGACGTCACTCTTCCTGGTCGTCCTTGTGTCTTTTTTGGATCGCTTTCATAAGTTCATATAACTGCGCTATCTGCTGATCTGATGGTTTCTGTTAACGAATCGGTTTTCTGGGATAAGCAAGGTCGACGAACCACTCATCTTCTCAACTTTGGCTGGATCCAGCTTGTCGCCGACCCATGACTTCCCTTCAACGTTTTGGGCATAAAGTTGCCATTGTGAAAGGAACCCGATCTAAACAGTTGTCAGTCTCCGTATGAGTAGTCGTGGAATAAATCCCGTACCAGGTGTGCTGGATTGTCGACATTCCTATGGGCGCGAAACTCGGCTTTGACGTATTCATCGCCGAGTAGACGCATCTCAGGATCTAGGAATTTCCGGTGAGCTCGAAGTAAACGTCGATAAAGTGGAATCGGTGGCAACAATGCCATTGGTTCCGGCCTCAGGCCTTTTCCCGCTGCGGCTGTAGCCCATAACCTCAACGAAGGTTTCATGATGAACGTGGTTTGATATTGAACTATATTAGTGACAGCGAAATGTTGCAGTGATGCTTCTCGTGTCAAGATTTAAATCGCACAGTAAAGTTCGGCTTTACTCTGGAACCCCCACACGGTGCAGTGTAGTGTAATGTGTTAAACAAACACGATACCTATCATATCCTCACGAATTATAAGATGAGTTGGTTAATATGACTTTCACTCACAATTCTCAAAAAGCATTACTAAAGTACCGTTATACTACGTTAAGGACAAAATATTAATTTGCATCTTCGGGGAGAACCTAGATGGGAACTCCAAGACAACCACATACACGTCTATCCGCTATTGACGCATTACACTCCTCCCAAGGTGCCCGACCAAGGTTATCAACTTTGAATAGGTCTGTTGCTCTAGACGAGGAACTACAAACACCCTTAACAATATCATTATGAAAACATTGTAGCACGGCCTATCCATCATACCCAAGACTATGCTCCCCATCATTAATGTTCCATAACCCGGTCAAAACTATCTAATGCTTTGGAGTCTACGGGTGTGTACCACCGTTCGATCGCTCAACTGGTCGCTCTGTATGGTTGTTAGTCCCATATATATGTAACGGGTATAAACACGATAACATACCTTGACACCGATCCTATCAATGGCTGTGTTCTGGATGGTAACTTCATCGCTCATGGCGTGTGCGTACATTTTTAGCTTGCTAACATCTCGGAACATACTTTCCTCAGAATTGTAGATTCTTTCTTCGGCGTTGGTGTTTTCTTCATCGTCATCTTCAAATGCATATTTAGACTTCTCGGCAGCACTTCGCTGATAGCCACTAGGCTTTGCGGCAGTGGCTTCTATCTTTTTGAAGGTAGCTTCCATGCGTTGATTCCCTACGTAGCCTTCTTTACGGGTGGCTTCGCGCAACTCTCGATCGGCACGATTTTGTTCTATAGCCTGTTGTTCCATCTCTGCGGTCCTCTTCGAGGCACTGAAAGGATTTCCCACATGAACGGCGAACATACTCCGATTCAAACTCTTGAGTTTCTTCGTTCCCTGTTCAGCATCTCTACTTGCCATGCTGCCCCTATCAATCAGACTTTCGGTGTGATAAATTTGCTCGGTTTGCGCACCCAAGCGAGCCATAGTCTGCATCGCAACATTTACCGCTTGGGAGGCGATACGGGCGCCATTCTCAGCTGTTTGTGCTGTGGCCAGTTTCTCTTCTTTGATCTGTCGCTTGATGTCATCGATTTCGGCTTCTTCTTGTTCTTCTGCTGTGAGCTCGCGCTGCTCTCCATAGCCACCGTATTTGCTGTCAGTAGTGCCGGTCCCGGATGCGCCGTAGGCTCCATTTTGTTGGCTCGCTTGTTGGTTTGCTTGATCATAACGCTCGCGGGCTCCAGAGAAAAGTTGATCTCTGTTGACATCCGTGCCATTGCTATCAGTCCGACCAAGTCCACCGTAGCCACCTGGACGAGCACTATAACTATTCGAGTTGCTGTATTTACTTGCGCCGTAGCCGGAGGGTGTACCATATTTCTCATTGGCAAAGCCATTTGCAGAGTGGTGATTCGCGGTATTCGCCGAAGAGTAACCGCTATCGCCAGTATTAGTATGTGGTGGGGAAGTGTAACTATTCTGAGGAGATGGCCTGCTAGGCAGACCGTTGGCTTGGGGATCGCCAATACGCGCACGAGCTTGTTGATAGGGTGATACATTGGCATATTTGTTGTTGTCGTTCATGTATGGGTCATTCGCGGGTTGGGATTGAGCATAGGGGTTTTCGGATGCAGGCGCCGGGGAACCCTTCTTCCCGAAGAGGGCCTGACGATTGGCATCATCATCGCCGTCCGCGCGCTTCTTTCCAAAGCCGAACTTCTTCATTTTGGGTAGATGTTATCGGATTTTATCGTGATGTCTAAAGGTTTGATTAATTGGTGAAATGGATTGATGGGATGTCTAGAAGGTGGGAGATCTGACGGTTATAAGGAGGCGAATTACGGGACTGAAGACGGAAGATGTCTTAGGTTACGTTTCGAAAAGGAGGGACCAAAAGGGAGTTGGAAGGCAGATCGGCTCTATCCAAAACCATTCGTCAGTTCCATGCCGCAGCAGTGTATTTAGTAGGGGGAAGCTCCATAATTTTCTACTATGGTAAATGTTTAGTTGGGCGGTCAGTGGCGGTAAGGCCGTTTGGACGTCAGCTATTGGGGTGGCAACTTCTATTTAGCAGAGCGATTGCCTATTCTAAGTTTGGCTTGCGCCTGTTCGTATTGTTTTGGTACCCATGTACATGTATGAAATGTGCCCCCTCTGACCCTTACAGGCACTAGGTACTATGTAGGTGGTAATTATGCACTACCTTTGTTTGTATCAACCTAAGCTAGAATAGGTATGTAGTAAACCTTAGCTACGTATTATTCGTCATGCTCTCTCTCACATAGAGAAGGTACTATTTATCTACCATGTCCCCTAGGAATGAAGCAATTGCTGTCATCTCTTGTTCAACATATGTCCAACTAATATCTTGGGGATTTGATGATTTGTATAACTAATATTATTTCATTTCATTTTATTTACTTCTAAGGAGTTTGCATTCAGGCGGATCTCATTAAGGGGTTAAACGTTGTACTAACAAACCAGACAAGTACATGTAGGAAGGAATTGCTTACCTTCTGCCACATAGCCACATGGTCTGACGCTGAAGACTTGTTGGAGCATTTGAAGGCCCTGAGCATATGACCATTTTCTATATTGTGTAAATACATTTTGTTGCGTGTGCTTTTATGTTGGTTTATATGTAAGAAGTACATAAGCAAGGTACCGATACATGGAAAGACTGCAGGTGCACTGCAAAAGAGCCTAAGAGGCAGAGGCATATGTTAAGTATTTAGTTATTGATTTATGGAGACTTATACTTATAATATCTACAAAGATAGTGCTTACTTTATGTACCCAGAGTGAGTCAAATACACCCCATACAAGTTGAGCAGCATACGTTTTTATCTCCTGTCTTCATGGCCCCGGTCCAATTTATACCGATGAGTCCATCACCACTTCACCTAAGATATTAAACCCTTCAATACAAAATATATCGCCGACAGCTTGCAGGTCACAATGGCTTGTCTGGAGTTGAATTAAGACTATATTCCTACGAAGCAATAGATCATAACCTATCGCATACACGTTTGTGAGCTTTCAAGCTCCAACTTATCGAAGATGATACGGCAAATGCATCCTCTTTATACCCAGCGAATAGCTCAAAACCATGCAATAGAATTAATACCAAAACTTCTCATAACAACTGACAGACTATAAGCCAGGGATCAAAGGATTTATATCTTAAAAAAAGGAAGCGGTCATAGCTCCCTTAACGAGCATTATATAACACTGGAGTATGAACGGGGTTCGACCTGACTACTCATTCAATTCACCGACTTACCAGTGTACATAACATATCGGGTGACCGAGGTCGACAATGGCCTCTATATTCACTTTCGATCATGACCCTCCACGGGTGCACTCACCCTGGCAGTCCGGACAGGATTCCGGAAAGAGGCCCCAGGCTGAGCGTTCCGTTACCACCGGCGCCATCGTCGAATCAGAACAGCTATCGGATCCTGACTTGGAGAGACTCGAAGCAGAGCCCCAAGATGGTCCAATCGAATACAAACTACATCTGCTACTGCGCCCCCGGAGAAGATACAACAAAATGAGCACTACGCTCAAAGCCTCGGGGTCTCAACAATCCAGACCGATACGAGAATCAAAGCAACCAAGGCAAGCAGGCAGCCTTCCTCTCGCTGCTTCAAATCAAACCAGACAGAACCGCCTCCATCACTTAACCACCCAATTACTTTGGAGATTACAGCAGTCTTCACCGTATCATTCCAATGCAAGACGTGAACTTATACTACCGAAATTACCTGAAGATATTGCCGACCTCGCAGCTCTGGAGAAGCCCCAACAGCTTCTCCCAGGTCTGGAAGAATCTAACGGTGCATTGTATGAAATAGGCGTGGCTGATGATGGAACGTTCGTAGGGTTGACTAAGGATGAGATGGATGAGAGTATGACGACTCTAAAAGTTATGGCTGCTAGTTTGGGTTGCAGAGTCGAGGTCCAGCGCATGAAGGCTGTCGGCAGTTGCGAGTGGACAGATAGCACCTCGGGGTTGAGTGACAAGATACATGTCGCGGATTTGTGGGTGGCAGAAGCACTCGTCATGCCAGTAATGAACACCCAGGGCAATAAGAACGGTCAGCAAAAAAGCCAACCGGATATTGAGGCTAGAAGAGGTGCTTCGGTTACCGAACAGCTTCGC
This sequence comes from Daldinia sp. EC12, assembly GCA_002120325.1. Classification (NCBI taxonomy): domain Eukaryota; kingdom Fungi; phylum Ascomycota; class Sordariomycetes; order Xylariales; family Hypoxylaceae; genus Daldinia; species Daldinia sp. EC12. The sequence continues at coordinate 371,803 of KZ112938.1, read as the reverse complement.
GTCTCACTCATCGGCCCGACAACTTCGGGTAAAACAACACTTCTAGGAACACTATCGAATGGTACATTAGATAATGGCCGAGGAAGTAGTCGGATCAATCTGTTGAGGCATCGTCATGAAGTCGTATCCGGACGGACCAGCTCCATTGCACAGGAGCTCATCGGCTACGATGATCGGAAGATATTCAATTATAACGTCGATAATATCAACGAATGGCCTGATATACACGATCGCGCAGAAAATGGTCGGCTGGTCTTTCTGCTCGACTCTGCTGGACATCCTCGATACCAGCGGACTACCCTCAGAGCTCTGGTTGGGTGGGCTCCTCACTGGACTCTCCTATGTATCCCTGCGAACGAAGATGGAAACCCTACCTCTGGTGGGCACTCTCTATCGGGTGCAGATGGAGCCATGGGAATCGGGATAGCACCAATGGATCTAGCTATGGCGCATCTTGATCTATGCCTTAAACTCGCTATACCTCTCGCTATTATTATAACTAAGTCTGAGCTGGGGCAGCGCGCACTACTGAAAGAGAAACTGAATATAGTATTCACCAAGATTAAGGCTATGGGAAGGACACCGAAGCTGCTCACTTCCGCCGCACGTGACGAGGACAACCTCACAGAGGTATCCGAGAACGACTTACAGAAAGTCAAGGACGAGGTTATCGAACCTATAGCTAGGTTCAGTGACCCATTATCGATTATTCCAATCGTACTCACGAGCGCTGTCAAGGGTATAGGTATTGGATTAACCCATGCTTTATTAAGAAGCTTACCGGTTCCGCCTGTACCTACGGCTCGAGACTTTGTTCCATTAGCCTTGAATCCGGAGCAACCAGCCGCTTTGTTCCACATCGACGAGGTCTTTGAAATGTCATTGAGTCGTGCTCAAAGTGCTGCATCGTCTACGTCAAGCGAGAGTGCGCCCGTTGTAACAGGATATCTACGGTTTGGAAGGCTATCTATCGGTGATAGAGTAGTATTAGGTCCTTTTCCGGGGGATGACGACGACGCGGGTGCTTTGGTGCCGAAGGACTACCCTTCGCCTGGATACGGCCTATCAATTCCACACCCATCATCTGCGGAATTTGCCCGTCTTAGCTCTCGTCAAACACTATCGGCCTCCAAAATTGAGGGCGAATGGCGGCAAGCAACGATTGTAAATATCCGCGATCTGAGACTTCCGGTACAAACAATTGAAGCAGGACAAGCAGGTTCTATTCAAGTAGTGTTTAACGACGCTTACGAGGAATCATCTGACACAGGCGCCACGCTTGAAACGCCTAGGATACCCAGTGCTCGGCTTCGCAAAGGACAGGTCCTTGCGGTGCCTAGTCAACACATGATTGATACGGGTCTTTCACTCCAAGCTGCCTCTAGTTTAATAGCATCTTTCAAAACACCGGATGTCAAGTTACTAGCCGTCAATAGTCTAGTGAACGCCTACGTGGGGATGGTTCGTGCTGCGGTTCGGGTGCTGGGGGTAAAACGTGAAAGGTCTGACTTCGGTGCAGCACGAAAAATGACAACGGAAGATAATGATGATGTTTTCAATATGAATGATCATATCGAGCTTGAGCGTACCAGATCAGAAGCGGACTTGGAAGAGTATCATGCGGAGTATCACGTCTCACTGGAACTTTTGAACAATAGAGAATGGATCGAACTTGGGTCGCAGATCGTGCTTGTAGAAGGTGGATCTAAAGAAAAGTCTGGTCTCGAAGGGTATGTCGGCCGGGTAATCGAAATTGGGGAATGAATGGATAGATCGTGTGGCAAGTACTAGAGGCGTGTTTGAGGATATCACAACGGGAGTAAGGAGTAAGATAGTGACGACGACGTATTTAATATTATTATTTAAGACTGCGTGACTCGGTGCCTTTGGACTGCTACATTCCGAATGCCATGTCCATACATAAGTCATATCGTATCGTATTACCAAACAAACGCCAACCAACTAATGCTCGCAAACAATGACCGGACTTATTCCTAGCTCTCTGTTATCCGTTACGCCCTCACCAGGCCGTAAAACAGCGTCCACGTCAAGGCGTATCCCGCAAACCCGCTAAAGAGGCCGCCCGTCCAGAACTCGAACTGGGTGCGGAAATACCGGCTCGTGTCGAACAGGCCGTGGCCAGCTTTCAGCGACGTCGGGGCGACGCGGAACGTGTAGAAGAGGAGGGTGGTGAGGATGGTGAAGACGAAGTAAAACAGGAAGCCGTTGTAGGATTCGAGGCCGAGGATGCCGGCTGCGGCGCCGAAGATGGAGGCCGTGAGGGTCTGGAGGTTGGATAGAGTCTAATGTGGGTGAGTATTGTTTAGTATATTGTTATTTTAACTTGGAGAAAAGAGTATTGCTGCTGCGAGCGGATGATTTATGTAGGACTGACCCTGGAGTTGTGCATGATGGACTCAGGCACAATGGGTGCGATCTGGAGTTCTCGTTCGGTCGGCATGGTTGCGCTTATTCCAGAACCCTTTCCTTACTTCTTTTTTCTTTTTCTTTTTTTTTTTTTTCCAACTATGCGTCTATAATTATTCGTGATGCTCCTTGCCGTTACTCAAATCCGGTATAGCAGAGCGTTTGTGGGTTTGGCGTTCGCGGTACAGATACAAAGTACGTAATTGTTGAAGTTGAAGGTTTTAGTGGAGAACGAGCTGCTGGCGAATAGCGTCAAGGCTTGCTACGGCGGTTCGAGTGCTAGCTCAGCGCCTTTGCGGATTCTCACAGGAGCTGGGAAGGTTAGTAAGCTGACTCTGACTTACAGGAGAGCAAATCCATGTCGTTTGTTCAACCCTCTGCAGGCTCTTTTTACATTCAGGATTCATGGGGAAATCCTGCCAAGTTCCTAATAGTTGTGGTTATACTATATCCTGCTGTTAATGCTATACTACTGTACCTTCGATTATATGAGGTCTCATAAATGCACACAGCTTATATCGGACCATGACATGAGACACGTAACAGATATAGCAAGTTGAAATTATAAGACTCTTAATTCTACGAGGCCTCAATGTACAAAAAATGTCAATCATTATCTTTGACCACAGGAGGGTCGGACCCATTAACCGGACAAACTAAATAAGGACGGGTTGTCACAAATAATTATCGTCCCCATCGGAGGAACGAAAAAGGACACCGGAAGTCTGGGGAAAATACAACTCAGAAGAACTTGATTATCGGTACGACATCGGCCGAATCAATGCGAGGATGGCGTTGAGCTTCGTCAACTCACAAGCAATCGCCAAGTACCTAAGCAAGCGAAGGATGTTTTCTTAAGGGCTATAATATTTGGGGGCTCTTGAGAGGAACATGAGGTACAATAGTATAGTAACGTAGATTCCAACAAAAGCACATGATAATAAGAAGAGCTTTAAGATCATACTATTGGTTTCGCATTAGTTATAATGACGAAAAGTTATATGAGTCTTTGGTCAGAATTGTGTAAAGTTATACGGTTTGTTGGCATGTGGCATGACAAATGAGTTGCAAAAAGACAAGCCTATTCTAACTAACCGACAAGTCTACCGTTTGGTGACCTACGTCACTTGTTAAACAAGTTCGTAATGGAAAGATACTTATGACTCTTCAGATGTGCACAGTAAGGTGAACTGGACACAAAAAACTGAGACGACGGCAAAAAAGACAACTTTGACCCCAACCCGATTTGAACGGATAACCTTTCGATCTGGAGTCGAACGCGCTACCGTTGCGCCATGAGGCCATATGAAATTTTTTTTCAAACTTTAGTCTATATTGATAACAACGTGATGCTCAGCGGGACAACCCGGCAAATCGCCCTGCAACTCCACACTTAATGATTGGCTACCTCACAAGCAAATGGAATGAAGCTTCTAAAATTACCTAGGCACGCTTCCGTCGGATCATTGGTTCATACCGGACCGCAAACGTTTTGGCTAAGGCTGACTGCAGGCGCTAGACATGTGTAGTGTAGTGTAGAATTCTATGCACAATTCCATTTCTAAATCAGCAGTTCTAGACGTTCCCGAGGTCCCCTTGGGCCCTTTCCCAGCTTCCATGACGAAACTGCGTCGATGGAGACTTTTTGGATACGGGGCTTTCTATGGGGAAAGCTTACCCCCTTGACGGAATCTCGGACATTACTCACTGCGTATCCGCATAGCATGCGCCTCAGCACCTGCCCCAGCACCCGCGTATACTGCCTACCAAATAAGGTTCATTGGTACATACGATAGGTACATAGGTAATCTGCCCAGCAAGCCTAGGTGTGCCGGGATGCAGCTACCTCTACTTGTACTTAGCTACTTGCCTAATTAGATCAATTATGCTACCAGTTAGGGAGACCTTTTAGGGATTGTTAATCTAGAATAGGATGTTAATCTCATAATTGTACATGCGAGTCAAGTGAACAAAGCACTTGTCCAACTTCTCTTCCATTAACAACTCCGTTCTTTTTTACCGTTCCCTTCACTGTTCCTTTGCAACCCCCCCTCAAAACCATTTACGTATTTTTCTTTTAAGATTTCTACCGTCACTCCTTTTCCTTTTTTTAAGTTAGTTAACCTAAAACCTTGTGATATATTCAGTACGACTGGGTGTGAGCTGAGAGCGAATCATAAGCCATCTCGCGCCAGATGGACGCGATCCGTCGTGCGACACTTGCAATTACATGGAGACTCACGTAGATGAGGGCACGCCTTTGAGCAACTACCTCGAGGGTACGTATGCTAGTTCCGTGCTGTACATTGGCCCCTCAATTTCTTCGCTAGAGCATCCCTCCTCCTCCTTTAGCGACCGAAATGCCCGGAGCTCCCACAGTCCTAATCATGGTTACAGGCACGGGGGAAAGAGAAGAACCTCAGTGGCAGGTATCCGACGACGACGATAGGAATTATGATAACTCGCCATCGTCTAGCCCACCCCGAGACTTCGCCCCGAGAGGCTTTGCCAAAGTCCGGAAGAGGTTTAGGGAGCACCTCCCTAGACCCCTGCGTCTCGATGCCAACAATCTCCCATCTCGTCTCAACCTAGACGAGTTCCATCACCATGTCTCCCCTATCTTCGATGTAATACGACTCTTGATCGAGGCGGTAACTTCATCTATCGATCATGCTCGGTCGATCGGTTTCCTAGAGCGACTGCGTCTCGCTATCATACAGTCCCAACTTTTAGATAACCCCTTAGTATTAGGCTATCAAGCCTCCGACGACCCTACGTTATCGCAACAGGCTAGCGAACCAAATTTCCATGGAATTACAGTTTCCGGCGCTGTCGCCGCGGTGGTGTTCGGCTTCGGCACGGCATCGATCGTCCGTTGGTTCTCGTCGGGAGGATTTGTACCGACTTGGAGAGGGTTGTTAGTTTTTGTCGTCGTAGTGTCTCTAGCGTCTATATTCGTAAGAGCATACGTGCGAAGGCAGATTCTAAGGAATATTCAGAAGCAAGGACTAGTGGAAGCCTCAAAATTCTTCTCGCTCTCCCGGGAGTATGACTGCGCAAACAGTGCGGCATTAAATTTCGTAATGGAAGTGGAATTAGTCTCTCGTGGATACCGACTGTGAGTTTGCGTTGCGCCTACAAACCCAGTAATATAATTGGCTAATCTATAAATAGGAGCACACCTATCCCTCCTATTAGTCGACTAGAGAATAATGGGCAAAATGTTAAATGCCTTCAGCTAAGGAAAGCCCTTCGAAACAGTTTAACGGAGGTCATTTCCAAGTATTACCATGTAGCCTTTACGATATGGGCATTCGCAGAGCAGACCGAATTACTACAACTACAATCACAATATCAGTTTACAGTTACCGATGTGGTGGAAAGATTTCAGGTGTTTTCAAAGACTGATGCCCAGGACGCCGAGAAGTTGCAACCCTTAAAAGATGCCGCATTCCTCTTCCACGATATCAGGAAGATGTTCCTGAGTGGCTTACTTGCTCTTCATACTGTCGGTAACGACTCTGACCGAGTCCGTTTCGCAACTATACTGGAAGCATTTGAGGAATTAAATTCGGTCACGAGGCAAGCTTACACGAGGGTGAGAGATATCCTGGCTGATAATGACTGTAAGTGGGCTCTATCCTTTTTCTTAACTTCTCTTATCTAATAGTGGGATTCTAGTCCAAATTCCCAAGAGCCCTCGAAGCCCCGAGACGCCTAGTCATGATCGTTGGCGTCACCAGGTTCGGAGATTGAATTCTATGACTATGAATATCCGCAGTGTGCAGGCTAAACTGCATCTCCTGCGTGAGGAGTCATCTAAGGCTCTGAACGAAGCTGACGATATTACCGATCTGGGGCCATTGTTCATGGCCCAATACGAGTCAATTGGACAAGATCTACGGGATCTAATGGAAGCATGGCAGACAGGGAAGGCTTCGCTAGCGTCTGGTATCGACAGAAACGAGAAACGCCTATCGTCCATGGGCTCTACGATCATCATGTCTCCCTTAAGTACGCTGAGCGGGCGGACCATAGCGGAAGAGGATGAAAATAGCCAGGACGAAGGTGTTGCTGACGCATATAAGAAGCTTACTGGGGGGTCTTCACCGCCGTCGGAGCCGGAGCCGGAAGTATTTGAGGCTATCTCAATTCCTCGCCCGAGGAGTATGCTCACGCGAGAAGAAAGGATAATTAAGATGAGAGAGGACCGAAAATCTAAAGAAATTGCCAAGGCCAAGGCTGAAGCCCAGAGGGGTATGATGCGAGAGTTGCAAGGTGTATTAGAAAGGAAGCCCGGACGTGGTCGAGTCTCTCTTTGAAAATTTCGTTAACACTGTAACATTTCAAACTAACAGCACCAGCTGGGCCCAAGGCGCAGGTAACGACTAGATTATGAACTGGGTCATTGGTTGTAATATGGCGCATTTGGGATAGAGAGAGCGATCCGATTCGAAGTTGACTTCGTCATGGCGTTTGCTTTACTTGGTTTTTTTGGGGGGGGGTTATTTACTGCATAGAGAGCTGGTCATCCATACGATCTTTGCTTAATGTCTTTTCTATGTCGCTCGTACATACACAAAAAAAAAAAAAACAGTCGCCAACAATTAGGCGTATACAATAAGGTATATACATAATAAAAAAAGAACTCATATGAGAAGACACTATGATGAGCTGTACTTCCTTGAACGTGAAGTGCGAATAGGGGGTATAAAAAGTACGGTGTACATGATAATGAGAGCTATGACCCCTGTAAGAATGAACAATTGATTGGCTGGTTAGGTACGTATATGGCGTATGTAGGCTGCCCTTAGGCTGTAGGCACTAAGCATACCGCTGTTAAGGTGGGGCTTTGCGCGTCTGCCTTCAATTAAAGACGCGTCCAACCACTCAACGCGTCTCCATTCCCCAGCTTATCCCACTAATTTCTAGAATTATATTTCTCGACAATATTCTCCAGCATAAAACAATTTTAAGAAAACCATCTCGATAACAAACCTCACTCTGAAGAAAATCCTCACGGCGATAATACCATCCCGATCCTTTCTTTTACCAATCCCTATACTACATTTTTAAATACACAGCTTTATTAATAGCTTATTTTTCTTGTCTTTTATCTACAATTAATCATCATGTTAGAGGCACGACTTGAGCAGGCTCAGATCCTGAAGAAGGTTTGTATACCCAATTGTGTCGATTTTTCTATAACTCAAACTGACAAATTGTAGGTGGTCGATTCCATCAAGGATCTAGTGCAGGATTGCAACTTCGACTGCAATGACTCGGGCATCGCGCTGCAGGCCATGGACAACTCGCACGTCGCCCTGGTGTCGATGATGCTGAAGGCCGAAGGTTTCTCTCCTTACCGCTGCGACCGCAACATTGCCCTCGGTGTAAACCTTGTTTCCCTCACAAAGGTCCTACGCGCGGCACAAAACGAAGATATCCTCACATTGAAGGCCGAGGATGCCCCCGATTCCCTCAACCTTGTCTTCGAGAGCAGCGAGAACGATCGTATCAGCGAATACGACCTGAAGCTCATGGATATTGACCAGGAGCATCTGGGTATTCCCGAAACGGAGTACGCCGCAACTATTTCTATGCCCTCGGCCGAGTTCAGACGTATCTGCACGGATTTGATGGCTATGTCCGAATCTGGTAAGTGATAGTGGCATTCCTTTCTCTAAGAATTGCATATCACGAGGAGAAAATAGCTAACACTTGCAAGTAACAATCGATGCTACCAAGGACGGTGTCAAATTCTCCTGCAATGGTGACATTGGCAACGGTGCTGTCACCCTCCGAAGCCACCAGAACGTTGACAAGCCCGAGCTCAACATTGACATCGAGTTAACTGAGCCCGTCGGTCTCACATTCTCTCTTAAGTACCTAGTCAACTTCTGCAAGGCCCAGGCTTTATCTAGCACCGTCAAGATTTGCCTATCCAACGAAGTGCCCCTGCTAGTGGAGTACGGGTTGTCTGGTAGCAGTTATTTGAGATTCTACCTCGCTCCCAAGGTATGTCACACCGTAATTTTGGGTATTATATATATCACACTGCTAACACTAAACCTATAGATCGGTGACGAAGAGTAAGGAATTAAGGGTGGCAGAAATTAATGAGAACCACGAATATACCACGTCAATGTTTGGAGGTGGTCGACTACCACGGGATTTGCCATGGGGACTTCTCATGCTATACAAAATGGATACGAATGAATACCGCATACAAAAAAAAGAAAAAGTCAATTGCATTATTAGTATAGGGCTTGTTGGACAGCATTGGCTTTTGATGCAGTATCGATCCATTATTTTTCGAGGTGGTTATGGACGAGATAGGCATATCAATGGGCTCTATAGCCCTAATATAAATTTATTTTCTTGCCCAATATGAGACTAACAGCTGTCTCAAACTACTGCCTGCTATTGAAAGTGATGATCCTGAAATACTGGCATGTACCCAAACTACCTACATGTAGGTACCTAGGTAGGTAGGTACCTCATATACAAACTTGATGTAGGTACGGTCATAGCACAGCATGATGAACCTAACTTAAAAGCTTAAAGCAGCTTAGTGCGGGGCTATCCGTCATGGTCATGGTCATGGCGGGGCAACTCTGCAAGCGTTAGACTCAGCTTTTCAATGGTCAATTATTAAAGAAAGTCATGCGCCTTATTGTTCTTCGGCACTCGGCGAAGGTTTTATGACTATTATCACGGCTTCCATCTGGTTCCTCCACTCTTTTCCTCATGCTTATTCTCAAAGTTGGATTTGTGGAACATAACCAACTACTTGACTTTCTCTAATATATTCATACCAATTCATTTTTATATCTCCCGTCTTAGAATCACTACCAACCGTCCGCATGAGTGCCGAACCACCATTCGTCCCGGAGACGAGCGTCTTAGCCATCGCCAGCCATGTAGGGAAAAGCCAATTGCTTCTAGCAGTCAGTTTCCTATTTTCTAAGTAGCTAATTATGGTCCCTCTCTGAAGGTTGTCTCAGGGTGAGATTTTCTAGATTTTTACACTACCAAGCCTTTCTCGTCAGCGAACCTCCCCCTCCGTTAACACCAGATTTCTGTGGATAGGAATGTAGGGAATAAGATTGCCGTCTTTGCGCTGCAGTCTATGGGCTGTGATGTCTCGGCTATAAATACCGTGCAGTTCAGTACGTACATACATGCCCGTTACTTTATGTAGTGTCTTACGGCCTGAACATCGTATGTTCTAACGAGAGTGTTAAACGCAAAGGCAACCATACGGGCTACAAGCAATGGAAGGGTACTCGCGTGTCAGCACAAGAGATCACGGACCTATGGGAAGGTCTCAGGCAGTCGTACCTCGATGACTTCGACATGATGCTCTCGGGTTACGTTCCTGGAGCGGCCGCCGTCGAGGCAGTGGGAAATATCGGCAAAGAACTCAAACATAAGTCGAAGGACCAGAAACCAGGAAGCTTCTTCTGGGTATTGGATCCGGTTATGGGAGACAATGGCCGCCTATATGTCGCAGAGGATGTCGTGCCTGCGTATAAGAACCTGATACAATATGCCGACCTTATCTTACCCAACCAGTTTGAAGCTGAGTAAGTCTATTGCTCCTATACATACATACCTCCTTCCTAGATAGACGGTTGAGGATCTCCGTGAACTTTAATTCTGAGGAACGGGTGGGAGTATGTTAGCTAACAAGCCACTCATAGACTCCTTTCCGGAGTAAAGATCACCGATTTCACCTCCCTTGAGAATGCGGTCCGAGTCCTACACCGAGATTTCGGCGTCCCTCATATCGTCATCACCTCCGTCTCTCTACCGACTCTCGGCTCCGCCCCTTCTCCGCAGACAACCCGTACCATGTCGGTCGTAGGTTCGACCATGACATCAGACCGACAACCGAGACTCTTTAAGATCACGTTCCCAGTGTTTGAGTGCTACTTTAGCGGGACAGGGGACATGTTCGCGGCGCTGATGGTAGCTCGCATGCGCGAGGCGGTAACCAATTACGACAAGCACAACAATGAAAACGGATCACTGGTCGAAAAGCTATCATGGCTTAGTCCAGACGACATCGACGCACTGGATTTGCCTCTCACGAGAGCCGCAGAGAAGGTCCTGGCCAGTATGCATGAGGTCCTAGACCGCACGTGCGCGAGCTTAACGGCCGAGATGGCGGAAAAGCAAAAAGACAAAAACTTGGACGAGAAGACATTGCATCTCCTAAAGTCGAGGGCTTCGGAATTGAAATTGGCGAGGAATTTAGGGAGTCTACGTAATCCCAAGGTAGAGTACCGCGCGGAGAAGATGTAAAGTAAATCTAGATGCTGCATTGGGGAGAGAATGGGTCAGGATAGACCGTGATACTGGGGTGGCATTTATTGATTTACTCATATCATATCTACCTATGCATAGAGAATAGAAAGTGCCACATCGTCACCAGAAGCAGAGTCTAATACCATAATCATCCCGAACCGTCTTTTGACTTGGTCGGCAAAATGTCTTTTTTGACACGTCTTGTAGGGCGTCTATTCATTTCTTTCATATCTCATCTTCTACACGTTGACGAGATCTTAACCAGGTATTTGGCAACCGTCTGCTAGGGTAGTAGCAAGACGTGTCCGTCCTCTCACACCCCTTGTATGTACACCATGATAAGCGTAGCATATGTATGTATGTATGTATGTATGTATGTATGCAAAGCCTCCCACACCCCGAGCTTTTAATTCTTTCCCGTGCTGCCGAACCCGCCAGCGCCACGGACGCTCTCCTCGAGCTCCTGGACCTCGACGACGTCGGGGGTATAAATCCTCTCGACGACGAGCTGGGCGACGCGATCGCCCTCTGCGACGGGGAAGTCCGCGTCCGAGTGGTTGAACAGGAGGACCTTGACGGGGCCGCGGTAGTCGGCGTCGATGACGCCCGCGCCCGTGTCGATGAAGTGCTTGGCGGCTAGACCGGAGCGCGGGGCGATGCGGCCGTAAGTCCCGGCGGGGACGGCGATCGCGATGTCGGTCTCGACGAGGGCTTTACCGCGCGAGGGGACGGTGGTGGCTTGCGAGGCGTAGAGGTCGTAGCCGGCGGAGAAGGGGCTGCCGCGGGTGGGGAGTTTAGCGTTGGGAGAGAGTTTCTTGATGAGCAAGGGGGGGGATTGCTCGAGGGTTGGGACGGGGACGGAAGAAGAAGTGTTGTCTTTTTCGGAGGAGGCCATTGTTTCGGTGTTGTTGGTGGTAGTAGTAGTAGTGTTGTCTGTGGTCTTGACTCTTTTCGCGGGCGGTGAAGTCGGCGGCGAAGTTACGGATGTAGCAGCAGTGGTCATAGTCCTGTGCGGAGGAGGAGAAGGTTTATAAGAAGGGGAGGGTGGTTTTGTTTGACTGCAGCTGCGTATGCCTATCCTAAGAGAAGGTTTGTTGTAGTTGGGAGTTTGGGTTTGTAGGAGGAGGAGGAGGAATCGGGTTCCAGCAGTTGCGGTGAAGAAAGATTTACATGCGCTACGGCGGAAAGTGGGATATACGTGGACGTGTCCAGCAGCGTACATGGCCGGGTGGGACACGCGGGTTGCGGCGACGCGTTGAGGGGCCGTCTGCATAGGGTCCAGTCTGCATAGGTGCTGAAGGAAATGGATGGGATTGGCCAATGGCCGGAAGACGTGCTGGATTGGATGCCAAGAATTTACAGTACCTACCTACCTAGGTAAGGTACCTAACCTTAGGTAGGTACCTGCCCTGTATTGTATCTAGGTAGGTACGTGGGCGTTATCAACCATGATAAATCGTTCCTCGTTTCTGCTATCTTGGATTCACAGATTTATCATAAATGGGAACGCGGAGATGTATTTTTCCAAGTTAATTCGACTTCAATGTTTATTAAACAATGGCCAGTCCTCAATACGCCACTTAAGCTGATCTTCGGATTGTTCCTTTTCGAACCGAATGATTCCACACATGCCAGAATCCTTTGGGTTGGGCTTTCAAATCGCCAACCGAAAGATCGAACGTTAGGTACATATTTACAAGTTGATTTGGTCAGATTTGCAGCTATAGTCCGTGCGGTGTTTTGCATCTTATACCTACACTATGTACATGAACATATCGTGAAATAGGAGACGTGAGCTTGAGCCTATTATTCATCCAGGTCTTTACCAAAGTCGATTAGCCGAAGCTTCGTGGAGTCCCTAGGGTGAAACTGCGCAACTTTGGATCTGACCAGGAACCTTGCAGCTGCGGTCTCCCTTGGAAGTTGGACGTAGGCGGCTGAACTGTCACCATCGGATTGCGCTAAGGCGTTGAGTAATTCCTCCGTTAAAGTGCGCATCTCCTCACCAGCAGCCGCGGCTTCATCCCGGTTACCCGCTTTGGTTCTCCCTAACGACTCGCCATCCTCTCGTATACCCCATATCTCGTCAATGCGCCGTTGTCGTCTATCCTGGTCGGGATTCTCCTTTGCCTTCTTCAGCTTGCCCTGAGAGCTAAATCCTGCGGCGAGATCATCCCCATCAATATCCATGATATCGCCAACAACAGGGCCACCGAGTTCTTCAGCAGCAAGCATGCCCGCAAGATGCTCATCGATAAACTTCTTAAGCGTTTTAAGAAGCGTAGACGTTTCCTTATCGTAGTACTTTTTCTTTTGCTTCAGCTCGTTTATCCGTTCTGCAGCAATATCTTCTGGGGTCATCTCCATTCGGCTTTCCAAGCCATCTCGTAACGACTGTATGCGATTGCGCAAACTCTGCGAAAGAGCTTTCTGATCTTCAAGATTGGACTTCTCCACCTCAAGTCGTCGCCTGGTCTTCTCAACTGATTCCTTATGGGAGGCTAAGTAGGCCTTGGTCTCCTCCACAGTCTGGTGGGTTTTGCGGAGAGCTAGGAGAGCAGGCAACACGGATTCCGGATATGGTAGGAACGGCGTTTGTGATGCCAGCTCATCGTAAGCTATCCTCATGATATCCCATGGCGCCGTTGGGGGGTGAGACTGATCTGAGAGTTGCGCACCCGAAGTAGCGCGCAGCTCGTTTAGCGCGACCTCATGTTCTTTGACTCTCTCCTGAAGCTCCCGCACGGTTTCTTGGAGGTGGGACGTGTGAAACATATCCGAGTCATCGCTAAGACGCGCTCCGTTATCCATTTCGTCGTCGGAGTAGTTAACGATTCAAGTTGCCAAGACAGAGTCCCCGATATATCGGAAAACGTTCTTTGCGACAGGATAAAATACGGTCGATGTCTTGCAGCTTGTAGTTTGTAATAATGGACGTCTATATTTCCATATTGCAGAAAATATGCAAGTTACCTAGCAAGCCTCCAGCTAAGAGCATGGGTTCAGGGGTATGCCAAGAAATGCAACGCAAGGTCAAGTGCCGATGGATCTGCGGCACAAACGCTCCTGAAGCACGTCTTATTGATTGATACTAATTCTAGCAGATATTGAATAACTACCTAGTAGTTAACCATACACGATGTATATTAGTATAGTTAGTTAATAGGTAGTTAATATTTTGAGAAGGCTTTATAAATCTAACATTATCCTGTTAGCGCCAAAAACTTCAAAGTCATCTCCTATCGAGAAAAAAGTAAAAAGGACAAACCGAAGTCCAAAACCTCGGAATAATAGGTCAAGGATATCACGTACTGCAAGGAATCAACCCTCCTTGGTGTACACGGTGTGTTGTACGACATAAATATTCGTACAGTAGCTGGAATGGAAAGAACCTACCACGCATTGGAGGTATGGAGGTACAAGATCATTTGCGTGGGCAAACACGATAATAAGAAGTATAGGACGAGGCTGACGAATGCACCATATTAGGTAAAGACTCAACGTAATAGCAAAAGCCGTGGAGCCGTGGAGCCAAGGAGCTGAATCTTTAGAAGGCACGGTGGCGCTAAAGCCAATTAGGCGGGAATCCATGACGCTTGGACGCTTGGACGCTACCTCCCCCTAAGATTTTGTGTGGAGGAACCCCGTTGCCTTTTGGTAAAAATGCACTGGCACGGTGTCCACTGTAGGTTAGATCTTTCTTGCATTAGAGTGAGACAACCTTTATGTAGACAACCTCCAACCTTACAATACGCAAATACGCATCTTGCCTCCTTCAATTCAATCTTTTATCCACCCCCCCTTCATCCTTCCTCACAACTCATATCACCCATATCGCCTTCGTTGCGAGTTGCGAACTCCAGCACTGCACATCTTTTTTTTTTCTACACCCCTTTCCCCCCCTTCTATTACTATATTTCGTTTAATTGCCCCATCATCCCGCCTTCTCCCCCTTGTTGAGGATTGTTGAGGTAGTTTCGCGAATTAATCTTCTCTTTAAAAAGAGACAACGAGAATTAGTCGCATATAAGGGTCTCTTTTACTGCAACTATCCGCAGCAGGGAGAGACTTTTTATAATTGCAAGAGCGCATCTTAGTTCACCGCGAGAAGTTCAAACGCGACGCGGGTCGACCTGTCCCTCCACCGCCCTATTTAGGTTGCTTACCTTTACGAGAGGCGGCTTCTCTCGTTATAAAAAAAAGTGCGAATATTTGGAAAAAAGGGAATCGGCATCGAGTATCTGCCTGAGAGATCTTTCCCATTTGGCGGAGTAAAAGGTTTGAGAACTGACTACGTCTCTGAATCCTGCCACTTCTTTCCAATCCACCACCTCCTACTTTGTCTACTTCGTTCGCCCTTCCATACTTCTACCGCCAACTTGATCACCACACATTCGTCTTGGTCAAGCTAGCAAATCATCCTCCACCTCCATCAAATCGTCCTCAGCTACCGTCAAGGTTATCACCACTCGTCCTACCAATATTCCGCCTTGCAGCACGAGCGTCTTAGGTCCCAGCCGGATCTTTCATATCACTCTTCTCGTTGTCCCTGTCGTCATCTAATTTGACGACCCCGATCTCGTCCCATCATCGACCCTACCTTCCAAGTCCGACCTGACCTCTAGATCCCGCATGCAAAATATTCATCAACTTGAGGGTACTAGAAACCATATCACGCCCCGAACCATTACACCTGCACGTTTTCCTTCGAAAACCCTCAAGGTGTAGATAAAGAAAAGCAAGTCGATAATTCAATCTCAATTCGACCGTCTTAACGGCCTACCGTAGCATCCGCTCAAGAGTGAAAAACAAGTTCATAGAACAATATGTCTGCCTCGCCTACTCACCCTACTAATCCGGCTAAACGCCCTCTGGAGGATGCCTCCTCGCCTTCCCGGGGTGTTGATCAACCTGAGGCCAAACGGCCTGCCCTTGACAAAGTCATCAACAACGGAAATAACGACAAAGATGTTGAGGTTCCCGAGAGCAATGGTGACAGCGTCTCAGTACCAACTGAAACTAACGGCTCAGCCGAATCTAAAGATGCCAATCAGGACAAGGCCGAAGTCAAAGATGACCAGGGCGATACTGTCGTACCTGATGTTGATGAAGCCAAATCCGCTGTAGATGCCGCAGTTTCCGGAGCCGCAGGTGCGTCCGGCGCCGCCGCGACCAACACTCATGACGAGACCACGTGGATTCACATCCGTGCCGTGATCTCTAGCCCCGAAGCCGCCACCATCATCGGTAAAGGTGGCGAAAACGTTTCCAATATCCGGAAACTTTCTAATGCCAAGTGTACTGTTAGTGACTACCAGAAGGGCGCTGTAGAAAGAATACTTACCGTCAGCGGAGCTGTTGAGGCCGTAGCCAAGGTATTCATTAACCACTATTCCTGCAATATCTCAAGACAAGTAGCTAACATTGCCTTTTTTTAGGCGTTCGGTCTAATTATCCGGACCTTAAACAACGAACCTCTGACAGAGAAATCCAACGCTCAGTCCAAGACATATCCTCTTCGGCTGCTCATTCCACACGTGCTTATCGGGTCCATTATCGGGAAGGGCGGCGCCCGCATCCGTGAGATTCAAGATGCTTCAGGAGCGCGGCTTAATGCCTCTGACTCGTGCCTGCCGCTATCCAGCGAGCGTTCCCTCGTAGTCATGGGCGTAGCTGACGCTGTTCATATTGCTACTTATTATGTAGGAAGCACGCTCCTGCAGCAACTTAACGAACGCTTTGGCGGTCCCGCTGCGTCGGCTTATGCCACTCGGAGCGGTGGTCCGACCGGAGTGGTACCCGGAGGAATGCAAGTGGTTCCGTACTGTCCTCAGCCCGCTGGCGGCAACTTCGGTCACCGCGAAAACTACGGTCGACGACCCGATCCCCGAGCTCATCACATGCCTCCCGCACCGTATGCGCAGCCCTACCACCCGCACGCAGCCACCCCGCAACCTAACCCGAGTGTACCGATGCACTATGCACCCCAGGCAGCTGGCTATGGTGCCGCACCACATATACCACCTCATCACGCACCTCACGTGGGTGGCCCCCACCCTCACGGCGGTCCTCCAGCCCAGCCAATGCATGGCGCTGCTATTGCAGGAGCACCTATGACCCAGCAGATCTACATCCCCAACGACATGGTCGGTGCCATCATTGGTAAGGGTGGTCAAAAAATCAATGAGATCCGGACAATTAGCGGCAGCGTGATTAAGATCAACGAACCGCAAGATAACAGTAATGAGCGGCTAGTAACAATCACGGGAACCGAGGAATGTAACAGGATGGCACTGTACATGCTCTACTCTCGATTGGGTGAGACACCTAAAGCACCACGCGGCCGCGCGTAAAAAGGGTCAACCGAGCACTAATCATTACCATGACGAGCAGAGAGCGAAAAACACCGCATTTAACGATTTCACCAAAAAAAATATATTCCATCGGCTCTCGACATTGTCTTCAAAAAAATTTTGGTCGCGTGGGGGCATTTTGTGTTTCAGCACATCGTGTTCATTGTTATCTGGTCCTGAACCTATTTGATGCATGGCCCCGGGGAGGAGAAAGGTCACAGGAGATGGTGGCGTAAACGGCTGGGTTGCTAGTAGCTTCATATGATTTTTTTCTAGGTAGTTGGGCAAATCAGATCTTGATCTTGACAGACGGTAGTGCCGTTTGATGCGGCCGACAGACGGACGGTAGCGGAGATGAGAGGCTGCTTGGTCTCATGCGGTCTCTGCGTCTTTGCTGGTCAGGTAACAAATACATGTTTCTTCAAAAGTGGCTATGCGGTTGACCTACCCTACCTATATATATGCTTTGTTACCTCGATGCCGTTGTCATCATGAGTCCATGAAATTTGCATTCACGACATATCAGTGGTACGTCTTAAGTTAGTTACGTTCGGTAAAAGGAAAAAATATGGCAGTTCTGAATTAGCTTTATCTATTTGCCTGATTTATATTGATCTTGCTAGTCTCGTATAGTTTAGCCTTCATCGAGTATGAGCTTATGCAGATATAGGCGGATGGAAGTATAGAGATGGATACTACCTAGCTAACAAGTAAATCAAAAGTCGAGATGAGAAATTGACCTCTTTATTGCCTTGTGTCTTGACTGGTTAGGTGATTTGCAAAGGCCAGTCCGTCTAGGGTTTGGTGAGCATATTGTTCAACTACACCAATCCCACAACCACTTGCTCGAGCAATGGGTGGAGAGTTTCACGGTTAACTACTAAGTATATGTCCCTTTTCAGAGGTATATGAGCGTTTCTTCGGTTCACCGCAAGAAAAATGTGCTTAAGAAGCACTCCTACCATCTAGATAATGCCAGCAGTTACGCTTCATATGGAATGTTATCACGCTTGCATCACACAGGCTTCACAGGTAGTTTTCGGCGATACATGATAGCAGCTGGCTGTCAGCATCCATCCCGTGCAGGAAGCCTGACCCGGATACTAGATGGACAAGCATGATCGTAGTAGTCCTTGACCATTCATAATGCTCGGTTCTGGCTATCTTTAGGAGTAGTACCGATATTATCCTCAACACAAACTTCAAGACTCTGGCAGTACGGGTTGACATACCACGTAGGCAGAATATGTTGTTTAGCTTGGGATCAAGGCTGAGTTTCTGCCGGCAGACATCGTCGTATCTCATGATTATGGTTCGGGAAATCGTGGTTGTGGCAAAAGCACGACCACATCTAACTCCTACGATACGGCTTTGCAGGTCAGATCGGATCTGTCACGCGCCGATGAATGAGCAAATTCATAAGTAAAACTTCGTCTCCTCGAAGTAACTGGACCGTACTCATCCGATATATCAATCTGATATGATGATATCAACGTCTACTAGGGCTGTGAGAGAATATCTACGATAATCTCTAACCCGATATGAGGGATTGTAAGTCGAGATTTACTAGCTGGATACCTATACCCCCATACGTTAGCAAGGGCAGCTGGTTCATAGATCTATTGATCCGACTCATCCCAATAATTTCTTATATTATACCGCGTTTAGTTCTCAGATAACAGTTAACTTGGCTAACGGCTAGATAGGATAAAGAACTTAATTAGCATTTAACCAGCCTTGTGTAGTTGGATCGGATGGGAGATGTAGACGGAGATGTAGACGAAGATTACTTTAGTAATCGGTATTCGTACGTAAGTCCATATATAGTGCTACATACATATATATATTGGACGTCGACCCAACATCACGGTAAATAGACCCAAAGCCTTATGGCCCAAGGAGAGATAACAATGCTGCTACAGGCGCAGAAGAGGCAATAGAGGGCGAATGAAGGTGAGCGCCTTTCAGCATTCTATTACCTAGCTTGTCTCTTAGAAAGTATCTTTGCTCACCACGTCTTATGACCTTCGACTAGTCCAAGAAAGAGGCTGATGTGTTCTGATCTTACTGGTAAACCTGCGTCCAGCACAGAAACGGCATCACTAAAATATATGGCTTAGCGGTATGGGGGAAAACATTGCTGGCTGAGCTAGTCATTAGGCATAGGCTTCCTTCTTTATGGGGGCATTGTGCGAGACATTCGAGGAAGTAGCTTAGGATAAACGCTGTAATATACGACATATCATTTGCTCCGTGTTTGTTGTCGCACTCTATAACCAACTTATAAGATAAGGCAATATAGGTACCCAACCTTAATAGAGCCTTTCTCCCACGTATGTAAGAATGTCTTACTTACATGCTCTCCTAGTGTACCAATCAGGTGGACCATACCTGAGGTGTGATGACTGACAAACCAAACGCCCGAGGTTTCGCATATTAGTTTAATTATTTCTTTTTATTTACGCACGAACCTTCGTCGTCATCCTCGGATATTATATGCTGAATATAAAGGAAAAGAAATCGAATGCTTAACCTCCCTTACATCTCGATTCTCTTCAGCCCTACGCCACCCACATGCGGAAGGAATCACAAGCGTCGGAAGCGTTCTAGACTTTACCTCCTTTCCACGCGCGCGTGGCCGGGCGACCTCGCTAACCGCCCTGCCATTCCCCCTAAAGAGTCAGACAGATCAATACAAATATAATCGCATGGCGGTCAGCGCTAGAAACTAGGTTAGAAGACCAACTTGCTACCTAATTCCACAGTACGTACTGCTAATTCCATGTGCGGCTGGCAAGGGGGGCGTGCAGCGAAGCGAAGGATTTGCTCCGGGCTTGCAAGCTTAGGGGAAATTTGAACGTAGGACCAATGCGTGCAATCAAAAAAAAAAAAAAAAAAAGGTCGTTTCGTTCGCTTACACTAGCCGGCAATCTAGCATCTTTAGGCGGTGTCGCACGCCGGACGGACAAGCTTTAGGTGCCTCTAATCCTCTCATCTCACGGCTGTACTTTTGTAGGTTTGCTCTACTTTGCTGTTCTGTATCTTCACTTTTGATATATATAGGGGCTACTGCTATGGCGTATAGAGGCTGAGCTGAACGCGAGAAGATGTGTACCTAGCTTGCAACGGCGCCAATGGCGGGTTAGACGTCGTGAGCTAGTTACGCTTCAAGTACGTAGTAGGAAAAAAAACTCAAATGAAGATGTCATTCCCGACCATGTTATAGCGGAGTGGAGTTGGGCTCGATGACGTTAAGGCCGATGTCACGCAGGGCTTACACAATCTGCGAAATTGCAATATAATATGTAATGTACGCATGCATATATCTCTACTTAATACCATGGGGCCAATGCGAAAAGACATACCAACTACCTAAGGTAGGTATCTATGTAGTATGGGGACTGTAGTTAAGCCAAGAAAGCTTCTTCGCGCAGCCTTATGGAGATTCTCTCGAAGTCGTGTAGAGAAATTACTTCGACAAAGAGGCTATCGAGGGATACGATGTAACAAAAGGACCACGCGTGTAACGTAGACGCTTAAAAGCCGAAGTCACCTCGCCTCGCCTCGCATCGCCCCTTTTTTTCCTTTTTTTGATAGAGTAGCAATTGGACTGGGCGATCTCCCGAGCTCATAGCATTAACCGTTAACGCCGTAGTTCTGCCATGTTTGAATACATTGATGAGTGGAAAGGTTTGGTTGGGAATCGGATGATTCGCCGAAAAGTCCTAGCCTGTTGACCGGGAACCTGTTAGGTAAATACCATAGTAGGTAATATTGTACTAGTAAGTATAAGTAATAAATACTACTATAAGGGCATGGCATGTAAGTTTAGAGTTGCATGCTAAATTGTATAGTTAACAGGTATTATTGTACCTAACTACCCTAAGGTAATTATTATTATTACCATAGTAGGTACATATTATTGTGGTCATGGTACAATGCATAGAAGGTATTACCTAATAACACGCTATACCAACCTAAGGCTTTAAAGCCGATCCCGACAGGAAACGGTCCAGTCATACCGGATCTGGGACGGACTGCAAGTGCTACTTGCTACTAGCTACTGCAGGAAGTGGCCTTCCTAGATGAACCGACGGGCGCCAGGAACAATTGCCCACTGCTCCGCGCAATCCTTTTTGTTAATTTGTTAAATAAGCTTTGTTTCAAGCGTCAACTTTTGTTGTGTTAGTGAAATTGATTTCTTCAAGTGCATACGTACTTAGGTAACCTAACATTTACAAACTTCCCGTCCATACCTGATATCAGGTAGAGACCAAGGTGCGTACCTAAAATACATATAATCTGCCTATGTAATAGGTATAGTAGGCAGTAAGGAACAATTGAAGTTCAACTATTTTCAATCTCAGCTCAGCCTCAGGCTTAGAGCACAATACACTACATACCTAGGTAAGGGTAAGTAGTATGTATGTGGCATAGCACAGCATAGCGCTTGCGCATATGTAGTACTATTAGAAATGACCGTAGCGAACGCGACGTTTCAATCATTCGTCTACGGTCCTGCTTCCCGCATAACCAGCGCTACATCGTGACCGCGCCCTGCTCCAATCACTTAATCCAAGTTATTTACGGGTTATTAAATGGGCGATGTCACATCCAAACAGCCCCAGGAACCTAGGACATAGGACCCAGGGGTGGGTTAAAAATTAAAAAGCAGGCTTTTTTTTACATGCCCCTTTCGCTAACTCGTTAGGGTCTTCCTTCGCGAGGGTCTTGTAATTTTACCCTTTGGAAAACCCATGCGACCCCGTGCAGCTCCATTGGCCAGTCAAATCGACGGGGGGGGAGGAGATGGGACTTTAGGGGCAGGTGGACAAGCTGGACGAGGTGGGCTGCCTTAAAGTGGAGATCCAGCGCAGATGAAAAGACCAGTAAAGAAATCTTGGCTGGGCGGATATCCCATGTAATCCCATGTAGATTCTGACCAACTGGAATGTATCTTTTCTTGTTTGCTTTGCACTGCAGGATACCTGTCGCGTCATTAAGTGAGACATGTAGAGATCTAGCCCACGAACCTGGCACGCCCCCGTCGACTAGGGGATCGTCCAGGGGAATGAACCCAGGATTGCCCATGACTGGACTGCTAGGAACTGCCAGGCACACAGGCACCATTTGCCCATGTTATGGGGTTGGAAGACCTCATTTTTTAGTGGTTATTAGTGGCTCGGTGGAGAGGATTTAGCCAAGTAGAAAGCAAAGTATCGCACTGCGAGCTGTGCCTCTCTCAGTTACCCCCCAGTCGGTCCCTGGTTGTCCCTCTTAGTCAACTAAATATCATTGACCATTTTTATCTCACGTCCTCCTGTCCTTTTTTTTCTCCTTCTTTTCTTCTTCCAACCTCCAGCCGTAAAACAAAGTCGTCTTCAGACTCCCACACTCTTTTTTTAATCTTCGCAGCTCAGCCTAGCTCGCGTCAGCCCAACGGCACATTCCACTCCTTTATCAACTCGCTCCCTTCCTCGGTACCTGTGGTCCTCAACAAACTCCAATTCTCTTCAACTTAGTCAAGATGCGTTCTACTACTGTTTTCGCCTCTGCCTTGGCCTTCGCTGCCTCGGCCTTCGCCCAGACTGCCGGCTACGCCGTCCTTACCTCTCCTGCTGAGGGCCAGCAGGTTCCCTCCGGCAAGACCTTCACCATCAAGTGGGATGCCGGCAAGTACTCTGGACCTGCCACCATCACCCTTCTCGGTGGTGAGACTCCTACCACTCTTACTCCTGGTCCCGTCATCGCAAGTAAGTAAACACTGCTGGCCTCTAAATTGGCAAATGCGCCTATACTAACAAACAACTTTTAGCCGTTGACGTTTCCGAGGGTACTTTCACCTGGAATGTTGACTGCTCCCTCGGCAAGGAGAAGACCTACGGTCTTAAGGTCGTCTCGGTCGCTGACCCTGCCACTTTCCAGTACAGCTTCCCGTTCGCCATCGCTGGTCCCTCTTGCGGCAACGGTGCCGGAGAGTACCCCAAGAGCAGCAGCTCCGTCGCCTCTAGCAGCTCTGCTGGTGCCTACCCCACCGAGGGATACCCTACTCAGGGCTACCCTACCGAGAGCAGCAGCAGCGCTGTTGAGACCAGCTCTGCCCCCACCAGCTCTGCTCCCTCTTACCCTACTCTGAGCGTCTCCAGCTCCAGCAGCAGCGCCGTGGTTAGCAACACCACCAGCGCCCCCGTTCCTACCTACCCTACTGTGGTCCCCTCCGGCAACCTCTCCACCACCGCTCACGTCCCCACGACCATCGTCACCAGCTCCAGCTACGCCGTCGTTACCCCTACCCCCAGCGGTAGCCCCTCGACCTCGGCTCCCGTCACCATCCCCACTGCTGGTGCCAGCCACGTTGCTGCTGGCTCCATGGCTTTGGTCGGTGGTGTTGCCTTCGCTCTCTTCGGCATGTAAAGCGGCTTCGAAAGGGCTGTTTTTATCTGTTCGAGATGACGTTTTAATAAAATTTGGTTGTGTTTTTTAACCGGCGTGAAGCAAAGGGAATTGGAACTAATGAACTAATTGACCACAAACCGAGATACCTTTCTGAATGGCACCGGCTGTAGATGCGGACATCAGGTATATACGATGCATGGCGTCGTGATACCGCTATTTATGTCACTATAGACAAGCCTGCTATACCCGAATATACCCCCCATAAAACTCATTGCTTCTTCTGTCTTTGCTTGCACGTGATAATCGAGGTGAAGAATTGTGTTATATGTTTGGCTCCACATTGTCTTTGTGCTAAAGAAAAACTATTGATTTGAGTATTCTGTAGAAGATAACCACCACCGTAGTTCTCAATCGAAGGGAGGCTTGTGCTTTACTCATCAACAATATACGACTTTAAAATGTTGAAGTTAAGATAAAAAGAGTATTA
Source organism: Daldinia sp. EC12 (assembly GCA_002120325.1). Taxonomy (NCBI): domain Eukaryota; kingdom Fungi; phylum Ascomycota; class Sordariomycetes; order Xylariales; family Hypoxylaceae; genus Daldinia; species Daldinia sp. EC12. The sequence continues at coordinate 347,827 of KZ112938.1, read as the reverse complement.
ACACTTTCTAAGCCGAAGCTAAAGTTCAACTAAGGTTAAATCTAATAGAGTTTTTACCTAATTCTGCTCGTCGATGTCATATCCACGTGGTGCCGCGCCTGTGTAACAATTGAAAATCAGAATTACAACGGAATAAGGTTATCGCTCTGCATGGCGCAAACGCCCAATCGGTCGTCCTTACAGCGCATCACCGAATCGGGGAAGCGCCTCGCGACGATCGCGGATGCTAGATGCTACTTTCTCTCCATATTCCCATACTTCCATATCTCCTCGGATCTCTCCATTAACTTAGGTTGTTTGTTATTGCTACTTTGCCGCATACGATGGTATACATAATTAGGTAGTATAATAGCACTCAGAGAGGCTTGCTTGTTTCTGCTTTATTGGCGCGGATACGGGGGATGGGGAATATCCCACGATCGGCGCTCAAATAGCCTACTACTTAACACTTGCTGACTGCCGTACCGGTAATCTTGAAACCAGTGTTTGGAATAATGGGGGATGGTTCCCCGGTTAGCCTGCCTACTTTGTATGTCTTGAAACAAACTCTGACTTCTAACAGTTGGGATGATTATACTTCGTCATGGAATTTATTTCAATTTTCGTTCTACAAATAACTAACCGAACAAGTATGCGGGAGGAATCTCATCTCGTCAGCACCATATTATTTTGGGAAATCCTTGAAATGGAAAAAGAGGAACAAGGGAAATACTCCTGAGAGTAAAATGTATACGAAGAGCATGAAATGAGTCTACCCAAGCAAAATGGTTCGGTGATCGGCACTGCCTCGTATTACCACGATAACCATATATTCACCGCAGTTCAAACAAAATAGTTATCCATTCTTAAGAGCCATATTATATTCGGGATCTACATTTTATACCCTATTCCATCTAAGTCCTACCATCTATCCCATCGCTCATTGACTACTGACAAATTAACCTCAGTTACTTACAATCCTATACGGGTATACCAGAAAAAAAAAAAAAAACGCACGCCCCAACACCAGCACAGTCCAGGCTTCCTTTTTCCCCCTTACGTTTCAAATCCGTAAAGAAGAAAAATCCAACGCCAAGATTTCCCGTTTAAATAGAAGCTACTAAAGGCGCCAAGGAAATCAGCACCCACCAACCTGCCCCTTCGGTACGGGCGGGACCCAGCACAAGCCCAGATTGAGCGCGATGGTGATTACGCCGATGACCCAGAAGGCCGTAGCGTAGTCGGTCCCCTGGCCCATGAACCGGAACACGATGGCGAACACCACGCCCCCGAGATTGCCGCCCGCGCCCGTCGTTCCGGACACGACGCCGTTCGCGTGCGGGTGCACGTGCGGCACGAGCGCGAAGTTCGCCCCGTTGCCCGCCTCGATGAACAGCGCCGCGAGCGTCACGAGCCCGACCATGGCCGATAAATCGTGCGGGTCGACCTGCCCGACGACGATGAGCGCCGCCCCCGATATGCACCCACACGCTACGATCCAGATCTTCTTGGCCCACGCGCTGCGCCCCAGGGCCTGGTAGAGGATATCTGCGACGACGCCGCCGAGGGGCCGGGTCACTACGTTGAGGAAGCCGAACATGGCGGCCCAGTTCGCGGCGGCGGTCTGCCCGAGCCAGGGGAAGTTCTTGACGTAGTACGATCCGAGTATCGCGTTGATGGCGAGCTCCCCGCCGAACGAGCACATGTACGTGAGCACGTGGAAGGTTGTCTGTGGAGAGAACACCACCCGTGCGACTTCGCTCCAGGTCGGTTTCTGTACCACTTCGCCTTGAGCTGCTCCTATCGTTTCGCTGCTCGGCGTGGCGGCTTCCTGGTCCCAGTCGGCGTGTTTTGGGGGTTCCTTGGTGTCCTGGATACTGTTTGCGCCGGTGGAGCTGGCCTTGTCCGTGATGTTACCAGGGACGTCGACTATGCTATCCATTGTGTTCGGGGTGGTGTCGCCATCTTGAGAGGCCAAGTTCTGCTCGACGTGGAGATATCGCTCAGACCATTTACCGGTAGGCGTATCGGGACATAGGAGCAGCATAAGGATGCCGGTGCCGATTGTTATAACGAGAGGCACAACAAAGGTAAGGCGCCATGCAACACCATCCGAGTAGCCCAGAGCCACGAAAGAGTCTAAGACGGCCGGCATTATGAAGTAGGTGATTCCGCCCCCGGCGTTACCCCAGCCCCCTGCAAGGGCATTGGCGGTACCGATGACATTCTTGTCGAAGAATCCCGTCGACCAGACAAGGCATGGTACAAAGGACCCGCCAAGGATACCTATGAAGAAACGGCTTACATAGAGGCCTTGGGCATTATGTACGAGAGGGGCCAGACCAAGAGGGATCGACCCGATAAGGAGTGTGCCGGCAAATACCCAACGAGGTCCAAACCGATCGCAAGCAGGACCAGCTGCAAACCGTACCAACAAACTCCAGTACGTCAGCTCGGAAAGGGAAACGATGAAACCAAAGTATAATTATTATAAAACACATACGTAGCACACAACGAGACGATATTGGAATTGGCAATCTCGGCTGAGGTAAGGTGGAGGTTGGCTTTGATGGTATGCGTCAACTACGAAGGCGTGTGTATACTGTTAGTTGCTTGTCTCCCCTTTTTGCATGGAAATTCCCTGAAAGGAGGAGATAAAACTAACCAGAGGTGGAAACGTGTACCACGCCCAAAAGGCTACCATGAAACCCCACCAGGAGAAGAAGAACACACGGCCGTAAACATTAAAGACATTAAGGACAGGAACAGAGCGGGCCTTGCGGTTAATCGGGTCAACTTCCGGGGCAGACCAGAGGCAAGAAAACTTCATCTTGAGTGTTTCTAGCCCTGAGCCCTGAGAAAATCTTCCGATCGAGGATTTTGTAGATTATCGTAAAGGGGTAAGGTAAGATCGTATAGTTCTTAACACAAAAAGTTTATTGTAGTTCTGGCTGTTGACTGGTATACACTTCAATCTGATGAGTTGAAAAGGGCCAACGTATATACTCTCCCCTTCGAATAGCGTATACTCCTAGCTTAGTGTATAGAATTACCGTTGCAACTGAGCATCTCCGGACGAGTCGTCTCGGAAGCGGGTCTAGAGTAACGGTCCCCACCCCAAGGCTACGGGAAGTGTTTTCCGCGGAAGATTCTCCTGTGAAGATAAAAACTTTTTAGATGTGCCGAACCGGAGACGTCTAAACTGACTTTGCTGAGGGGGCCAACGTGCTAGGAATCGTCCAATGACGATTGAGGTAATCAGATCCTATAGTGCTGAAGTTGAGGCTCCTTCTCTATCGATGATCTAAGGGGAAAGAGAGCTACGACTAAGAGCTGATTTTCGAAACGGGGTCTGATAAGATATAAGACTTTATAGATAGATTGGTGACGGTTTGACTAAAATATAGCCCATTAGCTTATCCTTGATAACTAGTAAGGCCTCTTTCTCGTCTGCCTAGCCGCGCTACCCACGACGTATATCGATAGTGTCTGTGGCTGCTGACGGTGATACGAAGCCAGAAAATGACCGGGGAAGCTACGCGGAGCCGTGATATTTCCTCAACGGTCAACAGAATATACAATACACACTGGTGAATCGAGTTTGATAAACTCTGACCTCATGAATAGAGCCTCGTTTACTAATAGTAAACTCGAACAGCAGGCCGGATTACTAAAAAGAGTGACGTTTTCGAGGACCGACTTTTGCCTTCCCCGTAATTATAAATTAGCCAGGGTACGCACCTGGAAGAGAACTCCCAGCAGCGAATCAGACATGTCATAAAGGCGATGATAAGTTCCCGTCGTATAACCAAAAGCAAATAAACACACGGATGTTCGCAGAACGCCCAGCCGACCCAGCCAGGGGCACGGGCAGCCTGACGCCAATGTCCTCCCTTATCTTATCTCGGGAGGCGTTTGGGATCGATGATGCGGTAAGGCTAAGCCTTATTAGAATGAACGATTCCACCCCAGCCCAGAGAAGAGATAAGGATGAGAGCCGTCAGTGGCCCTGGGGGTGGGCATGGGCAGTCCTAAGGACGGCGAGTAATCGCGTAAGATCTCCGCGGGAAAAAAAGGATGGGCCAACTACCGTAAAGGTAGTGTTAAATTCCGAACTATAGATTTATCGAAAGATTCAATCCGGGGTAGTTAGAGAAAAATGTATGTATATTGAACGTAATGCATACGGCCGCAGCCAGTCCCTTGGTCGCTCGGAATCCGACGAGTTGGGCGAGCCCAAACGACTGGCGCGTTGAGACGCAATTATCCCTGCAGAATGTCAGCTTGTCAGCATTCGAGGTTTAACAAGAAGGAAGTAATTACTACCCTACGAGCTTTTGGTTACAAAGGCTTCTCTTGATCGAATGGTAGTTACGTAGATAAAATAAATGGAGATGGGGGAAACTTGGAGCTCCAGATCCTGCGCGGATCTTTCAATGACTCGAATTTATGAGTTTAGTAATTATGAAGTGTAGTTCTGTGATTTAGCGTAAATTGGTCACTGAAATAGAACTGATAGATAGGTAGCGAATGAGCTCCACCAAATTGCTTTGCCCATAGGTAGTTTCTTTCTTTTTTTACCCCCCTGTCTTCCTTTGTTCCCCCCACGTAGGTACATCCTATCTTGGTTGGTACGTACAACTTTGATGTGCATAATGAAAAACCCAAGGTTCCCTTTCATCTAGCCTTACCATCAGGAGTGATCAATCATAATTCAGCCTTACGAATATTTGGTTGGTTAAACAAACCACAACATTTATTGTACCTGCGTTCCGGATATACGATGTAACGATATTATTAATCGCATGGATGTAAGTGGACAATGCTATGTGGGCGACATGAATAGGTAATTCTATAACTTTGTGGCTTTCAATATCAAATGGCTCTCATTTTTGGTTCTGTTATCGGGAATAGAAAACTTGTAGGTCAGCATAGAATAACCACCTACCTAGGTAGGTATGCGGATAGAAAAAGGTAAGAAAAGAAATAGAGATATGATATGGGAGTGGCCCAATATTGCCAACATGCATGATGCATGCTGGCCGTTATATTGGTCTTTGAAATGGGTAAGCAAGGATTTGCAAGCGATGATGTCCAAGAGAAGAGCACAAGTCGGGTTTTAGAAATTCGTCGTAGATAAGGCACGATACCCGCGTGTGTTTAACACCATGGTTCGTGTGTCTAACCGAGCTATCGGGATAGGACTAGGTGAGTACGGGCGTAACATTAAGGCTCTAATTTAAGTTCTGAACCTGTGATGATATTGTGCTATGGACTTAAAGTGTCACTGAATATCAAATATGGACTGGCTCTTTGAACCGGGCGCTACGTTTCTTATTCCGTCCTCACCGCTCGGTCTGGGCAGTTACGGATGTCGTTGTGCTCCCGCCAGTAGGGGAATTTAAATCGGGTTTCCGACGGCAATCCAATAGTGCTCCCTCGAGCCTGAGAGTCGTAGCCGCTACTAGCATATCGTATATCTTGGTCATACCTGGGTAACCTTCTCGGCAGTGGGTATAGAATGCGGTAACCTAACATGAATAGCGGAGCGGTTATTGGCTACGGATCTCGGAGTGTTAATCCGGTAGTCGGCTTTTTTCGGCGTAAGAATGAGAACGGTATTAGGTAAATCGTCAAGAGCCTCTTTAACCGAGGTCGAGAATAGACTATCACTAGTATCGAAAAGGCTAGTGTCTGCTTGTTTTAAGTAGTCTTAGTATATGTCTGTAGGATCCGGAGGGCGCACCAGACTTGTTAGACGGGATAGACGTCTAGAGTACGGTATTTACTGCGAGACATTCGAGGCCCTCTAACATAACAGCGGCTCCAACACCACCCGAACTATTTGCTGCGATATTCCTTACCTTGCCGACGTATATAGCGGCCATTACCAACAAACCATATGTGGTTCTTGGTTGTAAGCAATAGGCATATTAGGATCTCGGGTCGGCTTGGTGGGGCCGTGTCCGGTAGTTTAAAAATTGGGCTTAAATCTACTAAGATTAAGCGGTGCCGTCGCCAAGCTCGAATAGGATTCCATGTAGTTAACTTTGCGCTTTACTTTCTCTTGCGTCGGTTGTCGGTTGATAGCCCAGGCCATGATTCTTTCACAGCCAAATCTAAATGATGTCAAGGACGCCGGGACAGTTACATATTTGTATGGAAGCCGTGCCGACAAAGGCATTGGAACGGCTCCGGTTCCCATACGTGAGGTGTATATCTGTGGCGAGTTAATAAAGTCGGTGTGATTCCGCTTGTTTATAAAAATCTGCTTATATGTGACTTGCGACTTTCTTACTTCGTGGTAAACTTTTCTTAGGAATTTTGGTGTTTGAAAGTTTCTTGTTGCTTGCTGCTTGGAACTATCCCACTACTATTAGCAAATATGACAGACCTTAAAGTCGATAAACCCCAAGAGCCTGAACAGAGGGTATCTGACAGTTTACAAACTACCGGGTCTAGCTCTTCTTCGACTCTATCGTCTAACATGGACTCAATATTCTCGAGAGCGTGGTGTCATATGATGGAGCCTGTCCGTCCTTCGGGTTTCGCGGAATTCGAATTACTTATTCTGACATTGTAAGCAATTTCCTAGTTATATAAAGCAGACTCGAAAATCTAAGAGACACCGAGAACCTGGCAGATACCCAGGCCGGCTAGCTGGATGCTTATAGCCCTATAAAATATTCTCTGGTGCCTATGTAGTTAGCTAACATATCTTTGATATCAGTTGTACGGGCATGCAGGATGCCATCTCTTTCCCCGATTATCACTGCTTCGCGTCGAACCAGACAGGAAATACAGTTTTCCTCATGCTGGCTATCGTACTACCCTATCTCGACGGCGAAATGTTTATTACGGCAAACATTGGGGCAGCGTTAGGTTTCTTCCTCCTAGGCGGATGGGTAACGGGCCAGATCAGTCACTTCGTCGGTCCACGGCTAAGACTATGGCTTGTCTGCTGCAACTTTATCCAATCGTGCTTGGTATTCGGCGCAGCAGCTATGCAGTACCAACACGGAATAGTGCTAAAGGGTGGCAACGCTGTGATCCCCATAGGACTTCTAGCGTTTGCTTCTGGTAGTCAGGTTGTGCAGTCGCGGTCCCTCCAGATGACGGAGATAAGCACATCGATGGCCACGGCCGCGTGGATCGATCTACTAATCGATCCCAAACTCTTCCAGCTAAATAATAGGCCACGTACTAGGCGTGCTATGTTTCTCACGACGCTTGTTCTCGGGTCACTCGCCGGTGCAGGTATCTACCGATCTGCTGGGTCTTGGGTAGCCATTCTGATATCGGCTGCTGGAAAGATGCTTGTGACGGGCATGTATTTATTCAACGGCACCGATAGACCGAAGACGCCATCTGGTCAAGATGCTTGCTAGGTGGATTATATGGACATATCACGTTGGATATTGAAGAGCGAGTATGTAAAGATAGATAGTATTTAATATGTTTAACCGAGGAATCGCGTTTATTTATTGCAAATAATTGAAGAGGTGATAACTTAGCAATGGCGTAGCTCATACGATATTACCTAAGGTATGTCCTTCGGCACGATAGAAGTAAAATACATGTATCAGTTAATGGCAATTGCCTGTTAGGTCTTCTCATTGTGATCCATAGTTCTAATTAATACTATGTAGAAACTCTATTTAATTTAGTTGATTGCTTATCTAAATAGTGGGATGCAATCCATTAAGCGGCCCCACAACTCTATCTTGCTTGCAAAACGCGGCATTGCTAAATTGAATCACCTGCACGCGCGACTTAGTGTCACATGGTCCGAGCTTTTAGAGGGTCTGTCGTGAATTCGGACTTTTCGAAGTAACACTCAAACTTGTCAATGCCACTTTAAAACTACGAAAGAGAGGGGACGACCTGTTATGTCCTTTTAGGGTTTCCTTTTTACTTCCGCAATTAATTCTGTAAAATCTCATGGAGCTTCTGTGGAACATAAGTTCCAAGGCGCCTTCATGACTCGAAACAATCTTCGCGATCACTTAAGTTGGTTACTCGCGAATGTTGCTCTAACCGCGCCAAACGCGCCTCTTCTACCATCTCCTCGAGACCACCAATCCTCTTCCAATATATCCTCTTCTTCTCTCACCAATTCCGACTCCTCAAATTCAGAAACGCGTTCTAAACCCGTTACCGAACCGCCTTTATATCCAGTTCTTCCCGATATCCAGTCTTTGCATCCGGAGCCGCCCGATGGGTCAACGAGGCCGGTGGCGAAACCGCTTGAAGCGTCTGGGGGGAATACGGTAGGAGAAAAGATGGGAAGATTGGTTTCGAAATCTGGCTCGAAACGGCCTACTCTTTTCCTACGCCAGGAGCAACTGCTTAGTCCAACGTCTATGAGCGGAGGCGCGGGGTCAGCATTGGGGTCCGGTTCGGGATCCGGGTCTCTTGCTAAAGAGTATAGTGCATTGCTAAAGAATTCAGGTCGGACTCACCATCCGCTTTAGATTATAGAAGTATGGCTAAGATAATACTATAGGTGTTGCGAATTCGGCTAAGAAAAGATCATCGCCCCGAAAGCAATTTTCAACTCCAGGTCCCGCATTCGAAAGCGATTGTACCTACGACACAGTCGATCTGACCAACGACGACGAACTAACTTCGGTGAACTCTGTTGCGTTTGGAAGCAATATTGGGCTATGGCGGGAAGATTTCGCTGGCCGGCCCGGACCAGCCTCCACGACCACCGCACCCTCAGTTGCGTTCGGAACCGATATCGCGTTATGGGAAGAGGGGCACGCTATGCGACCGGAGCCTATCGCTACGACGGAAAACTCGGTGGCATTTGGGAGCGATGTTGCGGTATGGGAGGAGGGACATGCTTCGCGGCCTGCGCCGTTAACTCCCAAACGAGGTAAAAAGAGAAAGAGTGATCAAATCAGTCAACCGCCTACTACCACTGTTACTGCAATAGATGATGGTTACATCGATATCTACACAGTTTTGCCCGAAGAATCCATGCATTCTCACCTGAAGAGATCCCCGACTAGATCGCCAGCCAAGACGAAGCTGAAGACGACAGCTAGTCAATCGCCGTCGAAAATCGTGAGCACATCTAGAAAGGATACGGGCCGACGGGCTAGAAGAGGAGAAGAGATCGTAGATGATTCTTCACCTGCTGCTGAGCGTATTATAAAGCGATCTCCCACCAAACCGTCGTTGAAAAACGTTGCTCCCTATGATGCAATGGATGCCGAGGACAAGTCTGCAATATCTTCCGTGCATGATTCGTTCTCGGAAGACACCCCGGAAACCCCTAAAGCGCAGACGACGGAGAGATCTCGAACTTCGAAACCCGATGACCGGGTTATCGAGGACTCGGACGATGAGCTCATGACCCCCCCTGCCGATAACGCACCAAACAGCACAGCTCATTCAAGTACCCGCCCAAAGACTTCGGTTCGGAGGTCTTGGGATGACGACGACGACGACGCCGTAGTTGCCTACGATACGCCTTCCAGGCCACGACAGGTTGCTCAAAGTGAAAGCCGTACGCCATTCCGCTCATCCCAGAAACCTAAGCTGCATGCATCTTCCCAAGTTAGTATGAGTAGGAGCTACGACCAAGACCTGGAAGCCGGCCCCTCGCAGAGATCTCAGTTGACTAGTGAACCGAGCATCACGATTGATGAGGATGAACAAGATGCCATTCTGGAATTATTCCTAGCGCAACCTTCAAGCACCATAGAGAGAGCGAGGCGGGTACTGGACGAAAAACTACAAGGTAATAAGGACGCATATAAGCAGTCCTTGAAAAGTGGTGATCTTGGGCCTCGAAGTCGTCTCAAGCAGGAGAAAGAGCAATTAGCACGACAGCAGGCTGCTTTGAGTGATCTTTCAAACGACTTGCGTTCTTACGAAGAAGTTCACCACAAGAAGGAGGCCTTGATTTCGCGGATTTCAGATGCCTATGACCAAGATTTGGATACACAGGATGATGAGGCTCGACTCGAAGAATTGGAGGATTTACTGAAAGAACGCCGATCAGCCCTGAAGCCCAGTCTTCTGAGGGCCGGTATTAATAGCCGGAGCTATTTTGAGGCTAGCGAGACTCCCAGTACCGAAACTGAGCATTCTAACCCTGTTGTACGCGCGACCCAACCAGTCAGGTTTGTGCCGCCGACGAGTTTCTCGCGCGAGTCGACGCTTATCCCACGAGGTAGCACCCAAGTTATTCTTCAAACCCAGCTTTCTCATCAAGCAGATGATTCTTTACCAATCTCGGATCGGGACTATGAGGAGCCACCATTGCAACCGCCGAGTACTGCAGGTAGACCCCGTCGCCGAGTTGCCTCTCCTATACCGGAATTGGATGAGCTAATCGACGATCAACCACCGTTTACAATAACCAACAACAGCAGGCTGGCAAGATCGCCAACACGGCAGAAACAGCCCGTTCCTATAAGCCAGGACTCCTATGATTTCGATAACGACGATGACCTATTCGATGGACCATTGCCCCCGGTTAGTCGGCGTATAACAAATAAGACTACAAGTTCACAACCAGGGAATGAGAAGAGTCGTAAGAGCCCGATCAAAACGAAGTCTAGTCAGAAACAAGGCTACCAGAGCGACTATAGTGACGATGTTGACATGGACCAAGTTGCAGAGGAGCTTGATCTCCAACAATCATCCTCGGAGAATAGGCTGCCCAAGACTCACCGTCCCGTCCTTTCGGAAACATCTGGAAACGCAGTGGTACGACCCCAAAAGGTGGCCATCGCTAAGACTGTGGACCCACTGATGTCGGCGCAAATTCCACGCGAACTCAAGAACCGTCCTTGGTTTAAAGATGTGAGGAAGGCGTTAAAAGATAGATTCAGAATGACTGGATTCAGGCATAACCAATTAGAGGCAATCGATGCTACCTTGGCGGGCAAAGATGCGTTTATTCTAATGCCCACAGGCGGTGGCAAATCCCTCTGCTATCAACTCCCGGCCGTGATCACGAGCGGAAAGACGCATGGCGTTACAGTGGTCGTATCTCCCCTTATCAGCTTAATGCAGGACCAAGTCGCACATCTCGAAGCGTTGAATATCAAGGCTGCTGCCTTTAGCGGTGAACTTGCCCAGTCAGAACGAAATAGAATCATGGATCGTTTGAAGGGAAGCCACCCTGAACATCACATACAACTGCTTTACGTCACTCCCGAGATGATCAATAATAGCAAGGCTTTCATAGATGGGCTGGCCGTCCTCTATAGAAACAAGAAGCTTGCGCGTCTCGTAATTGACGAAGCCCACTGTGTGAGTCAATGGGGTCACGATTTCCGCCCTGACTACAAGGAACTTGGTAGCTTTAGAGACATGTTTCCCGGTGTACCTCTGATGGCACTCACGGCTACCGCAACGAAGAATGTCATCCTAGATGTGAAGCACAATCTTAAGATCGAAGCATGTGAAGAATTTTCGCAGAGCTTCAATCGTCCTAACCTTTACTACGAGGTCTTGAAAAAGGAAAAAGATAGTGTTGAACGCATTGCCCAATTGATTAATACGAAGTACAGTGGGAAAACGGGCATCGTATATACGCTTTCCCGTAAATCGGCAGAGAAGATTGCCGAGAAACTGCGAAGTCACGGCATAGCCGCTCAGCACTACCACGCGAGCATCAAAGCCCACGAGAAGATAGAAGTCCAGGCAAGCTGGCAAGCCGGTAAGACCAAGGTAGTTGTAGCCACTATAGCGTTTGGAATGGGGATCGACAAACCCGACGTTCGTTTTGTTATCCATCACTCTATCCCCAAGAGCCTTGAAGGGTATTATCAAGAGACTGGTCGTGCTGGTCGGGATGGGTTGCCTTCCGAGTGCTACTTGTATTTCAGCTATGGCGACGTTTCCTCTCTCAGGCGGATGATAACAGATGGCGACGGCAGCGAAGAGCAGAAAGAAAGACAGAGGAACATGCTCAACACAGTGGCCGCCTTCTGTGACAACCAGAGTGACTGCCGAAGAGCGGAGATTCTCCGTTATTTTGGTGAAGCATTTGACAAGCAGCAGTGCGCGAAGACCTGTGATAACTGTCTAAATGAAGAGGTATTCGAACAGAAGGATTTCAGCAAGTATGCAGTCGCGATACTGTTGATTATGAAATCCCAAGGGAGGCTCACTCTCGCTCAGTGTACCGATTTCTTAATGGGCAAGAAGAAAATATCGGACTATAGGGAAGGGACGCAAGAGTTTCGTGGTATGGCTAAGCAGATGCAGAAACACGAAATACATCGGATTGTCGACCGACTTGTGGCAGAGGATGCACTGAGAGAAGAGAACATCTTCAATAACAAGTCTCGAATGGCTATTCAGTATTTCAAGGTAACATAACTTTGATTGATCTTCAGCTGCTCTCTTTGCTAACAGTTTTGCTATAGATTGGGCCTGGTGCGCGTGCCTTCTTAAACAATCAACGTCAGCTTTTCCTGACTACCCGAGTTAAGGGTAAGGGTAGTCAGGGCGGCGTATCTAAGAGGCAGACACGAATCAGCGAGCCTGCAACTGCTGCAACGAAGCGTGCTACCACTAGTCACATCCCGTCCACCAACGTATCATCGCCCGTTCTGGGTAAGGATCGTAAGCAGAAAGGGAAGGCCGCGATGGTCTCAGAGGAGGAAGATAGCGATGATGACTATTCTAGATTTAGCAACGGGTATGCTAAAGATGGTTTCGTAGTCCCTGACGATTCCGATGATGACTTCGAGGCGATGCCTCCTCCACGATCCAGAGCCCGGTCTCAACGAACTACGCTGGGACCGCCAATATCCAACGATGCGCGCATGGACAATGCTGAATTATCTGGTCTTCATGACGACATCATCCACAGCTTTCTCAAAGAGGCCAAAGATCTGGAAGAAAAAATCCGGAATTCCAAGAATCTGCGCTTGCCTATTTTTACCGAGCAGCAGCTACGAGAGATGGCTATAAGGTGGACCGTTTCTCTGGATAAGATGCACCGAATACCCGGTATCAACAATGATCAAGTGGATCGGTACGGCAATAAAATGTTGCCCTTAATACGACAATACCATGAACGGTATAAAGAGATCATGAGTCAGATGAGTCCCCGAGCTACCGCTACCGCGTCCGGCTCTCGAGATGTCGTTGATCTTGTATCAACTGACGACGATATGGATGATATCGAGGATGACGCGGAAGACCTTGATGATCCAGGTGCGAGATCGTCCTACTTTGCATCACCTGCTGAGCATATAGGGCGAGGGGCTACAGCATCCCGTGCGCGTTCCACGCCGTCTGCGGCTCGTCCGTCAAAGGCAAGCACATGGCGCGGAAACAAGAAGCCTTTCCAGCGTAGGTCATCTGGGGGTTCTGTCAGGGGGAGCAAGCCATACGGGGGCGTCAAGAAGAAGGCTTCCACAAGCAGTCGAAAAACAACATCGTCCACGGCTTTCGGCGGATCGAAACGGGCAGGAAAATCAACAGGTGCTAGCGGTAGCAGTAGGGCGAGGACGCAAGGAGTAAGTCGTAGCGGCATTGGACTCATGGAGCATTGACGAGTCGAGGTGCTCGGCTATTTGATCCAATAAAACGCAATATTGTAAATTATATTGCGCGTTTTATGCTTATTGCATGGTATGGACGATCGCATGATATGGCAAAGGGACTGGACTGGCGTTACTTGCGGGCGTTTTGATATTCTCTGATGTTGTTTTTGTCCGGCCAGGGAACGTCTGCATGCAATGCATATTGTTATTCTGAAAACTACTCTTCTACTTCGGGCGTTGGCTGCGAACCAAATGATACCTTCTATTCCCCCCAGCATGGCGGTAGATAGATACCTAGACGTCTTTGGACAGTACTTACGACTTCACTGCGCGGGAGTTAGTTTACACGGTATGCGATTTTTGTTTTTTTTCGGGCTGCCTGGCTACTTTTCAGGGGATAGGAAGAGGAGGGGGGCGATATGGTTATGTACTACTTAACGTATATGTCCTAACATAATTTCATCAAATCAAAATGGTTTCTTGTGGTCATTTTTTATGCTAAGTAACTAATCAATTTATTGACCACTATTTCCTAGCAACATCGCCACCACCAAGACGATCAGGGTATGCATGCAGAGGCGTATTATATTCACCGAGACACTTCGTAACCAAATTGAGTAAGACACATACCTCCCAGAGAGAGTCTGAGTGCTCTTAAGCCGTAGCCTCTCAGGCGCTCCAGGATCCATATCTACGATTTTGTATCCGCGGAATTCGTCAGCACGAGCGCTATAAAAACGTCTCACAGCGATGTAATTCTCTCCCGAGACGCCGAAGGAACGCGGGTCGTGGAAAGTATTCATAACCGAGAAGCGGTCGCGCGGACCGAGCTGATACGACGGGTGATACACATCCACGCCAGTCTCCCACTCGGACTCGTGCCGCAGGCCGAGGATGTGCCCCAGTTCGTGGCAGAAGATGCCGGCCATGTTGTCCTTCCAGGCGAAACACGACTCGTATACAATAAGTCGTTGGTCTCCTACGTAGCCTGGGTAAAAAGCTTCCGCCAGAACACCATGACCCCCCACATTTCTGGTTGAAATGCTCCTGTACGTGAGCCGGATTAGCGCCGGCTGGTCGTCGGGAACCCTGGCGAAGCACACGCCGACGTTGCCTTCGTTCCAGGTCATGTTACAGCGGCTTGGTCGAGGCTGTCGCGGGCGTGTGTTTCCCTGTGGTCCTCGGGGAAGCTGTGCTATGCCGGTCGGTGTTGTATGTGAGGATGTACCCGGAGGTCCATCGGGGGAGGGTGTTGTTCGCTCCTACGTTGATGAATACCTGCGCAGGGGGCCCGGGCTGAGATATAGGGGAACTAGGCCACTCGGGCGCGAAGCTCCTTAGACCAAATTGTGCCCGCCGGACGAAATTCAAAATCGTAGGTCTCAGCGGCAGAGCCCCCCAGACTCGACCGTAATACGTCACATTGCTACCGGGTGTGGCTTGCGGCGTTGGCTGGCCGCTGGTAGTAGTAGTAGTAGTAGTAGTAGTAGTAGTAGTAGCATGGTTCGCATTACCATCTTCTACAGCCTCTTGACTCGTCTGAGCGTTTGAAGACGATAGCTATTGAGTGAAACATAAGATTACCTATTAGAGAGAAATCCAACGAGTAGAGAGGATTCGAGCAGCTTACTACCCAGAGCACAAACCTGTTCCATCTGTTCGATATTCCTGTATAAATAATCGTATACTACTCTTCCATGTACCAAACTTTGTTCTTTGATCACCTAACTTTCCTTGGTCTTTGAACGAGAGACTTGTAATATGATATTATAAATAGTTACTGAGATTAGAGTGACTTGATAGCGAAAGAAGTGAGTGATATATATAGTTATTTTGTAAGATGTCCAACATCGCAAGATACGATTTGAGACAATTCCCGTGCTCTCGGGAACGGTCCTGTCACTAAAAGACAATCAGTTCCGTAAGGATCAAGCCAGCGAGTTCGAGAACTCTTTACTTTGAGAACACTGAAAATTCTTTTACATTGGCTGTGCTCTACGTGGAACTCTTGCGCTATTACCTGGTTAAAAATGAAGTTTCGTTCGCCGCCAACGCTTCTCATCACTCTTCACTAAAATGATATATTCCTTAAGTAAGCCTTTGAATAAGCCATTTGTAGAACTTGATCAACTAAATGCAGATAAAACCTGGCAGCGGACGTAGCTAGTTTTTGGCCTCTCTTAGGACCCCGAGGGGATACTACAAGAACTAGAGAAAAAGACAACGGAAAGGACACGTATTATACCAGAACTTCATTAGAAGCCCGGCGTAACTATATCTTGAAAAGAACCCCAAACGCCATGGTTTGAAATACCAATTCTCAAATTTATAGAACTACGCCTGCTTGCTTAATCCTGATTTGGCTTCCCATCCCTACCGTACGCCTGCTGGACGCCAGAAAAAAACGACCGATGAATGAATAGGCTACGTAGGTACAGTGAAATAGAAGATATATCGTACAACACAATGCTTGCTCTTTGGCTCGGGGCTCACGCTACTATTCCTTTTACTTTAGGGAAACGGGGGAAATTGTGCCCCTCCGTCTCTCTCACCTTGTCTCTTCCGCGGCATGCTCAATCTATTCAGCCTCTAGAACCGCAAAAAGCGCCCGCTGCCCCTTCCCGAGTTATATGCCAAAGACTGCTCCCCCTCTCCAGAGAATGCTTATAGTAGAGACGGGGTTGGATATAATAAAAAAGACATAAATAAGAGGTATCACTATGATGGGACCATTTCCATATGACGACCCGTGCTGAAACCTAGAAATACCCTAAGAACGCCTTGGCCTACCTCCGCATTCGCCATGCTGCGTATGCCCTCGTTTCCGCGTCAATTATGGCGGGATGAAATATGGATGGATATATGATGGATAATCCAAACCCCAAGGGAAACATATTAGCTTAGCTCGGTTTTTTGTTGCCTTATGCCGACGAGATTCGTGTTGGCCGCTAACCCATTAACGATTGTATAACTTAAATACCCGAAAGACCGAAGGGGGAAATAATAAAACTTCGTGGTATCATTGAAGTAGAACCGAAGACAAGGAGATGAGGCCCGACTTGCGGGACCTCGACAAATGGGATAGTACAAGGAAGTGATCTGCTCCTTTCCATCGCCGTGCTCGCCATACCTGCCGAACCATCTAGTAAGATGGTAAATTCGCTACTTAAAAGTGCCAACGGGGCTTGTTATCCTTCGGCTTCGATTCTATCATGGTGCTACCCCTGTGCATAGCAGCACGCGCAGCTGCGGTAGCCTGTGGGCTGTGGCGGCCACTTGAGTCGTCCATCTTCGACTTAGGTTGAGGGAGTAAACTAGTGCGCCGGTTGCTCGTAGACAAGGAACTAGCTGGTCGTCGAGAATCACTCATGCTGAAATCTAGCCTCGGCGGTTGGAGGGAAGCTCTTCGGTTATCGAAGGTAGATGATCCTTGTCCTACCCGGGACTTGGCTGCTGACGCTGGAACGGACTGTCCTGCAGAAGCAGCCGCATTAATCCGGTCACGGAAGGAGAGACGGGAAGTGCTCTTCCGCGGGGGCGTATCTTCGGGAGCCGGAGAGGACGAAGTCGCCATAGATAATGGACTACGGAGGGGAAGCTTCGAGCTCCCGGAAGACTGTCCGAGAGAAGATGAAGAGCGTATAGGAGTAGGCGCCGTTTTAGCGTATGGGCTAGGCATAGTAAGGGTGAGCGGCTTAAAGTTATGCCCGACATCAGAATCATTGGTATTCGTGGATGTATTCCATCGCGGACGGTTATCGGCGACATTCGAATTGGACTTCGAGAAACGACTAAGGGGTGTAACACTACCACTTCGAGGTGGCGTGGTCAGACTAGTAGTACTAGGTTGGAATGTAGAAAGTCGGGATCCAGCGGGTCGTCGTGAAGGAGGAGCTAAACTTGAACTACTTCTACGGGCCGAAGCGGGTTGAGGTAGATGACTTCCGCCACTTGTAGTAGTACGCCTCTTCTGCTGTGTTAAGGAAGTGTTTGACTCTTGACCTGTGCTGGACATGACGACCGATGATGGCGGTGAACTTCCCGGTGTCTCATTACCGCTGGCGATAGTTGACCTATCGTTGGAGAGCATACTGGAGATAGAATCTCGTAGCTGTTGGCTGTGCCTTTTAGACTGGATCTCCTCTATGATGACGCTTAGCTTTCTCATCGATTCTCTTGCTTCCTCCCATTTGGATTCCAACTCGTTGTGTAGCCGAAGAATTTCGCCATTAACAGTAAGTCTATCCTTGACGCCCTTGTCGATGATTGATAGCACACGTTCGATTGCAGGCCCGTAGTGTACCTTTTTCGCCTCATAGTTCTCAATCTTCTTGGTCATCGTTGTAGGATTAGAGTGCTGTAAACCTTGATCCAGCGCCTCGTACACCTTTCCCATGCTCCGGTCCACAGACTCGATCATCTTCTGGGCTTGCCTACCGGCACCACGGAAAACGAGGACCCATTTGTCTTCACCGAGTTCCTTTCTAAGGGATTCGGCGTCCTTCTCAAGTTTCTTATAGCTGGCTTCTAATCCCGCTCTCCTCATTTCTAGCTCTTCGCAAGCTGTAGGGAAGGATGCAGACGCTCTTGCTTCGAACACTGAGAGTCGCATTGGCAAGAAGTCCAACGATGCTCTTAGGGGCTGCATCCGCGCGAACAATGCAAGTAGACTGGAGTCATCCTGGGTGAGCGCGGGGGTTCCCGGAGAGCTTGGGCTAAGCGGAAATGAAGGTACACTGAACCGATTATTGCGCATGACAGCCGGAGGCGTCTCCTCGACGATGGTCTCTAGATCGCCTATGTCCATTCCATCCCCATTTGAAACGGCTAGCATGGACTTATGGCGCCGTTCCTCCATCTCAAAGATTAGCCGACTTAGCTCATCCATTTCGTTTTGGATATCACCGAGAACCATGTTCCACAGCTCCTCCCACTCCATCGCCGTCTCGACTTGGCCTTTGATGTCATTCAAGGTCTTTCGAATCTTGACCCATGAATTCATGATAGCCTCCATCTGTGCGACGGCCTTTTGTAGGTCCTCGCTGGATACGCTAGCAATATCTGGCCTGTTCTGGAGTTCTTCAATTGCGCCCACGTAGACATTGATAAGTCCTTCGAACCTTGTGATGGCGTTTTCCACTTCCTCGTATCCTTCTCGGCCTCCAGCTGCAGCCCATTCAACGTCATCATCGCTATCTAGGCCCCCAATAACTTCAGAGGCTTTGGCAATCCAACTTCGTATCTGCTCGGCGGCGCCCAGTAAGGCCTTCGCCGCCGCTTGGGCCGTAGGGATAGCAGCGACCTTGCTCGATAATAACTCGGCATCGGGCAGTTGAAGCGCGGTAAGTTGAGCAAGCTGATTAGAAAACGACGCGCGGGATATCGTATATATGGATCCTGCGCGTTGAAGACCCAGGGGGTTAAAATAGTTAGGCAAGTCGGATGTGAAATCAGCGGGAGTTGCACTCGTAGGAGGCGTATCTTTGGGAGGCAAAGGAGGTGGCGTGTCGGAATCGTCGACCAACTCTAACTTCGGAGCCTGGCAGTCTCGTTCGATGTGCTCCCGCCGAGTATCCAGCTGTGCTTTGGTGCCATTTCCATTCGTGTGGTCGGGCAGTCGATATTTGTTGGTATCCATTTCCAATGGTGGCGCCTCCGATATCTCTGGTAGGAGCTCAGGCTTGGGAGAGGATTCAGCCTGAACTATTGAGACGGGTCCTTCTTCCTCGTTGGTACTCTTCTTTCGAAATGAGTCGCGGCTGGATTTAGACCGGAGCAATTGGAGAGGTGTACCAGCGCCCTTCCAAGGACGACCGCGTCGCTCGACGACGAGCTCGGCAGAATTGACTTGATGCTTTTGATCAAGTAACCGTAGCTGATCTTCTGGCAGGCGGCCAATTTGTTGTTCATGGGACGGCGACGTGGGCAAAGACGAAGCCTGTCTTTGATTACCAAAACCTAAAGCCTTGAGACGGGCTGCTAAACCAGGGGAAGGTCTACGTGCTTGATGATGCTTGGGCTTAATTGAGGGAGAAGTATTATTATTATTGATGTTGTTAAGAGTGTCGGAAGGGAGAGGTCCAAGCTGTACCAGATCGGTCGGGACGTCAGAAAATGTCAAAAGATCGAGGGGCGGGTCGGCGGCATTTTGTTGTAGACGTTCAGGATCAGGAAATCCTGGGTCCGAAAAAGCGGAGGCCGTCGGTGTGCTAGGAGATTGGCGAGAGGAAGAAAGCGGCCGGGTTGTAGTGTATTGTTCGTGGAGATGGTTTTGTGATGGTGAACAGGTTGGCGCCGCTGCAGCAGCATCTGGTGCTGGTACTGGTGCTTCTGCAGCTGGACCGGCTCCAGATGGCCCTGTCATTTACCGATATAAAGTGATAAAGTGCCTTGGAATATATCACTCTACTTTTTCTCTTACTACCCTTCTTTTTCTTCTTCGGGATTCTTTAACCCTTAGCCCTTCTTCTGTCTAGCGTCTTAGATGAGGCAGCAGTCTGTGTTGTTGCCCACTTCCTACTGCAGCTGCACAGACATAGGTGATGGGCTCCTTGTTTTTTCTCTGCAGCTACGGGATGATCTCCTATTTTTTTCTGGGATAGAATTACACGTAACGTGGTCGGGACGAGGAGGAATTGGCGTGTCGGCGGAGTCGTACAGGCTTGATTGGTGTGGGGGGGCTGCGGATTCGATGTACTTGTCACAAATTACATGTAAGTACAGTTGCACTTTAGTTGCACTTTATGCTGGCTCGTTGCTTCTTCAGTTATTCAACAGGTGTCGCTTGCCCCTAAACCTTGTATGGGACTTTGTACAACTAGGAGGCGCGGTACCTACACGTGCTATTAGTTGCTACAACCAATAATGCTTTGGTCGCAATAAAATTTCAAGTAAGGTACCCCAAATGTAAAGTACCTCCCCCTTTCAGAATGATGTAGTATGTACCTTCATGTAAGAAGTAGCCAAGTACCGTACATACAGCACAAATGCACAAGGTAGCAGCCTAGCAAAAGGCAAGGACGTGCGAAAAGCTTCCACTCAGGCCGCCGTCTGATGACTTCCAATTCTGAGGGTCCGGTGGGTCGAACCAATTCCGGTGTATATTGGGTAATTCAGCACTGTCGGTAATTGGCCCGTATTCTTTAAAAACAACCCTTCACGAGCCTATCCGAAGCGATCGAAAAGTCCTCGATGATTCTATCCGGGTTGAGATAGAACCAATCAACTTTGGTTACTTTGGTAGTAAATACGACGCTAGTTTGGCGTTGTTGATTTTGTGATGTTCGCGTCGCAGATGCAGGTCGGAAGACTAGAACGAATGGCTAAGGCGTATGTTTGATTATAGGTGAACGTAAGGGCTTGAGGTCGCGTGGCAGTAGTAATTTGAAAATGAAGGCTGAGAAAGGTGACAAAGTTTTCCGTCTGTGTTAAAGGGTGTCAATGCCCAACCAGTTCAACTTTCAAGCCACCTTAGTTGTCTCGGACCGTTGCACTCGGTCAGAATGGATAAAAAAAGCAACGATTCATGCATCTGACATAAACCAGTCGATCGGGTATTGGCACACGTTTGATGCATTTGATACCTATACGATAGTAATACAAGATAACTCAAGTAAGTTAAATATAATAACTAGGTAGTTATGTAGGGAATCACCAAAAGAAGGAGACAAAGATAGCAGAAGACGAAAACGAGGAGTTTATCGTCTTCTGAGACTTCGATTTGTTTAATTAATACCTGGTAGTCAGGTAAGGCAACTCGGAACAGGTATGTCCTCTCTTGTTCTCACTCCAGAGCGACAAACATTCATTCATCAGACCCAGTCTCTCGTAATCTCATTCTCCCGCGACTTTAGTTTACTTCTTCGAGAACATCCCAGTTAGCCCGTCAGCCCAACTAGTAGATGATAGTATGTACGTATTAATAGCAAGCAAATCAGTGGGGGGAATAATAACGTCAGGTTAGTTTTATCTTTGAGGATCGTGATATTGACCTGTGTGGATTATTCACGGACTTCAACGACTCTTACTTGGAAGTGACGAACTCGTTCAGTTCAGCATATTGTCGCAACGCTTTCCTAATCTAGCATTAAATCCATTCACTATGTCGCCTTATTATTTGGTTAAAGATCTCACTACCCGTCCCTTGTAACCATTATGATAGCAAATATTAAAGAAGATGCTTGGAAAACATCTTTTGCATGTAAAACCCGAAGCATGCCACATGGGTAGGGCTAAGGCCTCATGGAACCGTTGTTTAGGATAGCAAGGGCCGCAAGAGCCAAGCCGCCTAGCATATCCTATTCCGAGCCAGCTTTACTGGGATTGAGGAAGATACAAAATGAATATTACGACGCTACAGAATTTGATCGAAATTAGGACATGAATTGAGCATATCTGTTCATAAGTCATTTGGAACAATTATTAATAACGAGGTTCATCAATAACATAATGCATGTAGCATACGAGTTAGTGCACGTATGGAAGGCAGATTAGGTAATTTTGTATATTCCATTGGTATGATAATTACAGGTTCATACAGGTAACAGCGTTGACTATTTCAGACCTTACGTCATCATACTCATAAGAATTCTCGAATAATGCTGGATATAATTAACTTGCCTAGGGGTACCTAAGCTTGGTTGTTACAAGACAGAGTATATACCCCCCGGGTTCTAGAAGCACCATCACGCGCATCATGCATTACCTTGCTGCAGGACTGACAGTTGTCTATACGCTATTCGTGCTGCTCGCGGGGTAATTGAGCAGTGGAATGTTACTATCCGTGTGTATGCTCTCTCTAAGCCTGATTCTCAATGTAGAGAGAAAAACAAATAACATTGTACACAGCTATCTACCTAGCTAGTAGTTAGAAATCTCGATTGAAAAATAAGCCATCGTAATTAAAGGAGGAAAGGGGGATCCGTACATAACGTCAGACAAGCTCCTGTACATAACTACCTAACTGTAAGAATGTAATTAAATCTTGTTGCCCAGCCAGCCCGTACAGACCAACGCATTACACAATTTAGGTAGCTGAGCTGCTCGAACAATAGTGTATATACCACTATACATACAACACAAAGTAGATAGTCACAAAGTCATTATCGTGACGAACTATTGTCACGCTTGAGTAAACTATTTGAGTTGGATATACATAAAGAATTCAGATGTGGAAGATTCCAATTCGCATCCAAGAGCTTGTGATAAGGAACTGTACCTAAGGTAGATAAACTAAGAACTAAGAACATAAAAAAAAGGGGTCAAATGTTGTAAGAAAGGGTATTGGCTAATCAGATATCCATTTTATTATACGCGTCTCCACTAAGCCGAGGAACGGCTCGACGCGAATAAAGTAATCACCTTACTAAAAAATCGATTGTACATAATCTTCTATATATGGCCCCCTGGTTCCTTCCCCGAAGTCCCACTTCCTTACGGATGGGCTGGATGACTGGGTAGCGCTAGATACGAAGTAGGTAAGGTAAGATATTCCTTAATTGCCCAGTTGCCTTAATTGATCTTCATGGGGGGTAAAAACGGGAAACGGCCACCTTTTATGATTGTTTATTCCTTTAGGGTATTCCTTGACACATGACTCGATTATCCTCGATTATCAACCCTCGTTTCATATTATTTACATTCTTCATATCTTCTCTCTCTCATAGATGCACAAGCTCATGCGACTATCAGGCAACGCCCTCTTTCACATTTATAACTGATTATTTGACCCGAAGCTGTTGAACAGCCTTGACCCACGTTCTTTTAGGCCCTGCGCTCTCCGCCTTTCGTTTTTTCGCCTTTCCTTTCTCATATCGAAGACCTACTCCGCGATTCGATCAACGACGCAGCTACTAAATTTAAACCGCTGTCTTCCCCAACTAGATTATCAGAACCCCATATTTCAGGATATCAATCATGGCGACTAATCAGAAAGAGCGACCAACATTTCGTCGGGACTCTCCCTCTCCCGAGAGGGCCCCTGGTCCCGCCATAGGTCCTGGTAGGGCAGACTCGGCTCGGTGTCTCTCGACCACTTCATCTACCTCTCGCGCCTCAAGTGCTGACGGTTCCTATCGAGATTCACTGATTAGCGATACGTCTAGACTGTCTTCTTCGAGCTATGCCTCGTCACGCTTGTCCACGATAAGCTTGGACAGGCCTCTGAAGAAGCGCGGTTTTACAAAGCCGCAAGGGACAGACTTTGCCAACAGTGCGAGGCATCGAGAGAGCGTTCTGAGCTTGGGAAGTATATCCCATCTTCAGTACTACTTTGCAAGGACAGGCCTGTTAGATGGCAAAGGAGGGCGGCTAGCTAGAAAAAGGCACCCGAGAGCCACCTTAGACCTGTCACTGTTAGATCCCTCCGCTGTGCTGAACCAGAAAGCTTCTGGCTCGGATGTAGATTCTTCTTACGCCTCGATGGGCAGCAGCCCAGATCTTGGTGCTCAGAATATTAGTGGCGGTGCCATGGTAGAGTCCCCTACCGAGGATCCGGAAGAATTCTATTGGGATGAGTACGAGGAACCAGATCTGGATGTCCTGCCGCCCACTACAAGCACCTACAATCACCGGGAGAAACATATTCCTAAACCTCCTACAATCGAGGAGATGAAAGCAGACCTGACCAAGGCACTGGACGCCGCCTCGAAAACACTTGCGGAAGCCGACCCGAAAGTAAATAATTCGCCAAATCGATCTAAGCCGACGCAGACGGAGTACGAAGTCCAAGGAGTGCAATTGCTCGACGTGATGACGCTAGCTATTCGCGCTGCAAAGATCTACTACACGGCGCACGAGCATCCAGACCGTTTGGACTCTATTAAGTCCGAAAAGGAGATACGCTCGGAGCTGCTTTCCGTCATGGAGGTCCTAAAGCACATGGCAACTAGGTGTTTTGCCGGTGGTCTTCGTGGCGAGGAGTATAAGACAATGACCTCATGGATCGAAAGCATCCGTACCATGCTCAGAAAAGAGGAAGAAATAGAGAAAGCTGAGCGCGCCGAGAGAGCCAGCTGGACATGGATAAAGGGCGACTGGACGGGAAGAGAGATCGAGCGTGAGATTGCGTTTTTAAGCTCGATTGATGAAAAGGAACCATTGCCTCCGTGGACACCAGCCGACAAGGCAACACAGTTACCGACACCCTTCCTAGAAAGCCTACAGAATGGTCTCAGGCTCGTCCAGCTTCATAACACAGCAGTCAAGAAGTCACGGCGACGCTTCGGCGCCATCGGGGCATTCCACACGGACACGCAGAAGCCATATCGCTGTGCAGAAAACTTGCGATACTGGATCAAAGCGGCTGAGCTGCGTTATGAAGTGATGCTAAAGGTGGACGTTATGGGGGTGGTCTACAATACAGATCCTCAAGTATGGATAGACTTCGAGGCTGCCATTTGGAAGTGGTGTCGGACGGTGCGGGAGGAGATTACAACTGAGTGGCAGAAAGCAGAAGCGGAAGCACAAGCGGAAGCACAGGCGGAAGCAGCATCTCAATGAAGGATGTGTTTGTGTGTGTTTTCTTTTCTCTTCGTTTTACGAGTTTACGCTTATGACGTTCCACACAGAAAGCCCGGGCAACGGGACTTTGCAGAGACACTCTATCAGCCCAGTTGCTGGTAACCATGCTACATATGTAGGTAACGAGGACGCTGCTGCATCACGATTTACACCATATACCCCAATAAGCATAGTATTGGCTGCACTGTACTCTTTTGATCCTCATCGGAGGTTCGAGTTGCAGGATAAGTTAATGAACGGATCGAGCTTTTTTTATTTCTAATCCACTTCTACCATAGCAGATAGCTTGTTTAGCTAACTTTTTGAGATATACCATACTTCAGACTTTGCAGCAATGCAGGAAAATATTCCTAGGCCTATTCGGCATTAGTATATACATGTATAATAGAAACACCATTTGCATCTTGTTCATATTGGAAGGGAGGGTATCACATAACAAGGGACGGGTTATCGTTATTATTATTATTATTTATTCTTGATATTACCTTACATCGTCAGTCAGTGCTACTACGTATTGATAATCGCCATTTGAATGCATGTGAGTGTTATATTACGTAATACATATACTCAGGTACACATATAACAGGTAAGAAGGTACCCGGCAGAAGTTCGGCCTATAGTGGGTCCAAGAGTTAGCAGGCCCGACCAGGCAAACGGAAGCTTCATCAGCTACCAGCAACGGCTAACAAGCAGCCTCATCATTAAGCTCCATCTAATTAACTTTCCATCCGCAAACCTATCCCGATTCCCTGTACCACACCGATATACACTTCCTCCAGATCAAATACTCGGCATTTATCGTTTGTTACTACTACTTAATATATTTCCCAACCCGTCTCATCATCAACGCAGATCATGGCCTCCGACCAAGAACGGGAGCATGCGCTCCAAGCGCTTCGAGCCAAGCTCATCGAGTCGCGAGAATGGGAATCGAAGCTCAAGGCCTTGCGCCTGGAGATCAAGGGATTAGAAAAGGAGTTTAACCAGACCGAAGAGAATATCAAGGCTTTGCAAAGTGTTGGGCAGATTATTGGTGAAGTCTTAAAGCAACTTGATGAGGAGAGATGTATGTCGCCGCCACCACAACAAAGTCGCTTGGGACTTCGGATAGGAACCTATACTAACTTGGATTTGTTCTTGTAGTTATCGTGAAGGCATCTTCAGGACCCCGATATGTCGTCGGATGCAGATCAAAGGTCGACAAGGCGAAACTTAAACAGGGAACCCGTGTAGCGCTCGATATGACGACCCTGACAATTATGCGAATGCTGCCCCGAGAAGTCGACCCTCTCGTCTACAACATGTCACTGGAGGACCCCGGCCAAGTGTCTTTTGCGGGTATTGGTGGTCTCAACGACCAGATCCGAGAGTTGCGTGAGGTCATCGAGTTGCCACTAAAGAACCCAGAACTATTCTTAAGAGTTGGCATTAAGCCGCCCAAGGGTGTACTATTATATGGACCTCCGGGCACAGGAAAGACGCTGCTGGCAAGGGCTGTAGCTAGCAGCTTAGAGACGAATTTCTTAAAAGGTATGTGCATACTACTTCTACACCATAATGCACGACCGTCGGTTGTTTGTCTGGCTTGGCTAACATTCTAATTCTCCCGTGGATAGTCGTTTCCTCAGCTATCGTCGACAAGTACATCGGCGAATCGGCGCGACTTATACGAGAAATGTTCGGGTATGCCAAGGAGCACGAGCCGTGCATTATTTTTATGGACGAAATCGACGCCATCGGTGGTCGACGATTCTCAGAAGGCACCAGCGCGGACCGAGAAATCCAGCGTACACTCATGGAGCTACTAAACCAGCTAGACGGCTTCGACTACCTGGGCAAGACCAAGATTATCATGGCTACGAACCGACCTGATACTCTAGATCCCGCGCTATTGCGTGCCGGTCGTCTTGACCGTAAGATCGAGATTCCGCTACCGAACGAAGTCGGTCGTCTGGAGATTCTCAAGATCCACGCCCAGAGCGTCGTCACCGAGGGTGATATTGACTTCGAGAGCGTAGTCAAGATGAGCGATGGCCTGAACGGAGCCGATCTACGAAACGTGGTCACGGAAGCGTAAGTTTTAAACCCCATATCTAGTGGGTAATATAATGCAGAGGGAAATGTGCTAACACTTCAACTTCTCAGCGGTCTTTTTGCCATCAAGGCCTACCGAGATGCCGTCAACCAAGATGACTTCAACAAGGCCGTCCGAAAGCTAGCAGAAGCGAAGAAGCTGGAAGGCAAGCTCGAGTACCAAAAGCTGTAAGGCAGACATAGCTAGTGTTTCGAAAGAGCATTAAGCTAGGCATATGTCCGCCTCTAGCCCGTATTTACCAATAGATTAGAGGGTCGGACCGAACAAGACATTACGAGGCATTGGTAGTGATTGATGGCTAAGCTGCTCGGGCCTGCTCCTCCTCACGGGTGGACTTGTAAAGCCCAGATAGCTAGCTATATGTACCTAAAATCTTGCCCTCGGTGTACGATTATCAAATATACAGAAGGCAGGCGAGGTCTCCCACCGGCCTCGCTATTAATATGATCAAGGATACGATCTTATGAATACTTTGTTGTGTATTGCTCTTGCTTGTCTGTCTCATTAGCCTATATTTACCTAGGTAGCTGCTAGTATGCTATTGTTATACACAGCAGCACCATCGTAGTCAGTTCATCCATTTGTGCTCTAAGATTGTAGTACGCCTCTTAGAGCACTGAAAGCTCTTGGTAGAGGTAGACTAATCGGACTCCTAGTACTGTTTATATGTATCTCAGTATGGTACAAGTCTATTAGGTATAACAGTCGAATACCCACTATAGAATTGATATCTAAGGTGTGTTGTAACATTTTCTTGTTGCACTTTGCTGTTGGCGTAGATTGTGTCTTGTGATCCCACAAACATTTCTAAATATCTACGCTGTGTCCGTGGTACGGGAGAGTAAGTACGACGATTTACGAATAGTCGTAGAGGTCTAGATGCTTCGGATAGTTGATGTGAGTAAGGTAACTCCCGGGTGTTTAACCCTCTTTCGGCGCTGGTATACTCTAGAATATGATGTACGACTTTGCTCTGGACGGGGAATACTGAGTACTGATCTAAACCACCCCCTGATGATTACAGTCGCCTAGACGGTTTACTTGCCATGTTCGGGAGGTATTCATAGGCATCTTTTCTAAGAGAGACTACTTACATAGTTTTTCCCCGAAGACAGTGTATCGTTCTTTTAAATTAACCCCATGGGCTATACTTGGAGCAGTATCTTATGAGGCATATACTCTGAGTGTTTACCTTATTAGCCGCCTTACTTGATATTATATACCTATACAACTATTATTTGGCCGTAGAGTTGAGTTGGAAATATTGTGCCTTCCATCGCCCGTACAGATCTTCAGAGGCCCGGTGTCCGAACTCTAAGACCTTAGAATGAAAATTATAGAACTCCATACCTAGCTAAGATACAGTGTATATTACACAGGAAGATCGTCAGGGGAAAGTATTCTCGGGGAAACCCGTACCTAGTATCAAGAGCCTGTTATGGTATCATGCGGCGAAGGTAAGTAAACGATTGCAATCGAACAGGAGCTACCTTTTGGAAAGATACAGATACAGTTATGATCTTATCTACTTCACTTAACAACCCTACTGTAGATATATACGCCGATATTTCATAGTTAAGCAGTTAAGAATCTTGCGGATATGGTTGTTACTGAAGAGCCAAGCATACAGATGGTAAGTGGGAATATTATACAATACGATTCGCTCTACTAGAGCTTAGACAGCTTCGCGGCGTTCCAATTACACATCGAAACCATACGCCAATAGTGCTTGTACAGCACTCTATAAAAGCAAACCAAATTATAGGCCACAAGTACATTGGGCTAGAATCGAGACGAGCCAAGCGCTTAACGGACACAGTGCTCCTCGAGACAACTGCACAAAAGCGGTGAGTAGAGTTACATGGCCGTCCGCAAGAAGCAATCTGCAAGTGGAGTCCGCAGCTTCAAGAATCAATAGACCTCGTTTGTAGGAAAAGCCAAAGCCTCGTTGGAAAATTCTAGTAGGTAATAGGTAGGTATCTTCGTCCTAGAGCTACGTAAAAGGTATCCGTAACTCGGCTTGGAGGAGTCTAACCTGAAGTAACATAGCACCAACCCACGTCGTTCCCCCCAAATTCGTGTTAAAACCGAAGACCTAGGTACCTTAGAACCTTGGCAAATACTTGATGTTATGGAATGGCATGGCAGGGGAGATGAAATCCTAAGACTCGCATAGAGGCTGAAAAGTGGCCGCAGGCACACTTTGCTTCTATTCCTAACGAGACCCTCTACTATTTAGTTGTTATAATCTAACAGCTTGATCGACCCAGGCTGCCTATTGGCTCGAATATATGTCTCTAGGGAGATAGGATTGTAGGGCTGAGAAGCTACATGGATAGGAATATGTATGTGTAGGGCCAACCGTTCCGTGGATTGGCCAGCTCGTCCTTTGACCCCATGTGATACTAAGGTAGTATGCATGCATTATGAGCCTCTTGCTAACCAAGAGCTATGGGGTGGTCAGGGAAGTTACTTAATAGGGGCTCTTCTAATTAGTTCTAATCAATTGCTCGGGTTACCTAGAACTCAATTCTCTTGATTAGACGTTAATAATACGTATGCCAGTTGAAAACCACATTCCTGGCTTCATGCGGGGTTACGAAATGTACTGAGACATCAGGACGGGTTCTCCCTAGCGTAAAGAGCTATCGAGGTAGCTATGATCATATAAGAACCATGCTAGTCATGTCTATGAGGTACGTAGGTCCAAACTGGCAATGAGCGCGAGAGTTTTAGGTAATTACCTGGTATGAATATGAATATTTTTCACCACCTCACTCAAGCGATTACTGGAGTAATCAGCCCGAAAGCCTTTAACCTAGCCAATTGCTGCTAAAAGCCATCAGAGATAAAGGGAGAGTGTGGATTTAGTTTGCATCTATCATATTTATCTCATCGGAGCGGTGATGCATGAATCGTATAGAGCACATAAGTAGAAAATTGCAAAGTCGCATTTGCAAACCAATATCTTTGATCGTAAATATGCTGTACAACCTCGTGATAAATACAGCTTATTAGATGGCGTTACGCGTAGCAAGATCCCCCGACCAACTAGATTGAGAAGATGCGATACTACCACGTGTCGTGCCCAAAGAGACGTCGTTCGGACTTCTACGAACTGTAGGCCTCCGGGATAAAACCTTTTCCCTGTCAATCTGACATCAGAATGGGTGGGTTGCCGGCAATGCTACCTGCCTGGTAACCGGCGGCCAGGTGCAAACCTTGCAGGGATCACTATTGGATAGATCGCGTTTATGCGTTGATGCTATTCTTAGCTAACCTTGCTAGGCGCGAGTCACTAACTGGGCGACGGCGCGGGTGACGGTGTGTGTTGGTAACGGGCGGAGCTGACTTGAGTAGCCATATTGGCGTTTTTAGCTTCATCACGAATAAAAAGCTGAAAAAAAGTGACTCGGTCATATGACAGGGAAAAACAAAGAAAAACTCGGCGCAATTGTAATATTATTACCGCAAATATAATACCAGGAATTCTCCCTGAAAACTCGAAATAGGAAGTGAGGGAAAAGAGATGAAGAAAATACGATGCTTGATAATTGGGACGTACCCATCCATATCCTCGTATGTATGGGGGTTCGGTGACAGAACAATACTGGCACTGACCCGTCTAGGAAATGCCTTATCTTTTGGAAGGATCAATAACCAAAGATCTGGATAACTGA
Organism: Daldinia sp. EC12; assembly: GCA_002120325.1. Classification (NCBI taxonomy): domain Eukaryota; kingdom Fungi; phylum Ascomycota; class Sordariomycetes; order Xylariales; family Hypoxylaceae; genus Daldinia; species Daldinia sp. EC12. Next base: position 317,030 of record KZ112938.1, on the reverse strand, counting down.
CGTTGGCAGATGCTGTTCCACTAAATAAAAACCAGAGCTCAGACGCTCAGATAGGGTTAGACAGGTATGTATTATCAAGGATGATGGCGACATTCTTTTACGGAATTGACCGGGCTTCGATCGTAGTTGATTTTTTTTTTTTTATATTTGAATTGTACAGGACTCATTCCGAACGCTAAAAAACGTTGATAATAATATTGTTTATTGCCATAAAAACAACATTGCGGGTAAGATAGAAATATGTATAACACGTCATTACCATTTGAGCGCTGTTGACCCCTTTTCGACATGTCGTCAGAAGAGGTCGTGTTCGGACGCTGGATCGTTTCTGATATCGGGACTTCCAACAAGCTAGCAGGGAGCTCCAAGTGGAGGGTAGCATTCTGGCCGGCTTGGGCCAAGCCTCACCTGTATGGCCCCAAGCCCAGAGAGCTCAGGTACAGCCCCAATATAAGGGGCCGCGGCCAGGATGATGATCCGGCAAACGGCGAGCCCTGCACGTTGGAACCGATCTTCACTGAACACGAAGACACCAATGAATGGCGTCGACGGCCCAGTCAGGTGGTGGCGCAAGCATTGATAACACCTGCTCGGTATTTAGTAAGATTTTCACAAGGTAGCTTAGTTGCGATATTATTTTACGAAAAGAGTAGAGAAAATCAAGAAACAAAATGGCTTCAAGAGACAATCATTGGCGACGTTGAGAATATGTACAACATGATTCTTTTTCGTTCTCGGAGCTCTGAACCGGAAGTGGAGGCGAAGTTCCAGGAGACGGTCTGGGTGTAGGTAGTTCTTGTAGGACAACAAAATTATTTTATTATCGTCGTATTAACAAGCTGGCCATTGCCTAGATGATCAAAGGCTCGGCACACTGCATAGATCCATAGCATTGATTGGCTGCGTTAAAAAGAAAGGAGGTTAGGAGCACAAAGACAAAAAAGAACACATGGAAAGGCGGTAGATTCTAAAACAAGGGCTGACAACTGGATTCCGCCCTTTGCAACAAATAGAATAGCAGAGATTGGGAACGAGGGACATAGGGTTATACTATGCAAATGCCCACTGATGATTGAGGAACTTAAGTAAATCAAGTGAATCAAGTACTTTGGATTGAATGACGAGATTGGTTTAAAAGATGTAAGATAGAGACACGATAGTCCAATAGATAGAGGAGGTTTGAAAAAGAAGATGTTTTTTAAACTTTTCCCAGTTGCAACATTCTATGAGGTTAGGTCAGGTCGGGTTAGGTATGTGCGTGGCATACATACCTACTAATATTACCTATACATACATGTAGGTACCTAGCAATCACACACTTAGGTACCTCGAAGGCAGTAGACACCCGCTCTAGGTACCTGTAGACGCAACCCGCGATGCAGTATCATTGATACTTACCTCATGTACATACGTTGCAGCTGCATGATGTTGTGGATTGCTTAAAGTTGTGGTGGGATGTAGGGTTAGAAGGAGGTATCTCATAGGTTACGCTAGTTCCTAAAAGCAAGCGTAAAGATACTTGGCTAGTACTTCACACGAGTAAGGCATGGATTCGATCGTAGCAAAGGTACATCACTTCCTTCCCCCCCTCCACCTACCAAAACCACCCCTGGCAGCCCCTCTTACCTTCTAAGGTCCATCGCCGCCCACTAGTAGCGGTACTATGGTAGCTACGTCCTCGTACATGCCCGCTGCCTCACTTGGGTACAACCAAGTCTAAAAGCCTATGCCAGCAACCAGCACCAGTGTTCTTTCGTAGAAAAAGCCATAACAAGTCCTTTTACTTTTAAAAGTCCCAGCTTGGCCTCTTTCCAACCCTCCCCCCCCCAAATAAGTTCTGGAAACTCTATCCTTTCTTCTTCCTTTTCTTCCCTAATCCTGTCCACCCCAAAAAGCTTCTCACCAGCTCACCGCTATTGACTTTCGTTTATCGTTGATACCCTGATACCTGGGAAAACTCTCTAGAGCTAGGGAGAAGACTGAATCCCGCAGTTCAGGCCAGATAATATACCCATATTCTTGCTTTACAATATCAAACTAAAGGCAACATGTGGTATGTGAATTCGATCGAAATCCTTTATCCCCCGCTATGCTATACGCTTCTCAGAAACGAAAATCAGAGCTTTATCCCATCCGCAAATCTGGCGGTCAACCCACTTCATGGTTCGAACTACGTCCTCACTGGTTTTCGGACCTTGGAAGGGAGTGGTTAGGATAAAAGCAGTTTTGGAAGATCAAATTGTTAGAATCAATTCAGAGTGCTAATTCGAGTCTTTATAATAGTGGAATTTTCGGCTACATTAACTACCTCGTCGAGAAGGACCGGAAGTTTATCCTCGACACATTGGTAAACGGTAAGACCTGACGACCTGCCTCCTCCCGTTCTCCCCAACCTACTCTACATGTTGCCTCCATTTTACAGTCCAGATTTATAGAAATTAAACAAGTTAATAAATGGAAACCTGAAAACTGACATGTAACTTTTTTGAATAGGTCTCTCGCGTCTAGAGTATCGTGGATATGACTCGGCCGGTCTAGCTGTCGACGGCGACAAGAAGAACGAGGTGCTTGCTTTCAAGGAGGTCGGCAAGGTTGCTAAGCTTAAGCAACTTATCGATGAGTCCAAACCAGACCTCACCAAGGTTTTCGACTCGCATGCCGGTATCGCCCATACTCGATGGGCTACTCACGGCCCTCCCTCTCGGCTGAACTGCCATCCCCACCGGTAAATACTTTTGCATAGTAGAGCTTACGAGTCCCCTTGCTAATCCGACCGTCACACTTCTAGATCTGACCCCACATGGGAATTTTCAGTCGTCCACAATGGCATCATCACCAATTACAAGGAATTGAAGACCCTCCTTGTCTCAAAGGGCTTTAAGTTCGAGACCGAGACCGACACAGAGTGCATTGCGAAGCTCGCCAAGTACCTGTACGACCAACATCCCCACATTGACTTTGTCGACCTTGCTAAGGCCGTCATCACCGAGCTCGAGGGTGCCTACGGCTTGCTGATCAAGTCGGTTCACTACCCCCATGAGGTTATTGCTGCTCGCAAGGGTTCGCCCCTAGTCATTGGTGTGAAGACCCAGAAGCGCATGAAGGTCGACTTTGTCGATGTAGAGTATTCCGAAGAGAATGGCGCCTTACCTGCTGAGGCTGCCTCGCAGAACGTTGCCTTGAAGAAGCAAAGTGACAACTTCCTGGCCCCGAGCTCCCTGCTTGGCGCTCCCGACAAGTCCCTACTACACCGCTCGCAGTCTCGAGCTTTCATGACTGATGATGGCTTGCCAATGCCTGCCGAGTTCTTCCTCTCATCTGATCCCTCGGCTATCGTTGAGCACACAAAGAAGGTCATGTACCTAGAGGATGACGACATTGCCCACATCCACGAGGGCTCGCTGAACATTCACCGCCTCAAGAAGGCTGATGGTAGCTCGAATGTTCGTAACATCCAAACTCTGGAGCTCGAGCTCCAGGAAATTATGAAGGGCAAGTTCGACCATTTCATGCAGAAGGAAATTTTCGAACAGCCCGAGTCCGTCGTCAACACCATGAGAGGTCGTCTCGACGTAGAAAACAAGAGTGTTACCCTTGGTGGTTTAAGATCATACATAGCCACTATTCGCCGATGCCGACGTATAATCTTCATCGCTTGCGGCACAAGTTACCACTCTTGCATGGCTGTCCGAGGTATCTTTGAGGAGCTTGCTGAGATTCCAATCGCTGTAGAATTGGCTTCCGACTTCCTAGACAGAGAGGCGCCCGTTTTCCGTGACGACACATGTGTGTTCGTTTCGCAATCGGGTGAGACGGCTGACTCATTGATGGCCCTCCGCTACTGTCTAGAGCGCGGCGCTCTCACTGTTGGTATTGTTAACGTGGTTGGTTCTTCCATTTCTCTCCTGACCCACTGCGGTGTTCACGTCAACGCCGGCCCTGAGATTGGTGTAGCTTCCACCAAGGCCTACACATCGCAATTCGTTGCCATGGTCATGTTTGCTCTATCTCTTAGCGAGGACCGAGCATCTAAGCAGAAGAGACGCGAGGAGATCATCGAGGGTCTTTCCAAGATCTCTACACAGATCAAAGAGATTTTGAAGTTAGACCAGTCGATCAAGGAGCTCTGCTCCAAGACCTTTAAGAACCAGAAGTCTCTACTTCTGCTGGGACGTGGTAGCCAGTACTCGACCGCTCTTGAGGGTGCTCTGAAGATCAAGGAAATTTCTTATCTTCACTGCGAAGCCGTCATGTCTGGTGAGCTGAAGCACGGTGTGTTGGCTTTGGTTGACGAGAATCTCCCCATTATTATGATCTTGACCCGCGACGACCTATTCAAGAAGTCACTCAATGCTTACCAACAAGGTACGTGGAAATCTAAATTTTCGCAGTTCAATCCTAGCCATTTCTAACGAGTTTATAGTTATTGCCCGTGGCGGAAAGCCTATCGTTATCTGCAACCCCGGCGACGAGGAATTCCAGGCGAGCCTGGCACAGAAGATCGAGGTTCCCAAGACTGTCGACTGCCTTCAGGGTATCCTCAATGTCATCCCGCTCCAGCTTATTGCCTACTGGCTAGCTGTTATGGAAGGCCTCAACGTCGATTTCCCACGAAACCTGGCCAAGTCGGTCACTGTTGAATAATCTTGTGCGTCTGTAGGATTAGACTGATCGTCGGCGGTTTATGAGACAATGCGGGAGTTTTGCTACAAAACGATATCACGGTGGGCAGTCGGGATTTGGGGCCATTGAGAAGCGCCCTTCTTATATACATGGGAGCGGGATTGTGATTTGGTTAGGGGCCCTTGGAAGCGAAGATAGCCACTATCTTCCGTATTCCCCGATGCTGCATGTTGCCCCCCACGCGCACTCGTGACGTGGGACGATGTACTGCAGAGGAGGTAGATAGACGATTAGCCATGTAACACCGGCTAGGTTAACCTAGACGAAGACAGCGATGAATAAAGAAAAATTAATAATTATATAGTACTATCTGTCTTACTCTTGAAATGGGTTCTGACTACTAGATCGTTGTAAACTTACGCATCACAATACGGGGCTTAAGAGCCACGATTAAGAAGCATCTATTGAAGCGATACGGGAAGTCATTGCATTATGCCTTTTCACATTTTGAAACGACGGGTCCATTAATTGTAAATGTTGGGCGCATCATTATCTTAGATTTGTAGCAGAATAGCACATAAATACTCGTCAACGCAATACCGACGTTCATATGTCTTTGGCTCTAATGTTACATAATCTTTTGGCTACCCTATTCTTCCTTTTCTCTTCTATAGTCGATCGGAAGGCATTGCAACTCTGGAGCAAGTAAATATATCTCCTTCATTGTTCTCATTTGGGATAGATAGATAGGTAGGTAACATAGTATCTCGCCCGCCTCCCTAAAGCCGATGAAAAGGATGGCTTTCTGCCCTCATAATCCAGCAATCCTAGCTGGATGCACCCTTGACAACAGGTAAATGTAAACGTAGACACTGGGGTGTGCGCGGCGAGTGGGGTGGTAAGTAGTAGGTGGGAAGGAAGGGGGGGTTTATACGGTCTGGGTGCCGTAGCCCTTGATGCGGTCGGCGAAGGCCCAGCTCTGCTTCTCGAGCTTCTCGTTCTCGGAGAGCTCGATGCCGTCCTTGGTGACGACGGCGAGGGAGTACGAGTCGAGGGAGCGGGCGTCGCGGTAGAAGAGGACCTTCATGCACTCGCGAATGACCTCTACGGCCTTCTCGCGGGTGAGATTAGCGACGGATTCCTCGTCGGGGACGTACCGGCGCATGATGGGCTGGGCGAGCATGCTGCCGAAACCGGTGGCGAGGGAGGGGGAGGAGAAGGTGGTGCCGAGGAGGTCGGCGGCGGCGAGGAAGGGCTTGCCCTCCTCGTCGAGGCCGGCGACGAGCAGGTGGTTCCAGAGGGGGTCGAACTTGGAGCGGCGGTGGTAGAGGAGCTTCGACAGGTACTTGTGCAGGCTGCGGGCGTTGAGCGTGTGCGCCGTCTGCTGGTAGGCCTCGTCGATGGAAAGCTCGGTCAGGTGCCGGTCCAGGTACTGCATGTCGGAGACGTCGCCGCCGAAGCCGACGATGGAGGTGTCGGCGAAGGTGCGGATGCGCTTTACGTCGGTGAAGCGGGCTAGGGAGCCGTAGGAGGCTAGAAGCGTGTTAGTGCTGGGTATGTATAGAGAGAGAGAGAGAGGTGGAAGAGGGTTAGGTGTAGATAAATAGATGAGTGAGGGGCTGGGTATGTGCGTACCCAAGTTATCTGCTGCCATGACCACACCGTCCTTGAACTTGATCGCCACCACCGACGTTCCCGTTACGACGGGAGACTGGGTGTGCTGGTTGGGACCATTGGTCTGCATGTATGAGGCATCGTAGGCGCCGTAAACGTCATCCCTGGGCTGTTATGAAGTCGGGGTTGTTAGCCAACTTTGGTTCTCGACTCTGGGGATGATGCTAACTACTTACACGACCCCAAGCTTGTGGTCGATGATCCATAATGAATTGAGTTGGGTAGCGGGAAAAAGTTCGGGTATTGAGATCGAAATGGCCTTAAAGACTACGTCGGTAGCGTGGTGGTGTTATGGGAGTTCGTCAACCGTGGAATATGAAAATGTAAGGCTGAATGTTGGTGGGCGTGGCAGCGAAGCTCCAGTGACGGTTTGGACGTTGAACCTCTCTGGAGCTTTTGGAGCTGCGCGTCAGTTCTGCCTTCCGACCAGGCTATTCGGGTACGTACCTACTCCCGCTTTACACTGGGTGGTTATCAGCTGTAGGACAGCTGTGTGGTCTTTTTTGGCACTGTACATCTGAGACCCACTTCGAACTTACAGTAAGATACGTACCGACGTCGTGCAACTTTCAATGTGATGAGAGAAACTCACTACTTTTGTGACACTGTTCATCCTTACATGATTATCTCCTGATCTAAGCTCATATCAAATTAACACGTTCGACTTAAAATATAAATCCATAAAATACTGCTCTCTGGTTACAAAATTCAAAATGGCGCTTGTGGGCTATGAGAGCAGCGACGAGGAAGAAGAGGTCGCGCAGCAGCCAGATTCAAAGGTATGAATGAAAATAATATGAGATGATATACACAATTGCACCGGTAGGCATTGGACAGCACTGATTCTGCCGAGGCCAGCCACTGAAACAAACTCAAGATACTACTATAAGCCCAGATAAAAAGCTAGGTAAGCAACTCTGCTTTGTTTATATCATCTTTTCATATGCGTTGATAAGTCTCTCTGACTTAGTAAATAGACGTCCCAGCGGAACCTAGTGCGGCCTCGCAAAAACAAGATGAGCAACCAGCCGCTATCATCGGACCGCAGATAGGTCCAGCAGCAGCTGCTGGCCCCAGTTTCCCTCCGCTAGAAGAAGCGCCTCTAGAAGATGATGAGGACAGCAGCCCAGGTCTACCCCCAGGATCGCCGTACACGGCAACGCGCGCGCTCATGCGGGACCTAACGCTGCCTCCGGTCCCAAACACAGATATTCCGCCGTCGCCTCCGGGCTCACCGCCTCCCGGCACCAGCGCCAAGTTCGAGCGGTTCCTCGAGCTCAAGCGCCAGGGCGTGCACTTCAACTCGCGGGTAGCCCAGAACCCGTCCCTGCGCAACCCGGCGCTCACCGATAAGCTGCTGTCGTTTGTCGATCTCGGCGCCCCCGCGGATCAGTACCGCACTACCTTGCCTGCTGACCTCTGGGACCCCGCGGCGTTCCCGAGATGGGCGTACCGCGAACAGCTTAAGCAGAGCCAGGCCGAGGTCGAGAAATCAAGGGCTAGGGCTAAGGGTGCTCCTGTGGATTTCGTGGCCGCGGGGGAGACTACGGGTGTTGCGCAGCAGAGTGGTTCGCAAGGAGGTGGTGTATCGAAGGCTAGTACGGGGAAGAGGAAGACAAGGTTTGACGCGTAGGATGTATGTGTGTTGTAATTAATATGATGGCAGCCTTACTTATATTGAACGGGGATAGTAGATATGTGAGTCTGAAAGACAGCCCATGTTTCTTATCTACAAACTTCATTCTCTAACTATTCTTAGGTAGTTGCTCAATTTCAGATACCCATTTCCTCACCTATCAGCGTAATTCTTGTTCAATCTCGTATTCATGTTTATTTATGTTGTTTGGTATAGTAGGGACAAATGAAATCCTCACATGGGACTATGAGCCCCAAAGACTAGACTACCTAGGATATCGTGCCGCGATATATATACAATGAGTGTGGTTCCTAGGTACGTCGAAAAAGCATTCCTAATTCAATTCAATTTAACCTTTCCAAGCAAAACGTGCGCCCTTCGTTATTCGTCATGTAGGTTTGGTATGTATGTAAGTATAAGCAATGTGCTCAAAATCTCCCATGAGCACGGTCACACTCCTCTAGGAAGCGGTAGATCCCTTCGAGACCCTCGAAGTCTTCCGAACAATGCTCACCCGAACTGACCGGTGGTGACATACTCTCGTAGCCCTCCAGGTCGTCGGGTAGTGACAACCACGGGTTATCTTCCATATCGCTGAAGTCCTCTTCCGCGGGGAAGAAGCTTCCCTGAGACCTTAACGAGCCACCGGGCGAAGTGAGGGTTCTTGTACCATTGGTTTCGACACCTGGTGCGAAAGGAAACTTCAGTGCCATGGAGACACCCGTTTCGGCTGCGAAGTCTAGGTCTTCCCTTACGACGCCCCTGGTTAACCCGAAGTCATCACATAGAGACTCCACTGTCTCGGCATCGACGCCTGGGAAGCGGACCCTCAGCGTATGTCCTTTTTCAAGCTGTATTGGAAGGTCGCCTAGCGAGGAGAGTTTCTTTATATCTGCTAAGGTTGAAGTGAGGTCCTTCAAGGCGCGGGCGAAGTCGACCGACAAGACGTCGAGGAAGCCGTCGGTGTTGAGAGTCGTCGCATCGAGGGCGGGAAACTTGAAGCCAGCAGAGGGGTAGGGGAACGCAGCAGCAAGAGGGCTGAGAGCGGTGACGGTAGGGCTCAAGTGGAAGTCGATAAAAGAGCCCGGAGCATCGCGTTTCACAGCAGCCATCTTGCGAGAGGCCTCCTCTTCTAGAGTGGAGACTGCACGGTACTTCCTCTCGCCGCGGGCGGTGAACCCGTCAAACTGTGCCTTCTGCCCGGAGATCCAGAATGCTCTGACCGCAGCTGAAACGTTCTGAACCACCTGGGCTTGGGCTGCGGGGGCGTGAGAGAAGTAGCGAGCTCCGCCCACACGGCCAGATCCGAGGCCGTATCCACCGGCGGTACGAGGGAGGGCGCCTCCAGTAAGGTTCGGTCGGAGGGTGCTCGCGAAGGGGGCGCGGCCGGTGATCTGAGCAACAGCACGACCGGTCTGGGTGTTGAGGAACTTGGACCGGTCGACCCGGGGCGCGGCGTCAAGCCGGCCCGTGCTCATGAAGCGGCGGATCGCAGCGTTGATGTTCTTGTACGTAATATTCGTTTTCGTGGTCGTCGAATGCCATCGTCGGGATTTCTGCTGTCGTAGGAACGCGGAAGGATGAATAGGCTGGCGAGGGTTGGGCGTTGAGCGTACGAGGACGGGTTCTAGAGCGGTGTTGGCCGGGCGAGTCGCTGCCGCGATCTTGGCCCGGATCATCTTGCCCGCCTTGAGAGCGGCAGTACGGACGACCCGCAGCGCGGCGGGCGCCCATATGCCGCCTCCACCTAGCGGGGCGAGCATCGTTGTTTTCCACTTGGGAGTTCGTCGCTATGCGGCGAACTGGCGAGTGAGAAAGAGAGGTTGGGTCTGGAGGGGAGAAAGAGAAGGATAGGAAGGGTACGGCGGGTGACGAAGCTATTTAGGCCTGATAAGGACACTTAGATAAGCAATTGTGGCGCAGTTCCGAGGTTGCCACAAACTAGTTCAGGTACCTAAGGCTCAATGTGGAAGTCTCCGAGGCGGGTCCAAGAGTTCCCCACTCAAGCAATTTTTATTTTTATTTTCTTTCTTGCGCCCTCCGACGAATCTTTTCCTTTCTTTCCAAACAACTTTCCCAACTTTGCACGTTTGCTCAAGCTCTTGAGCTTCTGTGCTATTGATGGGAATGCCGGTCATGGATTGATATTCCTTCTTCTTCATAGCAGTTGCACAGTGATGCTATGTTATCATCAGGTTAGTTGCGATTTCTTTACGTTCTTCCTGCTCCTCTTTGCCGTGACGAAGGAAAATTTGAACAATCCAAATCTTACACCACAATGGGGATTATAGTCTCTAGAATTACCCTGAGCAAATATCACGAGGATGCATTTGCAGTCAACTTATAGTGATCAGCTGTATGCTAATTTGAATTAGATCGGTGCTTGTTGACCGTCCTGGCGACTCCCACTACTACTTGAACATAAAAAATGAAAGGTACGTTTTTTTTTCGTTATGAACTCAAAACCCTAACACATATTTTCACCGAGGGGTGATGAAGAAATCGACAAACCTAGGGAATTCCTCATTCCGAATACATCATGTAGATTTGTTTAGTTTCAGCCTTGTCTGACCTCATTACCTATTTTGCTCGTTGCTAGATGATATGTTCGCGTACAATGCTAACTCGTCTACTCGAATAGGTATGCATCATTCTGCTACACATCTATCCCTTTCACATGAGGATATCTTGAACGAACGGGCGGACATAAATGAACCCTCGTCCCCTTCTCTCGTTCAAAACGAGGACGTACAAACCTTCGTGGGAGGAGGATGGCGAGGGATTCTTGTTGAGAATTCGTCAGCTGATTGTGTCTTGTCGGCGCAAATGATATATCATCGTATGTCTTGAGACGCAGCTAATGTTTCTCGACAGGTATTGCATCTCTGTCTCCTAGTTATTATCTCTCTTAAAATGATGATCATTATTCACACTGTTTGATCCCTGTCCTATGGGCTTGGAAATGAACATTACAAAAAAAATTCTGATTTAATGAGGTATGCACTCTCTTCAATAGCAACGTCTTGAACCAAAGCTAACATGAGCAGCCTGATAGCTTCTATTTATACTTTGCTCTTTGCAAGCTCTGGTCGATGTAGCTAACCCGATCGTTGCGTTAGGTAACGTAAGCTATATACATACGTATCTGGAATATATTATCTCCTGAAAGTTAGTGTTTTGTTCTTTCTGTTATATTCAAATGCTAGCCTCGCGGATGATAATCTTCTGCAAAATGTCGGAGTTCTTCATGACGAGACTTTTCCGTTCTATCACCTTGGAGAACTGAAGAGGCTACAAGCATACTTTTGGTTGCATATACCATATGTAGACATGGCTAACCATTTTGTGTAGGTTCCATAGTTGTCCTAACACAAGACTGGAAGTTTCTACTTTGGAGTATCGAGCTATTTAACTTGATAGCTACTCGTATATTTGTCAAGGGCGGGAGAAAAGGGTTAGCAGTTCTTTCAGATATATAATAATATAATGACACTAAATAGGTGCTATGAACCACATAATGTTATCGTCTTCCTATTGATTCCATGCCTGCTGTTTGAATATTGGTTATCACCGACGAGTCAGCACCTTCTCTAAGCGTAAACGCCGTTGGCTTGTATTTTCTGGGGAAAGTGGGCCACCTAACCAATTGCCGGGTCGATTTGGTCTGGACCCTGTTGCATCATGGATCCACCTTATGTACCGTACCTATTTTATGTACATACCGTTCGGACCTCCTCAGCTGTTGTACAGATAACTGTATAAGGTATTCTTTTTCTTCTGACGTACATGTGTTAACATACGTCTTACCATCATTATCTTAAATAGACTGAACTGATCCAAATTCTAGACCTGGCCTCGTTTATGTTTTCGTATCATTTTTCGTACGATATCTTTGTCGACTCAAGATTTGGTCACATTGTCGGATACGACGAGTCAACCCCCGCTAGCTCATGTATTCTATCTGCATCACTAACAGAACTTAGATATTAAAGTATGTATGCCTCAGACAATAAGGTAGGTGGTGTCATACTCAAGCCACCGATTAAGGCAGCGGGGGAGTGACAATCGAAACTCTCTGATTCGATCCTGGCTGCGGTGCTTGATTATGAATGAGCCTCCGAGATCTCCTTGTCTGATTACTTTGCGGGGTAAAGAACCGTTCGTTTTGTACATCGCTTCCTCCATCGGGTAAGGATGGAGCTATATCTCGTTCTATGACGTTTGATTTGTCTGGATCCGCGAATTGTATTGTACAAGTACTACATTCTCTCTCATACCCCAAATACGTCTGGTGTACTTGCTGCTGCTGCTTTCCACGGTACTCGTCATTTGTTATGTACTGCTACCTTTTCAGATGCCAGTCCCGTAACGAAGAAGGACTGAGGTCGTACGATCGAAGCGACGGATTATTGAACTATTGCCTTATAACGGCAGGATGGTAAACCCGACGGGTCTTAGCTCATTGGCGAAAGTCGTCACCGGCATCCTATCCCCGGACTCTGGGTGGGCTCCCTCTCGCTGATCAATCATCTAGCTGCCCCCAAGATAATGGAAGGAATGCAGTAGCGTTGCTAAGTAGCGTACTAGTATCAGGTATTCTCTTGCGTAGTAGTTCCGGTAAGGTAGGGGTAGCTGTTGCTTCATCCTCGTTGGGCCTCTCTTGTCGTTGGTGTTTGATTATATGCTTGAAGGTCGCGTGGTTTATTCGGTACTCCGAGCCCAGCCTACATACATACATAAAAGGGATCAGGCCCTCCCTCTCCTTGCCTTTGATCTTTATTTCCTATGATATCCATCCCACTCCATCACTTCAGACATCCCGCGCACCTTTAATTACGCGAAGCATTACTTTGTGAAACCATACTTTATCAAATATCAAGTTGATCGACACTAATAAACGACAATTGTCTATTTCTCTCCTCCCTAATATCAACATCATGGACAGTGACAAGGCAAATAACCCTACTCCAGTAGGCCCTTCTCGACGACGAGTATGTCCCATATTTTCTTCTTACCGTATTAAAGTTGAATAACTGTAATACCCTGTTGCTAACATCCCCCCTCTCCAGGGCTCCGGACCAACCTTCGACAGCCTCATGACTCAGAAGCGAGCTAGCGACCCCCTCTCCCTCGCCAGACGTGCTAGTCTCCACGACCAGAAGCCCCAAGCCGGTTTCTTCGGACAGATGTGGCACAAGTGAGTCCCTCTTCCTCCCTCTCTCTTCATACTCTCATTTCCCCAGATAAGACCAAGGCTAGGGCTGACCATGACTGAACCCATAGCTTCACACGCGGCCCCCACAGCCCTACGAAATAAACTCGTCCAACTACCATGAATACCTTTTACATTTATGAACGCACATGAATTGAATGACTACAAGAGCGTGTGTGGTGGGATAGCAAGTGCAGCTAGAATCGTACTTAAAATGTATGCTTTTGGCGAGATATGGGAGAGCCCGGAGAGATTCAGATACCATATACTGGTAGAGGCTCATCAGCCAAGCTGTAGGATACGCAGGTGTTCAGTCAACTACAATGTTGAGAGGGACAGAAAGGAAACGAGACAGCCGGCGTCTGTTTGGCTGTGTATCATTGTTAGGAATACGCACTTAGCCATATCACAAATAACAGTTTACAAGTACTTCACATACTCTCGATGTCCTTGATACCGTAGAAACGAAAATACGTGTTGATATGTGGACTATATTTCCTAATAAGTATTTGTCAAATCCATTAGCGTAATCGACAATGCATCTGCTATGAGGCATCGTATTACTATTTAGATACAGACACACAGACCTAACTAACCTGTTGTGCTTGCTTGTCAAGGAGCCCTAAGGGGACCAAAGTTGGATTAAACTAATATTATAAGTGTTATGAGGATAGGATTCTTGCCTTGAGTTATGATCAGGTTCGTTGGTCTACTACACTACCATTTCGTACACATCACAGCAGGGAAACTCATAAAAAAGACTAATGGAAGCAATGTCTGGCTTGAATTCAAGTTATCCAGCACTATATACTATGCCAGAGAATCCAAAGGCATCCCACTTGGACCGAATCCCCCACCAGCTGCTCCCTATTGTCAGTTTTTCCTTTTTTTTTTTTTTTTTTTTTTTTCCTGTTTCCTTCTTTTCTGTTCTAAATAAGAATATATTGTGTTAAAAATGAGAAATAGATTTTTTTATTTTCAAAAGGAACCTGCCAAGTTCCCAACCGCGAGGCGATCATGCCGGTTGTTCAAAAATCACCCGGATCTGGCGCGTTTCCAATCGAGCCGGGGGCCTTTGGGACAGTGCGGGCGAACCCGCGAAAAACCTGTCCGCAGAGAGACGCGACCAGCCCAGCCCCAAGTCATACACGCGGCCTACAGAAATTCTGCGGCGGCGTGGACCTTTTATTTCCAACCAAAGCTTGCTCCCACGCCTCCGGGGGTGGCTTCGCACTGGTTCCGGGGACGACCCGGGGTTAGTGCGAAAGAGGCAGTGTTGACGACGTGGGAAGGGTTCTCCTCGGCCTAGTCCGAGACGCTGGCTCCGGAGCAAAGTAGCTTCTGCCGAGGTTCGCGAGAGAGATGGATGGTTGCATAATCTTGGCAAAGAATCTCTCGCGCTCTGGCATATTGCCCTTACTATCGCGCTTATCTCCTTCAGAAAGAACCCAAGCATATGGAGGTACAGACAGCCGTTTACTCGAGCTCAGGGCGACGCAGAATTATATTTCTCGTCTCAACACCATCCAAGCCGCGAGGGACCGTCCCGTGATGCCGGCGTTGAATGCCGAGGCACCACGGCTGTATATATCAACTCGATTGCTAAAAACTTCGAACAAAAAAATGGGTACTCAGGCACCCCTTTCCCCTATGGAAAATTCCCAACAAAGAGAATAACCAAACCCCAAAACCACCTCTCAGGTGGTTAACTAAAGGGCCAAATCGACCGGCACAAGCATACAAGGCCGTCTTCATAATCGTCACTCGGCGCAAGCGAAATTTTCGAAGCGTTCGACGTGAAAGCAGCAGCATTATCTAATGATAATGGTGCTGGATTTTAGTGTAGCAAGTTAAGCCCTTTATAGCAGCAGTACTTGCTATGTCGATGGTCCACGAACAAGAAACGTTCGTGTCCTAATATTGGTGAATCGGTAGCCCTGAAACATGTATATGAAACAGCAAGCAATAGCCTCGGTGTTTTGCATTACAGGCTCAGGATTAGCTACGGTGTCACCTAATAGACGAGGAGTTAAATTAAACTCCTTGAAAAGCTCTCTGGAGAATTACAGAGAGAAACTCGTCCGGGTAATGAAACCCGGAGTCAATAAGGCCGTTTATCGTCGTGCCCAGGACGATGATTGCGGAAACTACCTTGCCGTCCTGCGAAGATATTAGTAAACCGGCAATTCTATTCGACTTTCCTGGAAGACTTACGTAACATTGACGCTCGAATTGTACCCGGACTCTCAAAAAAAACGCCTTGAATGATAGGCCGTACAAGGAATGAAATTTGCTGTACCGTGTCTATTTCCACAAAGACGCTGCTTTTTACCAAATAATCATCATCGTCGTCGTACACGCTGAGTTGGACCTTGGGAAAACGTAGAACTTAGATCGTACATCTACCTAGCCAAGTAAGTCAGTTACTCCTTCTTCGTTCAGGGATATATGAGTAGTGCTTACCATACGTGATAAGTAACACCGCATACCCTCTAAAATGCCGATAAATCCATAATCGTACGGAAACTCATCATGCTCGTGCATCCTGTGGTAGCCGTGAATACGCAACGTAGCTTCCCAACGCAGGCGCGGCATCGCCGCGCCAAGATGGTCTTTTGAATATCTTGCCTAGAAATTGGCATCATACCCGGATTACATAAATCCCGCGGCTACTCGTAAACCTTTTCGTTATTCCATCACGACTAAGACCGTTAGCATCGGGAGCCTGTGTGTGCTCCGCGTCTACTATGTACATGGGCCTTTTATCGTCCTGCCCAGGACGATACGGCTTGGCAGGGAACCGGCCTATCGAGAAGGTAGAACGCGGGTCACATCATTCACGAAGTTCCCTTAAAGGAAGGTCTGGGAGTGGGGGGGTAGGGTTATACGCCGGGACTCTCAAAAGCTACACCTAGACCAGGCTCACGTTAGTTTATATTATACGACGACACCCAGGACGGTTGAATTGACTTACTATGCTTTAACTGCGTCGTGTTAATTAGAATATAAGGCGGATAAACCATGGTATTGTAGTATCGCCTTCTGACATGTCTAACATGCTATACCTGCCCTAACTTGCCCTATGAGGGCAGTGGGTAGGAATGAGGACGTGCCATGGACTAAGAGCCCCGCCGGACTTAGGTACCTAGTCAACGGCTGTTGTATTCGAGCTTGCATATTCCGGTAACCATTTGTGTTACCAATCAGTCGAATGATGGCATTGTGAATTGACCTCATAAATTGATCTCATATGGACTCGATGGATATTAAGCATGGAAGCCGCGTACCCATTGTGGAAGTGTGGAATGTGAAAATGGAAGAGAAGGCTTTTAGGTTCTGGCGACCCAAACATCTGCCTTATTGGGTTTCACACATTACGTAATGGCGATTTGTCATACTGGCGGGGGGGGAGTATGATTTTTTCCGAGGAATCGGGTGGATCCGGGAGAAGATGAGGCTCAACTTAGCGTAATTTCAGTCTTGACGACATTCAAGGTCTTATAAAGTAGAGTGAATAAACGGGATATGAGGAGGAGGATTATCTGCGATTTCTTGTCTGGTAGCATTGATTTTATATGTTCGGTAGGTGCTGGTAAAACGAACTTTTCAAATTTATATTTTTCTTGCACTGGTTTGGGAATTTAACACTCGGACTCGAAAAACGTTCAGCCATAGTGTATTTACTTTTCAAGTGCGAATTTAAAAAAAACACTGAGACGCAATTCACATTGATTGATAGATAAGGGATCAAAAATGCTGTAAGAAAACTTGATGAATAATACTCTAGCCTGTCTTTTTTTTTTTCCTATTTAGTTTGCTTGCTTTAGATAGGTTAGGTAGGTAAGCATCTATTTGTTTGGTATTGTTGAGTTCGCACTTTGAAGAATAGTTAGTGTGGATGGCGATGAAATAAGAGACCTCCGCTATGGCCTCCTGCTTAGGTTAGGTACCTAGGTAGCTAATGTGCATGCTCCCAGTAGAATTAGTTTTGACACGCTGCTAAAGCTGCTTACCTGCACGGTACTCAATAGACTGTACCGTGTTTTCAACTGGTGGAGGGGCAAACTTGGGTGACGCGCTTGGTTGCCTTAGGTAACTTGTACCTACCAATTTGAAGGTTAAATAGTCTAAAAACATGTCAGTCTTTCACCGGGGTCTTGGGACGCCAAGGCCTCGTAGCTCAATGGTGGCATCGTGAGCTCCTGAATGCCGATAGGCGCACTATTCTTGCTTGGACCTACCCGCCCGCCCGGCTTGCCGGCCTCGGATCCCGGATGCTGAAATACTGCTATATGCGGTACGTAAGTATGGTCCAGAGTAGTGACAAACACGCCGAAAGCCAGGAAACAATTTTTTTTCATCAATATTTCTATAAGAATTGATTCATATTTTTTTTATCCTTCTTCTTTGTATCGGTACTTGAGAACTATATACAACTTAGTTGGCGAGGGGGAATATAGCTCAGGGAGGCTTAGTGTTCGACCCGTGTCGGGGCACTTTTTTTTTCTTTGGTTTTGCCGTACGCTTTCAGGCTACTTCGATCAAGAGAGAGACACCTGCCTTCCCGCTAACTAGCATTTTACTACGTTACGCCCCCTTGTCTAGGGTTTATTGACGAATACCGTCTCTATTTTATATAATAGACAACCGAGAGTTCATACGATGTAAGTACCTAAAACTTTTATTGCAGTCATGCCTTGATTAATCTATTTGTTTTTAGGTTTGATATTTCAATGCATAAAGGTAGGGCATCACTTGTTGGGTTTACCAATTATTGTTGTTCGACTGTCGTATCGTCGTCGTATTTTTTACTTCATCAATTACTCTGCTTTACAGATCAGGATTACGGTGGATGACTGCTTTGTAATTAATAGTTCACTTAGATTTTTGAGTTCCAAATTTTTCGGTATTACTGGGGCATGAACTGGATTTGTGATACTGCCTAGACTCTATCTGGGAGAGATTTATGTGATATCGCCCTTTCCCTCCGAACGCCTAGATATCACGTTCTTCCTCATACTTCATTAAGAATCTGGCTATACTTTCATAGGCTCAAAGCCCCTCTCAACGTACTCTGCCTGTGTCATGGGGAAAACGTTCGGGTTCTCCATGATCTCCGTAATAAACTCGTTCGATACCTCGACCGAATCAGCTGAGACCATACGAGAAGCTGGAGCTTTGATATGCTCCAGAGATCTACCTCCGATCCACGCCTGATCTATGCGGAAATGTACATTGACTATATCCATGAGTTCCTTGATCCACAGAGCTTGCCTCTGCTTTCGGTTATCCGGCTCGGCTGCTGCCGTGTAGTAAGGCACACCTGGCTTAAGCAAGGCCAACTGATACCCCCAATGGTGACCTCGTTGTGTCAACTTGCTTAAGCAAAGCACCATTCCAGCCCTGAAGCAACCATTCTGCCACCTGGTAGGAATGGCATGGTTCTTTTGCTCCGCCTGTGATTTGACTTC
This sequence comes from Daldinia sp. EC12, assembly GCA_002120325.1. Lineage (NCBI taxonomy): Eukaryota > Fungi > Ascomycota > Sordariomycetes > Xylariales > Hypoxylaceae > Daldinia > Daldinia sp. EC12. The sequence continues at coordinate 298,414 of KZ112938.1, read as the reverse complement.
TGCTACTTGAAAGAACCACGGGGTGAGTAGGCCCATGACATGCTGCTTCGCCCCCTTTCCCGTCTTCTCAAACTCGATTTTGGCGTAGTTCAGTAACTCGTCAACAGTGGCGTAAAAACGAGATTTATGACCCGTCGGTGCGTACCACTCTTGGCGCTTCTTATGAGAGATGAATGCAACAGGGGCAAGGAAGAGTGCACCCTTCGAGTAGGGGTTCGTCTCAGTAAGGGATAACCAGCAAAGGTACTTGCGGACTTCCAGAGGAAGACTCTGGTCGTGCGGATAGATAGGTTCATATTTCTTACTTTCTTTATTCTGGTAGTCAATGCCGAAGAGGTCTTTTCGGATTGTGGTCTCCGCCAGTATTGCAACATCGAGCTTGCTGAAGAAGTCAGGAGGCCATGAACGAGTGCCTGCAAAGTCCTTGGGCGCTTTCAAGCCGGGGAGGCGTCTTGTCGCCATGGTAGAATCGACCTTGTCAATTGCTTCGGTGAAGCGATCAATGGCATTTGCCAGAAGCGAGGTTTCTTCAGAAGAAGTTTCTTCGGGAAGTTTTCCGCCTGCTAGATAACGGCGACGTGCACCAACAAACAGAGAGACGAGCTTTCCAAGCAGTGCAGGTGCGAGAGGAGAAGATGAAGTCGCCGAGTTCCAATCAGAGTGAATGAGGTAATAGAACGATTCATCACCTCGGAAACGGACGTATACGTCTTCACTTCTGACACAAACAAGGAAGAGCATTCTCACTGGGGTTGCAATTGCGTCGTGGATCTCTTGCGGGGTGACATTATCGAAACCTGCTGTAACAAAAGGCGTAAGGATGCCGTCAGAATCCTTCGACAATTGACCTAGCGAATCGAAAGTCAAGCCTTTCATAAGGCCAAGTGCCTTTCGAAGGGCCTTGGCTTCTCTCATCATACTAGAGGGTCGGAGTAGTGGTTGGCTGGTTTTGGTGTAGAACAATGCGATATGATAAGTAGAGGCCTTTTTGAAATATATATTAGCAAAAGCCCTAATAGCATTTCAGTTTGTTAATAGAGAATACCGCATAGTACCTTATTCAAGCCTAGATATTTTAGTTAAATAAGGTGGTAGAGTATGTGTGCGCAACTGAATATGTTGAACTAGGATACCTGGGTATTCCAAAAAGCAGGTTCAACAAATATTTTGAAGAACTATGCTAGAGGAATGATGTCAACCAGCTCGAAGATGATGGGAGGGAAAGGAAAAAAGGTAGAAAATGAATGATGCCTGGAAATATTTGTAGTGTAGACCAACAACTGGATTGGATTTTGTGGAAGGAAGGAACTACTTGCGCAGTTGCTTCGCTAAATGTTCATTTGTAAAACCATAAGGTGCAATGCGTGTAGTGCGGTTGCTATCAGAATGGGAAGTGTTGCCTAGGAGGTACGAAGTGGAATATCCAAGGCGGACTGGACAATCAAATATGGATACAGATGGATTCTGCCCATGTGCAAATGAGCCAAGTGCCGTACCAAGGTCACAATTTGGGATGGAAGGTGAGACTTTTATTCTCGAAGAACAGTTGCAGTACCCAAAAACCATCTTTTAGTTGTCTAGATTAATAGCTAGAGACCCGGCAACGCAACGAATTATTTTTGCACCCAAGCATCTAGACTATAACTGGATTTATGTACACGCCGGGGCTTCTACTATGAGAAAACCACCTTGCTGTCATAGGTCTCGAAATTACATGAAGGCTAATATTTTGAAATCATTCTGGATATAAGTGTAGAAAAATATGAGGATATGGTATGAGCTTTACCTGTTAGGAGCCACACAGGAAATAAAATCGAGATATAAATAGACATAATTAGTACTTGCTCGTATCGCTTAAAATAGGAAATATGAAGCTTAAAGGCCACTTACTCGTACAGAAGCTGTATTCAGTCAACCAACTTTTGAGATCGTTATATGGAAACCTGTCGCTAACCCGCACTTGCTTATTTACATGAAACTTTATAGAAGTGCGTAGTAATGAATTATTTGTAGGCTTGATTCTGAAATCAAATGAATTTTACTACCTGAACGACGAACTCGAATAGACCTACCGTAGCTGTTTAGATAGGCTTCAATGTCTTCAACACCCAAGTCCCGAACAGACAACAATAAGACCACGATGGCTAGCGAGCGTATTTAATAGTCACTGGGGATATTTAGGAACGGGAATACAGTATAATGAACTCGTGTACTTGGGGGTTTGCTAGGGAGGAGGTTGAGGAGTTACGTCACGTGACCCAGGGGTTCTAGATAATAGTCAATACGGATCTCGATAGATCACTACCTATCTATCGGCATTATTCACTATCTCAACACAACTTTCGTGATTTTTGCTTCCTTGGAGCTGACCCTTGTGTATAGATTGCTCAGGCGAGTTTCTCTAATTATATGTGTGAAGATCCTAGATGACTCTCAGTACCTACGCATAGTCCTCCTTAGGATAGTTCGAACAGTTTAGGGAATAATACTGAACAATAAGACATCATAAATGACTACAACAGAGCCTCAGGCTGGGAGATATGCTGGCACAGAAATACCATATATAAAAGTAGAACTATCTACCAATTCACTATCGCGGCAGGCACCCACATATTTTCCGGATCTTGCGGGAGCCCCCTTTCCGGTTTAGTGGGGCCGCACGGCGGCCTTAGGTCTTGAGCTGCCAAGATTCGGATCATACAGTCATACCGCTTCCCACCCTGCACTATGAAATTATTACACGCTGATTACATTCAGATTTATACAACTAAATGAGATAAATTTGTCCTAAGTGTCAAATATGGCTTTCCAGCCGGAAGTAAACAAACAAAAATTATGAAACTAGCTAGAAGGAGTGTACCGTAAATTCACCACCTTGACCGTCGTGTCTGGATTAGTGATCTCAAGGATGTTATTCGGGCCCAGACCTTCGTTGGGACTCCTCTTGTACCTAGCCCACGACTGGACCTTGATCTCGCTGCTGTACTTCGCCGGCGCGTTGATCTTGGCTAAACCAAGTAGGAAGGTGAGCTCGCTGACTTGCGTCGCATATACCCAGCCTTTAGCTGACCGAGGCAACACACGTAGACGCAACTGATTGATATCGTGTTCGTCGTCGCGGATTACGGTGGGCAGCACATTGAAGCGCAGATTGGTCAGCATGTGCGCGCCGGGACCCGTGTAAGTATTCATAAGAAAGGGCGCAGAGGCGCCGACGTCGATCTGTATGTCGACTTCGACGAGTTGGTATTGGCTCACCGCGTCCTGCTTGAGAATAATCGAGAAGATGATATCCTGCGGAAGATTGTCCTTGTCCAGCTGGACCTCGTCCCAGTGCCCGATGATATTGCTTGAGACGGTTATCTGGTATTTGGGTGATCCCGCTACGCCTCGATCATCAGGCTGGCTACTGGAGTTACTTGTAGGTGCGATCTCCGGGTTGTTCCTCTTCTGTGTGAGTAGCTGGGGCTCGGGGAGAGAAGCTAGGGAAGCGACGGGGAGTGCACGAACATTAGGGGCTAGGAAGTTGGAAAGTGCCGTAGGCGTGGCAGCATAGCTCTGAAGACGTTTGAACGTAGCCCCATAGTCGTCGTCGTCATCTTCTTTTTTTGTGGGAAGCGTTTCAGACCCGTTATCCGGGATGAGTTTGTTGACTCGCGCCGTGCCCATAAGTTTTAGTGTCCGAATCTCAGGGCTGCTTGAGTCTCCAGGCGGTCCTACCTGGGCCATTGCTCCCGAACTCGCATGGCTTTTGAGATCAATAGTGAGGTTGTAGACGGGATCATTAAGCTGCATAGCAAAGAGAGCTGATGTAGCGGTATCATCTTTGAAATAAGGTTTTTGTGTCCCACCGTCGCTGTAAGTGCCCATCTCGTCCTGGAGCTTCTTTAGCTGCACGGCGGCAAAGCGCGGCGGCCAAATGATACGTAAATCATTCAGTCCCGATCCCGATTTGGCGTCCCAGAGGAAGATATTGTTAGGGTCGTCGGGCTTGTAAATAAGCGACTCACCAAGGGCATCATGTCGGTTTTCGTCTTTCTCGCGGATGCTCTGTTCGACTGTGTATTGTCGTCGAATGTCAACCTTGACTTGCGTTGTGTCGACGCCGCGAGCAACGGCGAAACGCTGCTGATGAGAGGGTTGAGTGAAGACGAGACTAGCGAATTTGTCCGAACCGGGTACTCGGTCCATAAAGGCCATCATAACACCGTCAGTAACGATTTCGTGGCGTAGAAGCGGCGCGCCAGTAGAAGGAGCGTTCCCATTGACATCAAGAACCTCAACGCGGAGGTCTGGGAACATCGTGACGAGATCCGAACGTAGGTAGAAACCGTAGGATGGGATCTGCACCGGTTGGTCCTGCCCATCCGGAGTGTGCTGGATATAGTCGTTGAGAGCTTCTTTGATAGCCGTACGGTCTTCATCATCTCCGTAGTGGTTTCCTAGAGAAAGAGCGCCGTCGATCAAAGCGTCAACCCAGTTGCTGTCAATACGGAAGAAGCGCAGGCGTTCGGGCTCAAGGTAGGTCGGGTCAGGGATGAGACAATGAGCGGGTACTCCTGCGAGAAACATGCGATCGAGGAGCCACGAGAGGACAATCATCCAGTCTGTCGACATCGGATCATTAGTTTCATCATATGTGTCTCCTGCTGTGCTTTTGGCGAGGAATCGAGCTGCCTTAATAGCTTCGTTTGGGAAATACTTTTGAATCAAGGGCGAACTGTAGGACATGTCTGGTATGTCGGAACGCGCAAGACGGGAACGTTTCCATCGCCGCTTAGCGCCACCAGGCAAGTACCGTGGCTCACGGATAGGCGTCCCTGGATCCAAATCATTCCTATTGCTGAGGTGGATCGAGGCTAAACTGCGAATGGCTAAGTCAATGTCGCCTAGTAAGTCGCTACGGGTACGGAAAGCCGTGTCGTCAATAGCCTTCACCGTCTGCAATTTTGAGGCGGCCTCTGCTGCACCGTGGATCGAAGTGCGTAGCCGATTGAGTGCAGCTGTGTAGGCTTTATCACCTAGAGCCATAGTGCGACCGACTTGCCAAGCGACAGAGTAGGTGATATCCATGATTCCTAGTTGTTTGTCGAGGATTTGGAGGTCAACACCCGAATTAGAGCTTGTAGTCAAATTCTCTAAGGGAGGAATATATGAAGGCGTGAATGGGCCGCGGTAAAGGGCGACAGTGGATTCTCCCGTCTGGGTACGGTATCTTGCTAACGTGTACCCGTCGTCAAGCCGCTTGGCAACGAGTTGTTGCATTTTGTCACTCGAGGTTCGCAGAGGTGCGATTATTTCTTCCGGAGCACGCAAGACGTTCAGGGTCCTGCCGATATCTTCAAATGCATCTGGTACATTGAGCGTGTTTGCCGGCAGTACCGTGTAGTTCCAGCTATACAGCGAACAAAGCGCCACGTAGCGATGACTTGACCCAGGCCAAGACATCTGCTCGACCCCTTCTATAGAAACTAGGTGTGCCGTCATGGTTGTTGGTGTCTCATTGTCAAGAGGGCCTGCCCGGTTGCCGACGACAATGCTAAAGATGGCCGTGTCTTCGACACCAGCGAGGGCCATACCCTGGCCGTTGATTTTGCGTACATGTGCTTGGTACTGATATTGCAAGGTGTTCGGCCCAGAACCTTTAGAAGGGTTACCGCTAGAGTCGCTTGCGGGGAAGAGACTCGTGAAGAGATCCGGCTTGACGAAGATAAAGTCACCTCGACTGCTCTTCATGCTATCCGGTCCGAGATCTTGGGTTACAGGCGTTGTAGTGTCTGTCACCTTCCATAGGTCTTCAATGCTCATGTTGACCGTCATGGTACCTGATTGTTTGACAGGCTTAGTGACACCGGAGCTTGTATTACGGAAGATGCTAGTTGACCCGTCTAAATCCTGAGGCGGTAGCCGTAACTCATCTTGAGAAAAGGAGAACATCACAAGCCAGGGTACACGGTTGCGAACAGTCTCACCGCTGGCACCTTCAGCCAAAGCCTTCATCTTCATTTGGAGCTCCTTGTTCGTCCCCTGGCTGCGGCTTCCGAGCCTCTCCCATGGTAGATGCGGATCAGTCAGGACCACATGGGGAAGGATCCTGTTTGTATCAGGATATCCTGGGGGGGGATACGTCGAATGCACACTGCCCTCTGGCAGCGAGAATTGCGGTGCATCTACGAAGAAGGACTTCTCCGCTTCAAGGTTTAGTTCTTCGCCTGTTGGCGCCTTGATATTTTGCTTTACGGAAATGTTATGCTTCGGACCGGCCTCAAGTCCCGGAGCCCAGTACGAGTTGAGCTTTTGCTCACCAGGTGCCAGAGGGTCAAGTTCATCGTCTTCCTCGACGGCAGTTATACCAGCGAGCTGTTGGGCTTTGCGCTGATAAGCAGCAGCGACTCGTCGAGAGTATCGGAGAGTTAGATGACGAGGAGAGTTGATGCGAGTGCTTTTTCCTCCAGGAAAGATACCCATCGTGAATATCTTTAGGGAGTTAGGGGGATATTGGAGACTGTGGCTTAGGTTCTAAGGTGAATAACGAAAGGCTTTGAGCCGAGTCCTCTATGACATAGTCAAGTTTGCTCAAATAGCTCCTCTCAGACGAGGGATGTGGGATGCATTCTCCTGATGCTAATAAGGCACTTGATACAGCTCGTAGATTAATACCTAAGCATTGTTCCGTATACTGAAAGCCGCAACCTGATTGCGAGTTTCTACATGAAGGCCCCTTAACAAGAATATTTCCATTAAGGAATAATATCCGTTCGTTACTCCGTATGGTACATGCTTAAGCAGTAGTTATCTTTAACCATCGTTCGTCATAATGCTGAATGTTTGCTCCGGACGCTGGTATGGATACACCGAGGAGTGAGAACATAGAGTTGCATTGCAGCGCCAAGTCCTGCGGTTACATTCGGGTTCCCCACGAGACAGAAAGGCAGATATGTGATATGCGTCCGTATGGATACTGTCTTGTACGTTCCGAATATTATGAAATTAACGAAACTTTGACTTTCAGCTGCGTACTGGAGTCCAACACTAGATCTTATTATATCGTCCTAATAGCATGTCATTACTCATGGTTGATAAGTGACATTAGTGCTTTCGTAAGAACTGAAGAGGCAAATAACATTTTGGTGTAATGGGAGATGCAGATCACTTGAGACTTCAGATAGATCTCACCATTTATGTTCACGTCATCCATAGAAACCAGATGTTTGAGATACCCAACAAGCCTTACACATTCATTACAAAACCCACCCAGCTATCTTCCCTTATGTTTCCTTCAGTTTGGGGCAAACTTAATACTTAGTATACCTAGTTGGAATTACTGAAGCTTCGTTAGTATCACAAAAAGAAAACCAAGACAACTATGGCGGCTTTAGCGGCAATTGTCGACCCAGGCGATGTAGGCGAGAAGAGCATCAGCCTTTTCTACAATACGAGTGAGTCACTACTCGCTCTCTCCCTACAGTCTGCCATGGAGACCGAGAACGAAGCCAATGACACCTGGGTAACGGCCGACAATTATTATAACAGGTACTTGCTAAATCCTTCTTCCATTGCGGCGGCCTATTACCGTGGGCTTAAGTTTGTGGTCGCCATGACGATGCCTAAACAGGGGGATCCGGAGACTGACGTCCAAATCTCTCTTCTTTCGCCAATATGTCAAAATCTGGTGTCGGGAACGTTTGAGAATAATCACGTCGCCTTGGGTACAACTCCAGATGGAAACGATTGTTGGCTTTATTATCTTGTGTATGTAATGCCTATCTTCACTCTCTGTCACTTATACACAATCCTACTTCTCTGTACATCATCTGAATGGGATTTAACCAATTTTATAGTGATGTATCTGCGAATGTCAAGGCTATGAGAGAGTTAGATCTTAGCACAAAGACAACGCAGGCTCTGAATGCCATTACTCAGGTGATAAACAACAGCTCCTTAGCAGCTTGGTACGACCCGGAAAAGAGCCAGCGGCATGTTATCTACGAGGCTGGGGCCATTCTAGACTACACCATAGGAGCGCCAAACCGTAAGTAGATCAACCGATCAAAACATGCTACTGGAAACCGCACATAGAAAAGATTTAAATGGGAGGTAGCTAATAATGCTCAATAGCCGTCACTTTGCCTATAAGCGACTTCGCACGCAACACATCCATTGCAGTCACTTACTCCAGTTCGACTAAGAAAGCCTACTTCTACTACAATGATGTATACCAGAAATTAAAGCGATGCACCTATGATGGAACAAGTTGGGCTCTTCCGGAGGCTGTCTCTGGTACGCCGCCCTTGGTGGCTGAGAATAGTCAGATCACTGTTGTAGAGACGAATGGATATAATCACATATTCTATATTGCCAAGGATACGGGGGAGGAACAACCCGAGGGAGCAAGCCCTTTTACACGTATCCGTGATACCATTAATTGAGATGGTAACTCGTGGAGCGGGGAGAACTAATTTCGGAGTGGTATTGGATCTCTAAAGCACTATCGTATTTAGAATATCTGGTCTATACCTAGGTAGGTAGGTACCTAAGTATATGAATGCTGTAATTTCAATTCAGTTCATAAGTATTTTTACTAGCTTAAACGAAGTTGTCTTTTCATTCATTCTCGCATTCCTATAGCTGTCCTGGTCTACTTTCGATGCCTTGGGGAATGTGTTGTGAAGATATGATTGCTATACTAGGTAATACTAGGTAATACTAGGTACCTTATACACTAGACTTTGCCAGCGTGTCACTTCGTATTTCACATGGTATGATAGAATATCGTGTGGCAAGAAACTGCTTGATCGACTCCATACTGTTGGAGATAGGTAGAAACCGGGCTAGGGAAGTTATGAAGCTACCCGTTTCAACGGGAAAAGGGGTTGCCTATTTAGATGCATATATTTGATAGAATTGCTATGCATGTATCCATCAAACCTTCATGCTGACGCTCTCACGTACACGGTGTCGACGTCTACTACGCTAGGGTTTCACGAAATATATTGCGTCTCTGACAGTGCATGAACTAGGCTACACATTGCAGCTGAAATCCTGTTCTTGCCTGCATATACCTACGAGGAATTCTCCGTAGTCTCGGGATTATATCCGGCGTCGCGGTGTCACATATCACAGTAGACCGGCCGGACAACGACTATGCATGTTTCAGCTGGCTTGCGACAAGCAGTCTTACCCTTCTGATCGTGACGTCCCAGTCCAAGTATACTCCATGTAGGCGACGTGTCAAAACACTTGATATGGCGATATCAGAGATACGAACCCACGCTGCGGGGTTCAGCTTGTATCGGACCGTCGTTATGCGACCTACGTCAAGTCGTTAACGCAATGATCGAAAAATCGCATCATAGGTAGCTATCACTCGCACGGCGCCAATTTGGTACCGCGGAAATGTGATGCTTGCGGAGCAAAGGAGAGGCTCACGCGGCATAGCAAATGGTATTCCATATCAGCTTTCATGCGTCAGACGGACACGGGTGAAGCTAGGCTCCATAACGGAATACTTCGAAGAAGTGAATAAACCGCGATCATCGAGTCGCCAAGGCTATCGGGGTAGATAACTTGAGCTTTTGCCGTAGGAGGTACCTAACAATTCCCTACGAACAATTTGACGAGAGTACCTATTGAACGACTAGAATCATGTCGGCGAAGCTTCACGAGGCCTTTGGAGAGAAAACCTTCTTCCGCGATGCTTTCAATTACGATTTGACCCAAGCAAGTAACCGCCGTCCCTTGTAATGCAACCAGCATCTAGCTTTTCAAATCATCTATAGAGCTGGAAATAAGTAAAGCTAACATGTTAATAGATCAAGAAATGGATGGACGACTGCGTGGCGGGAAATAAAGGGGGATCTCAAGCTAAAAAACCAGAAGTTCGAGAACAGCTGAAGCGTGTCCAGGGTTTCTTTAATGTCCTCATGTGCGTATGAACTCGAGGCCTTCGTTGACATGAGATGACTGAAAATATGTTGAAAATGCAGCATCCCTAACGGTTTCGAGTACGTTAACGACAGGGCACCACCAAAAAGTCACTTCCCACGGAAGCTCAATCCAGCTTGGCCTAAAGTTGTGAACAAGCTTGATGACCCAGTCAAGTTCATCCTCCTGAATTGGCCCATCAACCATAAAGGAGCCCTGGAAAAGGCCACCGAGGCCAGGTGGTGGAATCCTTATGATCTTCTTGGTCTCTTTATTAGTATCCTGGGTCCTGCTCCCTCCACGGCTGACAAGAACAATTACTTCTTGCCACTAACCGCAGTTTACGCGCGGTGGTGTTCGCGCGTCGCAGGCCGTGCGACCGAGTCTTGGGAATGGAATCCCCGTGGAGATGGAGTAGGAGACTGGCCCTACATGTTCCAAGCTACATGGAAACCAATAGGGAAGGAGATTTACTTCTTCGTTGGGAGCTCCGTAGCGGGTGACGACTGGATAGAGAACGTAAAGAGAGGCGAGGATGCTAGTAAGAGAGTGGGAAAATGGAGGAGAGCGGTACAGCGTAGCCGATTTAACATGTTCCATAAAAGCTTACAGATGAAGCTTTTTGACATCAACACGTTTGATACCTCACCAGTACAGAACAATAAAAATACCAAGTCGAACCAGCCGTATGGCAATTGCGGAGAGACGTACCCCTTCGTATTCAGCATTCGCAGGTATGTATATCAGCCACAACCCCCTCCTCTCCCCCCCTCTCTCTGCTTCCCCTCATTCTTCATTACTGACCACCTATCGGCTAGCTCCAACAACATAGATCTAAAGGGTCTCGCTCTTCAGCGAGACTTTATGATGAAACAGAGCTTGGCATCATACGACGACTATTTAAAAGGCAGTAAGACATACCTTTGCGGACCTTGCGACAACTGTCGGACTCTCATAGAGGCTGCCGGAGCCCTCCCTAAAAACTTCGGAGGGTACCAAGCAGCAAGCACATCCAAACCTCGGCCAAAAGCAGTGACCACAGCCGAAACAGCCGAAGAACCGGCCCCGATGGCTGCCGTAAGCGATCCACCGGAGGGATGGAGCAGTAAGGCTGAAGATTTGAATACCTCTTACTACTGGGGGCCCAATGGCGACGGAACGATGGCCGCTCAGAGAGTCGGCCTGACCAACCCCTCGGCGCTCATGATCATCAATGCCGAAAGCGGTGGCGACGCATACTTATTCACCGCGTCTACCGGCAAAGTTTACCTGTGGAATATGGTCACCGGTGAAGTTTTCGAATACACCAATCCCGCAGACCTAAACGGCATTCTGGCTCAGATGAGGATGCCACCGGGAAAGGGGAAGCTGGATCGCATATTGCTTTCTGATACTGAATAGATTGTCTTAGGTATTGAGTCGTGGAAATCTGTAATTTTTTTTTCTCTTTTTTCTTTAATGCAGGATTATATTTCGTATGAAATTGATACATTTGTGGTATTATATTTAGTAGCCTCTGGAGCAAGGTTTCGATTTTGAGATCTGAGAATAGCGTCAGTTGTGCTATAATGTTCATGTAGATTGGATGCGGTTATTAATTAAATATTGCTATTGTCAAATTATTTGGTCGTCTAGTATAAAATATCAATATGAATATCGCCATGTAAGGGTTCATGTTTAGCAGAGCGAGTTGCCTGTGGCGCTGTTGTGTCGAAGTGGGGAGGATGTTGTTCTACCTTCGAATTTAGGTGACAAGTCTCTTGTCTGCCTTGCTGCAATGCAAGCCTTTTAAATATACCTAGGTTAGGTAGTTATCGCATGACATTCCCATCTAGTCTCTCAATGCAACAATGTGGGACATCTCGCTCATCTTCTAAGTCTGTGATAGTAATGATCGTATTGTACTAAATATCTGTATATATAGGAGAATCTTAAATACGCCCTAACTTCAATTAAACTAAATATCTGTATTACCTTACTGCGCATTCTGCTCCTTGGGCATCATGATAGGATTCCTCAACTGCAAGAACCCCTCAACAGCCGTATACGGGCCGTCTTGGAACGCAGGCTTTGTGAGATCGCCCCTCTTCTCAATGCCGTACGGGTTAAATACAGCGTCTCCGTTACCTTCCCCCTCAATAGCGTACGGCTCAAACCAGCTCCAGTCGCCAGCGCCAAGCGACGGCAGTGGTAGATCGCGCTTGGGGATATCCCGGGCATTCTGTGTCGTTAGTAGCTGTGAGGGGTCGTAAGGAGGCACGTCGTTGAGCGGAACTGTTAAGGGCCCCGCGTGGAAGAATGCGGTCATGGTGTTCATAGCCTTCTGCCATGTCCACGACGGTAGGAGTAGTTCTGAGGTTGGCAGGAAGGATGAATATGCGTGTACAGGCGTAAATGGGTCAATGATAGCACCGAAGACGGACATCTTTGCGTTACGATGGTTATCAAAATCTGCTGGCTGAACTGGTCCACTATAGGGAGGTTCGGTTGGGTAGGGAGGTTCCCAGAAAGGTGTGAAGAGCGGATACTCCTTAGTGTTGAGGGGCTTCAGTGGCACGAGCTCTTTATTATCAGGGGCAAAGAAAGTCCTGATGTAATCAAGATTAAGTTCGTCGGTACCTGGCGCCGTCGTGTCGAAGTACCCCACCAAGCCGTCGTAAGCAGCGTCGCGATCCCCTATTCTCACTTGGAATTGATAGTAATCCTTCTCACTCTCAGGATCGGTCGGCTTTGTAAGGTCGCGCTCCGGTTCTTTGACCTTGCTCCTGGTGCTCTGGTTCTTAAACGGGGGCGAGTCGAGCTCGAGAGACCAGCCCGTGTTAACGAGGGCGAGCGGCTTCCCCACAATAGAGTTGAGGAACTGAGCATAGTCGTTGGGCGCGGGCGAAAGCGTATCCTGAGCCTTTGTTATCATGGTCCAGAAGCCGTAAAGATAGTCGCGGTCGACGAGCTTCTGGACGAGGGCATCGAGCTGGCGCGTCTCGGGAGTTGGAGTCGACGAACTTTGATCAGGACTAAACGGAAGCCACTTGGGCGCATCTAGTGTACCGAGAGGTCCACCGAAGCGAACCTCGCGATAAAAGGTCCCGTCCGGTAAGAATAGTTGAATACCGTAGTCGGCAAAGTTCGTAATAACCCAACCCCAGATGGGATTCTCCCACTCTGATGCCGGGCGCCATGTAGCTATTTCTGGAGCTTCGCTAGCTAGCGCCTTGTTGACTCCGAAAATCGCTTGTTCGTTAGTTGGGTCGTCAGCGATGCGCTTGACAAAGTTGGCATTAAGCCGTGCGTTCTGGTTCACTTGCGGCGGAAGCTGAAGGAACTCGCATTGGGCGGCATTGTCTTGAATTACCGTATTGGCGTAATCTTTGCCATCTTCAAGCTTGATTGTTTGCGGTTCATAGAAGTCGCTGATACAAGGATATAGGGGCGGAGGGCCATCCACGCGAGGATTTTGATCGATGGGAACCAGGGCTTGGCCAAATTTGTCTATGATGTTGAGTTTGCGAAACCTGCTGAATGTCAGTATGGACCCGTAGATAGAGGAACTAATAACGTACCTGAACTGTCCGTGAGTCACGGGTTTAAAGGGACAATATTCGCTGTCGAGGAAGTTGGCTAAAGCAACATATGGAGTTAGGGCCGACTCGCCCTGTATCAACTCAATATTGGGCTTGTTAAGACCTGCAGCTTCATTAATTGCTGCAGCGATGGCCGTGCTTGATTCAACCCCTGCTTCGACAATTTTGTTTTCGGGTTTGATGTGGCTGCCCTCTGCCAGCGTTATCATGCCGTTAGTAAAGCCTGATAACGGCAACGATAGGTATGAGAGCTTTGATACGTTCGCTCGCAAGTTCTCACGCTCCTCCTTTGACAGATATTGATCTAGAATATCTGGGGGAGTGTTGTCAAAAAGCTGCGCTATCTTAGCGCCAAGCGAGAAGCTCGGCTGAGGTAGGATGAGTACACGGCCGGATAGCACGCGTGTATCTAAGCTGTCGCCCTTCTGCTCTTTAACTATTGCTTCCCATAGAGGTGGCGGGTCTTCGCCATCTGCAGAAGGGACGGTGATGCCGTAGCGTACCATCTCGTTAGCAGATAGGCGAGCCGTGTGCTCGTCAAGCTTCCAGTAGTTGAAGGGCACGTGTGTGTACTCGGTCTCCCACTCGACGTAAAGAGGGAACCATGGCTGCCGGTCTCCCCATTGGTCCCGTAGAGTCCCATCTGCCAGCGTAGTATCGGGATCATGAAACTGGGGGTAGAATTTGCCCGCAGGTGGCTCGCTAGACCCGCCCTGTTGAATAACGTAGAACTCGGTTGCTAGACCACTAGCAGGTTCCTTGAGAATATCAGGAAGCTTCTCTTTTAGGAGGTTAGTTAGACTAGTCAAAGCAGCTGGTAGGCTGGAAGAACCGCTGGCGGGAATGGTCTGAGTTGGTGCGCGAACGGCTACCTTATCCAGGTAATCAGTAGGCCATCCAGATGGTATACCACCAATGAGGACCGTTGGGTCATTTGCACGGTAGAAGACAGGCATGCTCGCCGCTTTGGCTGTCGCTAGCAGGTTCTCCGAACCATCCGTAGGGTTTAGCAGGCTATCGACCTTGGATTGAAGCTCCTGTATACGACCTTGTAAGCCGTTTATAAGCTCTGCTAGGGCGTTCACTTTCCCCTTGTATACCTCGGTATCGGCTTGATTGCTGCTGCCCTCGCCATTTCCAATGTCGCTCATGAAACTCCACCACAGCGAGAACATGTCCCAGCGGTACTGCTTCATAGTTGTGTTACAGCTGTCTAGCAGACTTTGAGTCTGGTTTAATTCGGCCAATTTTAGAACGGCAGGCCGCTCAGGCTCGACTGGCTGCTTATCAGTCCCGTCTTCGCCTGAGAAGTGAAAATGTGAACCTCCGGGGGAGCGGTTAAATGACCAGTTATAGACAGTATTTTTGGCTTCGCGCTGTGATTCAACACCATCGTCGCGCGAAAGCAGAAGGGACTCGAGCGCGAGGATATCCTCTTCTAATTTGTCGATATCGCCCTGGCCTTTGCGAGCATGGCAGTAGGATATTACCGCATCCATTGGAGTAGTTCCAACGGAGACAGCCGCCTGCGTAGGGTCTCCAATGCGCGCATTGTACCCATCCGCTGGTGTCGTTGTAGGCTTCTTGTCTTCATCCCAAATCACGTCGTACATGGCACCATGGCATAACGTTCGCAACTGACTGGTAGCATCCAGCCAGTCACTCCAGTCTTCCGGATTCTCTTCGGCACCCTTCAATTTCATCATGAGGGATTCCAAACTTGCCCCATGCGCTGTAGATGCGGTAGAATTCCAAAGAGGATCGGCATCGTCTTTCCAATGCCAACCTAGGACGTAGTAGCTAGCTTTAGCATTGGATAAGTACTGATGCTCGCCACTTCCATCGGTATACTCAAAATTGTCAATAATACTGAAGACATTCGAGTTGTGCATCTGGAAATCAGCAAACAACTGATTGCCGCTACGCAGAAGGCTAATATTGGGAGGCTGCACGTTCGAGTTGGGATCATCGGGCGTCCACTCAGATAGTGGCGTTTTACGTCCAATGAAGACTTCGGCCTGTTCCTCAATATTGACTTCCGAGCCCGATTTACCGGTGACGAAAGGTGCCAGGTCCGTCTGCAAATCGACATCGAGAGGGATATCATCGAGCGACCAAAGATGGTCGCTTTCCACTACCCACGCCTCGTATTCACGATTAGAAAACGCTGATTTGGCCGTTTCTGGCTGAATACTGTCCATTTCAATGTGACGAACCACAACCCAACGGGTCGGTGGCTGGACAAAATCAGGCGTATTGCTAGCGGGTTGCTCAGTCTCCGCAGGCACCGCTTTCAATCCATGCCGAAGCCGTTCCCGTCTGCGCACGGATTCAGGTACCGTCTGGCTAGAAGACACGCCAGACCGGTAGAAGCGTGGCAGGGTCCAATGGACATAAACACCATAACGATGACGCAGTGGCAGAGGCTCGGGACGCGCACCCAGATCCGTCATACGCGAATTTTCCTCAGCTGGAGCCGTATTGTGCAAGTCGGCATGATTTTGAATATCGCTTTGAATCAAGAAGTTTTCCAGACGTAGGAAAGTATAGTTTGGCTGTGTGATAGGGCTGATATGCGCACTTGTATCTCCTTCCTCCCCAGTGCCGCATACAGCTTTATTGAGGACGAAGGTGTCCAACTTCATAGGCACGAGGAGTGCCTCGAAGTCTTGAGCGTTAGACATGGTTGCTGAGCTTTCAATGGACTCAATATTCACAGATTGAACCAGGTCTAGCAATGTCGAAAAACGAGAAGAATTGGGAAAGAAGGATATGTCTGCATCAGAAGCCGTTTACTTTCGCTGAAGACCGGCTTTGGTAACCCGAAGGATATAGCCGTCGAATAGGTCAACGTCTCCGTAGCCTCCTCCCTGAGGTCAAAACCAAGCGGATATTGCGCAATAGACGCATACCGCTCACATGGACGTTATTACGCAAGCCCGGAGGCATTGCACAGGTTGTATCGGCGAAGAGTATAGTTACCAGCTGAAAATCTGCAACTAGGATGCCGGCATATCATCGCGGTTGTCGTCGGAGAAGTATTCTACATTATCGCGATGTGCTGTCCCGTGTAATTACTCAGTACCGGCATGCATATACGGTCTAGCCTTCGAAGATCGAACGTCTCGATTCCCTCATTAGGTCCATGGTAGCATGAACTATCTAGTCAGATTTGCCGCCCCGTAGATTGTCTGGCCAGGTGCGCTTCCCGTAGCCTCTCGCCAAGTCAACAAAAACTTGAAACCGCTAGACGCAAGTCGTCATCGAGCCGTCGAACCGTCGTAGTTAATAAGAGGGCTAAGAAGCGATGGTGGGATGGCTCGAGAGACAAGAGGCTGTAGATTGTGAGTTGCATATTGCATTATACGAACTCCTCGATATGTACGATATGTACGGTTCCGTTGACGTTGGAGTAACCTCACCGTTTCAGCCCCCTTTTACGCTTACTGTGACAGGGATATGGATATGTTCGGGATGATCGTGAAAGTTAGCTTCTTGGCGTGCATGTTCTTTCTGCCCGTTCATCTCAGCTCGGACGGGACATCATGCATATTACCGTTTCTGGAAAGAAGGGGGTAGAAGAACATATCTGATTGGTCGTCAGGCAGACGTAAGACGTCGATAGTCTAGACCCCCATATCAATGCACATACATTACATCTGCATCGCATGTGTCTCCAGTATGGATCTAAGGTGCGGGATATGCACATACAAGCATTATGAAGATGAACTGCATGCAGTTCTACATCCACACCTATCCAACACACCTCAGACGCATGTTGACAGCGATCTATGCGATGGAAACCGGCGTAGAAGCTTTATGATACATTTCAATCGCAATAGAATAATGAGGTAGAAATGAGGCAAAAGTTGGAGATCTTATCTCTTGGCCGATTCGTCTCCAGCTGAAGGTCGGTCTTGGCGTGTTTGTCGATACATCACTTGTGATATTGCTCTGCTCATGAACCTCGCGCGGAGAAGACTTTCACTGACTTGATCTGAGACCCGAAGCTCGACTCGCCAACTTCTAAGACGAGAGCACGGGCAACTACGTGGAAACACTGAAAAGGGAACTGGTGTGAACTATGCACAGCTAGTTCACGTAGTTGACCAAACACCTTGAACTCACCATGGCTTCATCTCAAGCCGTCCAGAGCGGTGGGCTCTATTACATCTATGCCAGCTCAGCAGAGCAAACTCCAAGCGACAACGTCAGTGTGCTCGACGAGGGCAGCCCGGTAGATACGTTTGTGGCCGCACTCAACGACGGCAAGGTTATTATCTTATCTGAAAAGCCGAGCCCGAAGGCCAACTTTGACGACAGCGACGAGACGAAGAAGTGGTTTCAGGAACTCGACTCCACAGCTACCGGATCACTCACGCTTGCTTCGAATTTGAAAGATATCGAAAGCTTCGAATTGCAGTTTACGCAGCCATGGCCGCTGGTATTCAGCTCGGCGAGCGATGTGCTTCTCTTCACATTTGGTCCGCCGGCAGGCGGATCAAATACTTCCAGGATTCCTCCCCCTGGAGTTGACGCAGCAGGGAACATGTTGACGTTCGGTCTCGACTTCACTCAACTATCTGGTACTCCCAGTGCCAAACTGAGTGACCTCTTTGCGTATGCTGGAAGCGAAGGCATGGTCGATTACGTGCCGAGTGAGCTTTTAGACCTGACTGCAACGCTCACAACTCCCGGGCAAGGAAATCCGAAGCGAAATGCACTCTGGTATATTCCCTCTGAGTACAAGCACGCCGTAATGCGTCTGCAGTTCCAGGTACCCAGTCTAGAGCCGCTACAAGATGTTCTCGGCGGAATTCTTAAAGGATTCACCGTCGACAGCGCCGACGTAATCTATTACAAGGACATGCTATTGGCTGCAACCGAGTCAGGGCCGGAGCCTATCTTCAGGGGGTCTCTTGCCTTTGGTATCGAGTGCTCTCTCAAAGGTAGCGGTGCGAACGATCCTGTGGTTTCAACTGCCGCGGGTATCGAAATCAGCGAATACAACATGCTTCTCACTTTTCAATTCAAGTCCAAGGACCCCTTGACGGGCATCCTCAGGTGGCTTGGATCGCTAATCGACGATTCGCTGGACTCGCTCGTCGACGATGTCCTAAACAAGAAAGAAGGCAACAACAACATATTCTCCGACTTCAACTTGCGCAGGATGACCGTGAGTCTGGATACTACAGATCCGGATAAGCGGAAGCTGTCGGCCTTCTCTTTTGATATTGAAGTCTCGGCCAACTTTGGTCAAAGCGACTCCGGTCTAAAGCCGGCATTTCTCATTTCGTACAATTGGAACAATCTCTCAGGTGGAACCGGTCAGCTGGCAGGTCGGCTGTGGAATGGTAAGTGAGCCAGCATATTACAAAAATGAGCAGATAGCTGACGTAGAATTGTAAGACTTTGACTTGTCACCGGACAAAGATCTGCTACCGCATGAGGAGACATGGACTGATCTACAGCCATTGACGCCGTCCCCAGCAGACTCGATCGACATTTCATCTTTAATTCCCGGTCAGAAAGTGGACAGTATCCCGGATACGCTGCCTTCGGACATAACATTCGCTTATGTCGCGCTGTCGCAAGATTCATTCAATATCCGTTGCTCGATCACAACCAATCCTCCACCTCCTACTTCTGCACCTCAGCCGTACCTGGGCGAGGTGACGCTCGAAGGCTCGTTCACCTGGGGTAAAAGCAGCTCCTTCACACTAGCTGCCTACGTAAGTGCTGCCATCGAACCAAGCGAAGACGCCCCTGAGGGCTCTCTACCAGCCGTCATTCAGGGATCGTTGAATTATGACTCGGCTGCCAAGACATGGGACCTAAAGGCTTCGCTAACTGGGCTCGACGCCTCAACACTGGCCGAGTTTTTCGATGAAGATTCCAAAGCTAATGTCGGGCCACTTATAAGTTCCATCTCTATCGATACCCTGGCTGTCGAGTATAAGTATGCAAAGACACCCGACGGAAAGTCGACGAGTAGCGAGTTCACCATCGCAGGCAACTTGCTCATTGCTGATCTGAGCCTAAAGCTCAACTTTACATACGAAGACGGCAGTTTCACTTTCTCGGCCGCGCTAAACCCAGAAGATAAGACTGCGAAGATCGGAGACATACTAGCATCCATTGTAGGGTCCGATATCGAGCTTCCCGATTTCGTTTATAACACACCACTCGTAGCCGATAACGAGGACGTCTTCAGGATCGATGTCGTCAAAATCAAAACCCCAGCCGCGAAGAATTCGTCGGGTGTCGATCAGATCTCGTTCTTCTTCTTTGCCGAGCTCAACGTCGCCAACATCCACATCGACTTTCTTCAGATGCACAACTCGACCTGGGGCGCTAAGACGCCCTCTAAGCGGCTATTTAAGGTTGCCATTGGCGGCTTCAGCAACGTAACGGTCGAATTACCGCTCATTGGCACATTGCAGCAGCCACTCGACGAGCTGTACTTCCTCTGGGTACAGGATCCACAGCAGAACGCGACGCCAGGAAAGGGGACGGGACTAACGCGATTAGACCGCGACGAGCTCAACACCGGGTTGGAGACCGCAGGACAGGACACTATTCTCGTCAACGATAAGATCAAGCCGGAGTTACAAACACCAAAGGACCTATTACTCGCATCCGGAAGTCATTTCGGTATCATCATACGCAGTGCCACGGGCGTACGTACTTGTCTGCTCGACTACGAATTCATGAAGCCGTCGGCCTCCGGTAAGGCGGTCACGGAGAGCGAAGCCGACGACGGCTCTCCAAGCGCCCAAGCACCATACAAGAAGAACACCGGTCCGTTAGCGATCAGCAACGTGGGCCTCAAGTATAAGGACAAGATATTGGCTGTCATGTTTGACGCTACTTTCCAGCTCGGCCCATTGGGTTTCTCACTGATCGGTTTCTCTCTCGGCTTCTACTTCACGACGCTCGACGGGCTGCCCACCATCACACCCGTCATCATGGGTCTGGCAGCGTCATTCGAGCAGCAACCTTTATCTATTGCCGGTGTCATCCGACACGGCAACGAAGGAGGTATAGATTACTACGCAGGCGGTCTTACTGTCGGCTGGAAGCTATACCAGTTCGAGGCAGCTGGCTTCTACGGCATCGTAACGCCGAAGGGCAGTTCCAGCGGCTTCCAGAGCGTCTTTATTTTTGCCAAGCTTAACGGCCCGCTCGTGACGCTCGGGTTTGCTGAGATTAACTCCATCTGTGGTGGCTTTGGCTATAACAGCAGTGTTCGTTTGCCGACAATCGACGAGGTCTACGATTTCCCTTTCATCGCTAGTTCGCAGCTAAGCGGGAGCGGAAATGCCATGGAGGCGCTGCAGAAGCTCGTGGACCCAGGCGCAGGCGGCTGGTTCAAACCGCTAGACAAGACGTATTGGTTGGCGGTCGGTATGGGCGTGGGAGCTTTCCAGATGCTAAATATCGATGCCGTCGTGGTTGTCCAATTCGGAAGCGCTGTGAAACTCGGCATATTTGCCATAGCCACGGCTGATATCCCCACACCCGCTTCATCTTTCAAAATAGCCCACGTAGAGCTAGGCATCTCAGCCGTAGCCGACTTCGACTACGGCACTCTCAAGATAGATGCGCAGCTTTCCCCGCGCTCTTACATCCTGGACCCTAACTGTCATCTCACTGGCGGATTTGGTCTGTATTACTGGTTCGACGCGCCGCACGCGTCGAAATCTACAGTCGGTCAGTACGTATTCACTCTCGGCGGCTACCACCAAGCCTTCAGCTTGCCTGTTGGCTTCCCCAACCCACCACGCCTAGGTATCAGCTGGAACCTCGGTGGTGGCCTCACCGTCTCGGGCCAGTCTTACTTTGCCATTACGCCTAAGGCCTGCATGGCCGGGGGTCGTCTACACGCCGCCTTTGAGGCCGGACCGCTGTCGGCCTGGTTCGACGCATTTGCCGACTTCCTAATCAACTATAAGCCATTCTACTTTAACATGCAGGCTGGCGTTTCCGTCGGCGTCGGCTTCAGTATCGACATCTGGTTCATCCACATCCGCATCTCGGTCGAGATCGGCGCCCAGCTGTACCTCTGGGGCCCACCGATCGCAGGTCGGGTACATGTCGATTTCTGGATCGTCGGATTCGATATTAACTTTGGTAGGGATACAAGCCGCAACGAAGCCGTCAGCCTTCAAGACTTCTACCTACTTGTACTACAGGCGGGTACGAGCGCAGCATTGGCGGCGGCTAAGGGCAACAAGCTTGTCACCGGAGCTGAAGAGGATGTACAGGTCAAGGAAGAACCACAGCCCCTAGCCGTGACGCGTCCGAAGAACGAAGGCCACAATTTCCTAGCCCAATCCGGGCTCTTGAATCCGGAAGACGATCCCGAGCGCGACCAGACTGTGCCGTGGATTGTGCGCGCTGGATCCTTCTCATTCATATTAGAATGCAAAATGCCAATCAACGCCGTCAAGAACAGCTCTGGCGGAAGCAACATCCTCACTCACGACGACGTCTACGGTAAGCCGATGAAATTAACAACCACTCTAGCTTCGACCGTTACCGTTATAGTCCAACAAGACGGTGACAGTCAGCCGGATGACGGATGGCAGTACGACAAGTACCTCAACCGTCTACCTCGTGGTCTATGGGCTAAATGTAAGTTATTACCACCTACACATACACCATCCAATCCCGTTGGATAGGTATATAAAGCTAAAACTTAACAGACGACCCATCTACCGACCCCCGCACCAGCGGTAACAACATCCGCGACCTCCTCAACAACGACCAAGGAGCCGTCACCCTCATGTCGGGAGTGTTAATTACCGCCCCCAAGCCCACCATGGCCCCCGATCCTTTCCCCGCTTACCTAGTGGCCGACGCGGATCTACAGCGCCTCTTCTCAGAGAAGCCCTTCCCCACGATCGCTACCGCTAGCGACGCCTGGGCGCCCGGTAAGCCGGCCACTGGCGCTCAGGTAGGAGACCAGTACACCGCCGTACACGACGCATGGTCCAGCCCGTCGCTCGGCACAGGCGACGACGGGCAGAAGGGATTCGTGGGAGCCTTGGCGAGCAGTTTGAAGTGGGGCATTGCAGAGGAGATGAAGAGCATTGCGGGAATCCCGGAGAGGTTGAAGAAGAGTTTTATGAACTTGTACGTCGCGGCGCCGTTGTTGACGAAGTGAAGCGAGACTGTAATGAGGAATTATGTAGCTTTTGTTTAGTCGTAGGGTTTTCGCAGGTATTCGTCTTGGGATGGTTATTACTACAATCTACATCGTTTCATTTGACTACTTAACTACAAACTTAAAACTATATTTGTGCGATATGTATGCTCGAGTTCGTCCAAGATGTGGGGTGTTAGAGGTATAGCAACGAGATTTCGCCAAGATAATTGTGAAATGGCTCAGCCCTTAATAAGCTTTAAAATTCTGTTCGCATATATCAATACGGCGGCTTTGGCTGTTAGAGATAGGAGATAAGATTAGTAGGTAGCTGTACGTCGTACATTAACCAATCGCTCTTATGATGCCCTATACCATGAGTACCGCCGATAGGATATAGGCCTTATGTGGATGATGGCGGCTAAATGGTTAGGTAGTTTCAATAAGTCTTACCACAATTGTAAAGGTAATTACCATAGTGTTGCTAGAGTTGTTCTTCACAAACGAGATATTGTCCCGTAACAGCGTGAGGGAATGTTATCTTCGTTATCGTTCAGTGACGTAAGGAAACGGAGCCCGCCGGAACTAACTACTAGCGGTTAGGCGTGTGTATAAATTTAGAACTCGCCTAGGATCTCAGCTCGACCGCCCGACCGCCCCGTTTGCTTTGCTTGAGTTCAATTCGAAGAATAAAGCCAATTAGGACTGATCCCGATCTACGCATTACTCTTTGCCACCTCACCTCAGCCGGCCATTTGGCAGTCTCGTGGGACGGTACCACATTATGTACTCGATCATTATGCGAAGGACTTATGTCAGCGCCGTCACCAGATTTCTCGTATTTTAATAACTCTTCTCTTGTATTCGGACGTTTTCCCCAAGGCGCAGCACCAGCAGTCAGCTAACACGGGCTCACGTATTGATGCCAATCGCAAAGAGGATCCGGAAATCCCACAATGAGATAATGAGCTGACAGGTTGGGTTATCATGATTACTATCGTAGGACTTTGGTTTTTTGTTCTCGAATATAAGTAGAATGCTATCGTCGTAGCAAATAGACAATGTTTGCATCTCACTTATTCCAATTCAAATTAATTCAGAACTCGCGAACGAGACCTTAAACATTACTTCACTAATACTTAATCACTTGAATTCACGGTCGATTTCCGTAATCTCTCAGAATGTACAAGCAAATACTATTAACCTCTACCCTCTCACTCCTTTCTCCCGCCCTTGCTCTTCCTCTTGAGCCCCGGGACACGCCGGAATTCACAATCACCAGCCTTAGCGCTACCTTCCCGTACCCCGGTGTCTACGGAGTTGATTCCGTTAACTCTTTCGTAAATGTCGCTGTAACCTACCCGGACCCCTCATCTACCAGCGGTGCCACCCTCAACACAACCTGCAGAGTTGACTGGCCTGCCGGCACTAACCCGGGGCCGACCGAATGGACTCCATGCGCCGATTCGGCCTTGCAATTCCGTCTGCCAACCGATGGATGGTCCAGCACCACAAATTTCCGGGTTGAGCTATTCGAAGAGCTAGCGTCTGATGGGTGAGTAAAATTCCTTTCTGTAAGCATATGCAGTAGTGCTAACGGAGAACTTTCCTAGTTCGGGCCTGGACGCTTCACAAGTTCTCAAATCCAACCCCGGGAACCCAAGCGACCCCGACACCTATATGTTCTGTCTCCAGATGGGCAAGTTCAACCCCTTAACTTGTACCCTAACTGGCCCGATGGGTCAGTCGCCGAGGACTGTGGTCATGCCTACAACCGAGGTGCCCGCAAGGCCAAACTAGGCGCCATATTAGAGAGTAAACTTACTTAAGGGTAAAAGGCAAAAAGGGATAGACTAGGGAATCTTTCTAGATCGGATAGAAAGTCATACGACTTGGCTGGGATATACACGAATAGTAACGATTGGAAGATATATATTTAACAGAAGATATTCGTAATACTTTTAATAAAATTACCGATATAATCATTGCTTCTCCTTAACGAGTCAGACACCAGATTTTATGTTTAGTAAAGTACAACTTAGTACCGTACTTATTTCCCTACTATTTACCTAGCACTTAACTCGTGCAGTATTAACACATACTTGACACATACACGTAGAAAAAGGGGGTTCGTGCAAAAGACTTCTGTGAAGTATCACTTATCAGGAATTCAAAACACGGTAGCCAGACAATAATCTGAGTATAGTCCAATCCCCCATGCTACATATTAACTATAGTCTATAGTTCAAGTGAGCTCGGTAGACGGATCGGACCATGCAAGACTTAGTGGGGGGTTCTATAACTCCAGCCCCTCCTTCAAGTTAGAGCTAACTAGCATGTGAGACCAACTCTATATAAGAGGTAGGATTCAAGAAATATGCCCCAAGGGCCCGACAATTCCGGACTTTTCCCATTATTGCTATCCCTTGCGTCCCGGATAGGCCCTCGACCAATAAGACGAAGATTACAAATGTAAGCGGAAAGCCTTGAAAGAAGGGATAGGACCTTTGTCACCATGCAGATCTCCCTACTGAGACTTACCTTAGGATTTATAAACGTAGCATAAATCAACTTTGTCAAAACATCTTGTGCTTGTGTGCTAGTCTCTATTTAGAAGTAGTTAGACATATAGCGCCCAACATGTCATCCACGCCAGAAGCCATCCTCGCTCAACTCCAAGAAACCGGCTCCGCGTACGCCGAGAAGAAGCCCGGAGCCCGGGAGCAGCTCCTAAACCTCGCATATTCTTTGATATCAAGTCTAGAGCTTCCAAGCGAAGCCATCCAGAGAATGGGCTGGGCTGAGGTACTATCCAAACAGCATATGCTCCTTGAGACTATGTATTGACCAGTATGAACACCGTAGCCTGCTAGAGCCGCACACTGCCGAATCGCAGTCGACTTGAGGCTTTTCGAATCTCTGAAGGAGAGTGGCGAGCCAGGTATTAGTGGGAAAGATCTGGCCGCGAAGGCTGATGCAGACGAGACTCTGATCGGTACGTTTCTTCTATCGCTACCTGGTATCCGCGTCACAATGCTGATACACATGAAAGCACGAACGCTAAAGCATCTTGCTGCCATGAACATCGTTTCGGAGACCGGTGATGATAAGTATGTCGGGACGCCTCTAAGCAACGCTCTGACAGAGCCGAAGTACCGAGACGGCATAATTTACACGTACGTAGCAACGAGTCCTTATCAGCCCGTTTAATCCACGTGTTTAACCAACGTTATAGATATGATGTAGCCGGTCCATCTTTTCGTGGCCTTCCTAGATATTTGAAGAGCATTAAGTATGCGCTTCCAACAAAGCTAACTGATGGGCCTTTCCAAGCCGCTCATAAGACGGAACTTCCCTTCTTCGCATGGCTAGACCAGAACCCGCCTTACCTAGAGGTGTTCAACAACTACATGTCAGCCTACCGTGCTGGGAAACCCTCATGGGTGGATCAAGGGTTTTATCCGATTTCCGAGCGTCTGGTTGAAGGTTTCAATTCTAATCCTGAAGGTAATGATGTCCTCCTCGTAGACGTTGGTGGTGGCTTGGGACACGACATACGGGAGTTAAAAGAGAAGCACCCCTCACTTCCAGGTAAAATCATACTGCAGGATCGTCCCGAAGTTATCTCTGCAGTTTCCGGGGGTGGTATATTCGAGGCGATTGCGCATGATTTCTTCACTCCGCAGCCGATAAAAGAGGCCCGCGCATACTACCTGCATTCTGTGCTCCATGACTGGGGCGACGACGACTGCGTTCGTATCCTCGACCAGTTACGGCCTGCGATGAAACCGGGGTACTCAAGGCTTCTCGTGAACGAGATTATTGTTCCTGATCGTAACCCGACATGGCCCGTCACCTCGATGGATCAGCTAGTATTCGTGCTTGGAGCCATGGGAGAACGCACCGAGGCGCATTGGGAGAGCATTCTAAGGCGGGCTGGATTTAGGATTGTACACATATACAGTTACGAGATGGGATCTGAGAGCCTCATCGAAGCGGAGCTGGCATAGAGGAACTTAAAGAGCTCACATGTGTGTTCAATACACTCTAGCAGACACCTGCCTAACGTTGAGGCCAGAGCTTAAAATTCAATAAGCAAGTACGTAACATTTAGACTCTAAGTAGTAATTGTTTCCATCACTATAACGGCAATGTCTTTCAATGAATGCATAGCGAAACAGGGTTCAGTTCCTTGACAAGTGCTCAACCGCTCCTTTCTCTCCTTTAATACCAACCTTCCATTCAACCAAATAAGTTCACCTAAACAGGAGGCGGCCGCGAACCCCCCGTCGGATCCGGCGCGAACAGATAATGCCCATCAAACGAATCCCTCCACGCCTCATCCACGCCCGGATTTCCCTCCGCCGTCGCGCCCACATCTCTCGCGCCGTACTCCAGCATCGGATAGCACCATATCAACCTAGTAGCAGCGCCCTGCGGCTCGCCCGCAAACAGCACGGCCACCCCGGCAAACATGCCGTGCTCGTCGAACACCACGCGGTGGTCCCCCGGAGGGCCGGAGACGGGCGATCCGGCTATCCCGGGCCACTCGCCTAGGGGGTTCGGGTTGATCGGGAACATGAAGAGTTCCCCTGAGGCGCGGCCTAGGTCTACGCGGTGCGCATGGTAGTCTTGTAGCGTCTGCAATTGCAGCTACGTCAGCAAGACACCCAATAACATAGATATGTATGTAATCACTAGTCTTTAGAGAGAATACTCGATCCGGAGATAGGGTAATGGGGTCAGGGTATACATACCATCGAATGCGGATGCTCGAGGCCGCTCCAGCGCGGACGAGCCTCGTTCGGGTGCGCGAGGTACCAAGTGCCGCGCCGGAAGGCCTGATACACGGCCATCGCGTTGAAGACGGTGAAGAGAGAGCGCTGGTGCGGACACACGTAGAACTATCATAGTTGTGTTAGCATTTTGTCCTTTAGTGATGGGTGTAAGAATTCTTCAAGAACATTTCAAGGGAAGAGCCCCTAAATAACAGGGCTTTCATTTAGAGCTAGTAAAGGGGGAAGGGAACAGGTGTCCTATGTAGGCAGCACTTACAGCAGCGATCCGGTTATCAGGATTATCGCGGTTCCAATCGTCGATTTCATCTCGCTTCCAGAGGAGCAGGAAAGTGGCATTTTGGTTTTGGTTCAGTATTTCGGGAACAAGGCTGTCTGCGAAGACAACCGCCTTGCCGTCGCCATTGTAACTTTCGCGCGACTTCATGAAAGGCGCAGCGAGTGCAGGGACGTGGAAGAGAAAGACGAGGAATATGCAAGGCATCATTTTGAACCTCATCTTCGTATGTTTGTGTTTACGTAGTTAAGGGCAGGTCCTTTGGGGGAAAGGGGGAGGGGGAGAGAGATTTGCAGTTGCAAGGTTTGCAAGGTCCGAAGGAATGGATAAATGCGGGTGGGAAAGCAAGCGATGCTTTCTCTGATCTGACCGGCCGGTGTACGTGTAATAAAATGTCTGCAGTAGAACATGCATCAAGTAGGTGGGTTTAATTCTTGCTGCCTAAAGATTCTATCCACGGACACCTCGTGAGTGTGACACCTGTTTGCGCACGGGATGGGGTACGTAACGGGTACGGGTAGAAATGATTGTTTGAGTGTGTTATGATACTCATTGGTATATTCTTCGCTCCTTCTCTTCTCTTTAGAATAGAGGATGGTAAACATTTGCTCTACAAACCGAACAGACCAAATGGCCCAAGTATAGCAAGCATAGCAAGCGACATAATTAGAACACCTCTTGGATGCCTAGCACCTGTCTTGACCTAATCTATAATGATACAATCCTGATCATCCTCCTCTATCTTAATCTCTTTATAATCAAACCTCGAAGGCACCGGCTTAGCCAGCACCACCGTCTCGATACCCACGGGGCTCATATCCTCTGGCCCCATAGGCAGAGCCTCGACGTCGATCTCCATATTCAGCAGCGTCTTGATGATGACCGTGCACCCGGCCTTGCTCATCACCTCGTTAGCTTCCTTGCAAAATTCCGAGCAGACGCACTCGGGACAACCCGTCTGGCAATGGCAGTGCTGAACTCGCTCTAGGGCCTGGACGAGGAGTAAATCTATGAACTCGAACGCTTTAGTGCTGATGCCGGCTCCGTTTGCACCTCCCTTCGCGTCGTAGAACGTCAGACGAGCGGGTCTCTTCCGCGAGGTTTCCTTGCGTGCGAACTCCTTCAAGCCTGATTTGCATTCCGTCCGGATGTCGTCTGGTAGGCTAATGACGAAGTTAGGCATCAAGCTCATGATAGCGTGCTCGGCGGCGTGAATAGCGCCTGCCACGTGAAGCCGTCGGTCGATGAGGATCTCTAAGGCGCGCTTCGGGACGTCGAGCCACATGCCTTTGCTATGCCGGATGATAGGAGGATTATCAACTTGTACGGCGTCGAGAATACGGCGCTTCCTATCGACTTTGAAGTAGCCAAAGACGTTTTGAATAATACGTATCGAGCCGTGGAAGGCGAGCGAGGGTGAGCCGGGAATTTTGCGCATGGCCTCCGTTTCCACGGGATCCACGTCGGTAAAGTCTCTTTGCTGTGTAGTCCATTCAACCTTAACCTTTTCCACTTTGGCGATTTTCCTATCCGGTTGAAAATCGCGCACTAAATACGAGTTGCCTTGATGTAGAAAGATCGCGCCGTCGTAAATAGTAAAGAAGGCCCTCGATGCTTCTAATTCCTCGAGTACCACGTTCTTCCCATGTGATATATCAACGATCGCGAAGTGATCATCTTCGGTGTCTCTGATTGCTACAAATCTGGATGGCATCGGTCTAAACCTATCGTGGCAATGGTAGTACCCAAGTTCATCTTTGATGAGACGCTCTTCCGCGATTTTTGCCAGATCCTTCCCAAAGTAGATAGCATCATCAGCGGGTTTAATCGGCATCTCATATGCCGCGCACTGTATATGGCCCTCTAAGACAAGCATGTTGCTCAAATCGACCTGAAGTTCGCAGTTGGGCTTGGTGAAGAGCTCATCTGGGTTCTGCATGTAATGCTGGTCGGTTGGGAAGCAATCCCCTAACAGCACAGATAGAGAGTCTCTGTTTCTCCTGCCAGCTCTCCCGCTCTGTTGCCTCAGATTTGCAATGGTGTACGGAAATCCTAGCGATATGACGCAGTCCAAGGTGCCGATGTCGACACCCAGTTCCAAAGCGGTAGTCGCAACGATGCCCATAAGCTTGCCCTCGAACATTTCGCTTTCAATCTGTCGACGGTCTTGGGCAGTATATCCACCTCGGTAACCCATCACACGAGACGAACATTCCGGACGACCTAGCGATTCTAATTCGTATCTAATGGCGTTCACCAGCTCTTCGCATTGCTTCCTCACGCGACAAAACGCTATCACGCGGACGCCTCGCAGGATAAGTTGGCAGAATAAGCGAGCGCATTCGGCTATGGCATTTCCGCGTCCGCTCGATGGATCACCGGGGTCTTTATATGGCGTGTTCCAGCATAGAAATTCCTTCCACCCAGATGGGGATCCGTCGAAATCAACCAAATGTACATCCTTGATTCCAAAGACGGTTCTAAAATGCTCTTGAGGATTTGCTACGGTAGCAGAACACGATATGAACTTGACCTTTCGGTTCCCGACGGCAGCACATATGCGCCGAAGTCTTCTCATGATAAATGCAACGTGTGAGCCCATTAAACCGTTGTAGTAGTGTAGCTCGTCAACTATTCGAGAGTTAGTTACGTGACACTCTTTTCCAAGTGGGACTCCTACTTACCAACAACATAACGAAGATGCTTTAGAAAAGTCCGCCATTTATCTTCTTGAGGTAGGATTGTAAGGTGAAGCATGTCTGGGTTTGTGAATATGATTCGAGCCTCATCGCGGATTTCATTTCTGAGGTGCATCGGAGTGTCTCCGTCAAATGTCTCGACGAGGACATTTCCCAGATCCGCAAAGTACGCCAGCATCTCCTTCAGGCTTTTCTTCTGATCCTGAGCTAAGGCCTTCGTTGGGAAGATGTATATAGCTCGAGTGTTGGGATCTTGTTCAAGCGCATGCAGGACGGGAAGTTGGTAGATGAGAGATTTCCCGGAGCTCGTCGAGGTTGATACCACAACATGATGGCCAGCGTGAAGATTGTTGATCGCTTCGGCCTGGTGAGCGTAGAACTGAGTAATTCCTTTCGCATTGTATAGCGCATTCACCATATCTTGGCTCAATAGAAAATCGAGCTCCCCAAATACAGGATCCTGAGCGTCGAACACGCGGTGCCCATCCGGCACGATTTGGCCAGTATACCACGAACTGTCTTTAAGTTCTTGAATTATTTCGGGGATGCTCTTCCTTTCCTTGGGTATTGATTCAGGTATGGTACTCGGTTCAGGCATAGGTGTGGCGGCCGACGGCACGGGCGGAACTGGAATATAGGCCTCTGCTTCCTGGCGGATTATCACCTCCGGGTCTAGATTTTCCTTTACACAGCGGTTTATAAAAGAACTCACCGCGTTCGTGAATTTCTGGTTCCGCTTCTCGATCAGCGTTGTTAGTTGCTTCTGGCTGTACACCGGCATTTTTAGGTCTTCGTCACGAAGTCTCCGATTCGGATTTGTGGGCTCTCCTGTCTTCTTGCTTTGGACTTGTCTTTTGAGGTCCCCATCAACAAACTCGAAATAGAGAACTTCTTGGCCGGCCGGTGGGGACTCGTCGGGATGACGGCTTCCCAGTTCCTCCATACCAGTAAACCCGCCGACAGATGCGTCCGGAGCTGGTCCCTGGACTGTGATGATCCTTGATCTACCAGATTTAAACGTGAAGTCCCTTTCAGCTCCCTTGATATCCGTTTGCAGCATCACCTCGTCCACGTAGGTAAAGTTGATGCCTTCCGGCCGCAGTGCCGCGATAGCTGCGACATCCTCAACTGTTAATTCTCGCTTCGTATTAGACTCCACCGCTGATCGGATAGTATCAAAAGTCGTCGCAAGATGCCTTCGCGTGGAGCAGAAAGTAAAGACCAGATTAAGAGCTCTATGAGTTTTATCTAAATCCTTGAATAACTGAGGCCATTCGATTTGGCAATCGACACTTTCATCAGTCTTCTTCTTGCGTTGAGATGCTACATTCTTCTTTGATTTTGCAGCACTAAGTTCGTCGAGAATCTCTTCCGAGTTCCCCAAGTGATCATCTTCTTTGTCTTCGTCGGAAGTTTGCCTTTTTCTCTTCCGCTTGATAATTCTATTCGAGACCGTAGCTGCCTTGAGAGCAGACATCTCATCCGTAATCAAGATGCATGAGGACAAAAATGCTTAGTCAAAAGACCCCTGGTCTTGGAATACGTGCTCTACGTTGACGACAAAGGCGAGTCCATCCAGTCGCGCCTCCCGTGGCGCGAAATGCGGGCGAAGTCACGTGGTAATCTGGCTACGTACATATGATGTCAAGCTGGATCTTACGTAACTAATACGTACTGTATTCCTATAACAGGTCATGTACCTAGCTCCCAACTGCGAAAGAAGTATAAAGGGGTTATCGCGTACACGACGATAAAGAGTGAAATTCGGAGACCCGTATAGAAGGCTCTTCCCATATCATAGAATCGTAGTATAAATATACTCTTTAAGAGATAATAGTTGGCCTAGGTTACTACATTACTATCCTTCACTATAATAGGAATGCATTCGAAAAGGGTTTTCTATTCATGAAAAGCAACTAAGGATGAGTCCAATGTAACATTGTAATCGGAAATTCCACGGAGCGTTTTGCGTAGCGGGATGTTATCCGACATTTACACAGTAGGGGGTATGAGCTCTATTATCACAGAATTGCCGCCAACGAATATCCATGCCACCATCGTTCATCTATGCCTCATAAGCGGTGCAACTCTTCCAGAGTAACTATGTCCATGCCTCTCCTGAAAATGCTTGATGTAAAACTCCCTTGCCACATCTAAACGCTTCATCAAACACAACTCATGTCTGAGACTGCTCCCCAAAAAAAGAGGACGCACCAAGTCTCTTCTTTTTAGATCGCGTCAGAGGGCCGTCCAACTCTGCGACCTTGCGCTTAATCGAAGATCCAGATGAAGAACGGCTTATTTGGTTGGGGCTGTTGGAGGTCGCTTCACGGAATCTTTCTCCTTCCGATTCCTTCGAGCATAGCCGGGACAAATGATTAGAATCGTTATCAGATTCGGTATACGGTGGTAGCTCCTGCTCCGATATAGGAGCCCCATTATCAACTCCTTTATTATTCTTCTTCTCTCCATCATGTACGTGTTCCTCAGCATTAGCACCAACAGCCTCTGCTTCGGCATTCTCAGAACCAGATGCGCTAGCAACTGAAGTCGGAGTACCAACGGTTTCGTCAGCTGCCTAAACTGACTGAAGTTCACGTTGTATCTTTCCGACTTCGTTTAGGAAGCTCTTAGCATTTGCCGAGTTCATCTATAGTAAAGTTAGCATCTTGACATATCTTATACGCGCCGGGATATATACCTTTACTTGAACGCTAACGGCGCCCTCGTCTTCTATGGCGGTAAAGAGCACGTATGTCGCCTTAACCGTAGACTTCTCCTGGAAATGCATGGCCGGAATTATGGCGGTGTTAAGAATAACGCGGTGGGTAGAATCTTGTCGCATGATTAGACGGACTACTTTGGACTCGGCGCTGTCGAGAGCAGATGCGTCAAAGGATCCGGGAATAGCGGCGCCAGTGTCTTCGTCAATATCGACGCAAGCTATAGGCACGTTGATCTTCAGGTTGCCAGCGCCCCTTTCTTTCCAGGAAGAGCTAGCTTTATCGAGATGGAAAATCTTAGCGCGGACTTGTAGGATAGTAGCCTCACCAGCTTCACCATCGTCAATAACCACTACAAGGTTCGTTAGCACTCCACTCGTCAGATGAGGACACGTGATAACTCACCTCGCTGAAGCTTTGGCTTCTTCTTATCATCCGTCGCGGTCTTCTCTTCCGAAGCTTCTTTATCCTCATTATCAGCCCGATCTTCCTCTCCAGAGTTGCCGCCCTCTTCTTCGTCATCATCTTCCCCCTCGCTCACAGGTGCTCCGAACGGCTTAGCCGGTTTACTACTCTTAAATGCCTCACCAGGTTTGCCGAAGCTAGTGAGCTTGGATTCGCCAAATTTGCCGTTGAATGTACCGCCGAAGACGGTGCTGCCGAAAGGCTTCGACGCTCCTCCTACCTGACCGAAGGGAGAGGCACCATTAGATAAGCTAGAACTACCAAAAATAGAAGTTGTAGAAGTCGCAGTCGTGGCGCCAAATGGTGACTGTGAACCGGAGGGGCTTGCGAAAGAGGATAAGGGTTTCGAGCCAGATTGTAAGAAAGGCGATGCTTGGGAAGCAAACCCTGCAATTCCAGAGCTGCTGAAAGCGGAGCTAGACGTTGTACTTGTAGTTTTCCCCTTCTCGGTGGTATCGGCGACTTCCTTTGCTACTGCTTGCTTTTCGGCACTTGGTGTGTCGTTCTGAGCGTCTATCTTATCTTCGGAATTATCTTTAGAATCAGAGGCCTATTAACGGTCAGTAAAAGGCTCAAATACCAAATCAATCTACATGCTCTTACGGCAAGCGCGTCAGCTTTTGCTTTGTGTTCGCTTGAGACGTCGCGAGGACGTTTCTTCTCAGGTTCAGAGATAGTGTTATCAGCGCCGATGGGAGATACATCGCCATTTCCATCCGAAGCAGTGTCGTTGGGGTCGTCTACCTCGTCGCGCGCCCGTTTCTTTTTAGGGGATGATACTTGGTTCTTTAGGCTATCGTTGCGAATGTCGAGAGACTCGCGATCGCTTGTGGAATCTTGACCGGATGGCTTATCACCGGTTGTGGTGGCGTTGGGCGCGGGGTCGACTTTCGCGGCGGACATGGCAGATAAGTCGGGTTTCTCAGAGATTACGGTTTGTCTCAATTCCTTGCGTGCGGCAGCTGTGTCCGGATCCTCAAGAGAAGGACGATCTGGTGTGGGACTGCGTTTGTTGGTAGCCATTAAATGAAATTATACCTAAAAAGTGCCTGCGTGCAAGGTATTGACAAAGCGTTGGTAGTAAAATTACAGCGTTGGAAAAGAGAAAAAGTCTGCGTAAAAACGCCTGAGTTGCAAATCTTTATTGAATCTGGTTGAAAAAAATATAAAACCGATCCACAATGTCGGAGTGCCGGGGTGGGTAAGACAGCTGGGTTAGATTGAGCACGGAATTTGAATATGGTTGAAGTTGAAGTTGTAGTTGGGTTAATTCGAGGAAAGCTGAGGCTGCGCGTACTTTGTAGTGACGATTCATGTTTCAATGTGGATAGTGCCTAGGTATTGTTGTAACATGAGCTCTGTGTACCACTGAAAAGGTACATGTTTTAGGTACGTATGCGGGTACAAGGTACTGATAATGTTTAAATTATGGGGTCGGGAAAACCGGGGTTAAACGTGGCTAGGTGCTGTCCACAGTATACATTGCCTTTAGGCCTTTAGGCCGCCGTTAGGTACATTGGTCAGGTACGTCTTCGGGTACATCTTCAGGTATGATTTTATCCCCATATTCAGATGGTAGCCCATTTTTGAGGTTGTGCAGTACAGGTAAGGAAATACCCCATTGGATATTTAATATCTAGATCCATTTGATGCAATGCAAGATGGCGGCTATCTATCTTTTTTTTTTTTTTTTTTTCAATGACGAGTATTGACATCCGACTAAGCAATATCGGTCAACTCAAAGCTGGGCTCGCTAATATTAGAATGACCCAGCAGCGTCGTAGATGTGGTGCAGCCATGCAATGCAGTTATCTATCGACGATTATTACGAGACTGCCGGCATGGTTTCTATTTACATCAGTGAGCATAAGAGGCATAAGACGAGGAAGATGGTCGGTGTCACCACACCAGCATCATCTCCAAGTCCCATTTCTAAATCAGCAATGCGCGTATAACCTACTATAAATAAGATATTATTACAAACACTCCCAAAGCGTGTCCGTATGCAGGATATATATCAAGTAGCTAACTATTCTATGTGGACTATAAGGCTGTATGCGCCAATGACTTATACTCCATTGTATATAAAGTCGTGAATTCTCTTCCCATCTTACGTATCAGTCGTGCCCCCCGTCGTAATAGCTTAAGCTTCAAATCCGCTTTGTATGTCTGGTATATACACACCATAAAAAGATGGAGAAATATGACTATATAGTTACAGGTTGTAAAATGCCTAAAAGAATAGTATATTCTCGTCCTTCCAGCACAAATCCTTCAAGATGGAATGAACACTTTTTTCAAGAGGCTCAGGTCCGCAAACGAGTACTAGATCCTCACCATTGGTACTCTGGCAAGTACCGATCTCCTTCTCGAGAAGTTCCTTGTTAATCCTACCCTTAATACCAGCCCATGACGGCTCTGGTTTACTCAGCGTATATAATAACCGGCACTTAGACTTGTTTTCAGCAGCCATGCCATCGATATCAGCCTTACAAAGGATGTCTTGTTCGACACGATTGCCATCGATAACCAGACAAGTAGTAGGGTCCTCTCGGTCCGTTAGCACGGCGCGGAGAACTTGAAATATTGGTGTGATTCCAGACCCGCCGCAGATCATGACGAACCGCTTGACTTTCCGTTGTTGCCCCTGGATCGAACATAGTCCCCGGCCGAGGTATTCAAATTTCCCTACCGGGCCTTTAAAGTCGACAAAGTGACCGACGGGTATCGAGTCTAGCGCCTGTGTCATTTTCCCGCCCTTCCTGCCGGGTATATCGTAGTAAATTTTGATGAGTACGTGTAGTTTCCCTTTCTCTGTGACCTCTGAAATGGGCGTGTATGATCGTATGATGGCCTCGCGTGTAACAGGGTCGCGCAATCGCATCATCAAGTGCTGACCTATAGGAAGGCCAGAAGTCTGGTTGGCATGTTCGAGATCAAAAGTGAAGATCTTAGCATCATCTGAAATCTTCTTTTTGGCAGATAGAATAGCTTTTGTCCATGCCTTGGATTGTAAAAACGTCGCGCGCGGCGCTGGACTTATATCGGCAGCTGAATCTCCATCGGCTAGCGCAGTTCGCGAAGACTCGTCGAGTGAGCCTATGTGGTAATCCACAAGCATCGCCTTGGCATTCTCGCTATCTATTTACACGTAAGCTTTAATCACCAACTGCAGTTCTGGTTTGCGGACTTACGGATCGCAAGAAACTCTTCACTGGCATCCTGTCCGGCGGCACCGATGATCGAAGCCGCTCCACCGGGATGCCCTTCCAGGAATTTTGTCCCATCGTAAACCTGGCCGTTGACCACAAACCATGGCTCGTTCTCGTTGTCGTGTCTCTTCAGTTCGTCAATAGTAATTATCCGGACTATGTCCTTTCTAACCATACATATCTCTTTAGCCTGTTCTTCTTCAACTGGACTTTCTTCTTCGCCAGATATCTTCTCTCCCCAGTATCTGTTGGAGAGGTTTCCTCCGTTCTTCTTCACACGTTCCATCCAACCACCAGGGATTAATGCTGGCTGAGTCGGATGCTCAAATCGTAGTGAATGGCTCTCCTTATGTATAACGACTCGGAACCATGGATTATTCATCATGCCTAAAACGCTCCAGTACATGTCTCGCGGCTGCACCATCATAGATTCGTCCATGGCGCGTACTAGAATATCGTCCGCCTCCTGCAGCTGTGATAGTGGAACATCCAAGTACCAAAAGCACCAACAGAAGCACGCTTCCCTCCAAGACATGTCTAGCCGCCCGCCAAAAAGCTCTTCCCCCTCAGGCGCAAGTCGATATTCATCTTCGGGGTATGAAATATTGGCAAGAATCCAGTATTTCCCCTTATCGAGGGTCACTTCGACTCTAGTGACTCTTTTGCCCCCTCCGGCGTAGGCATAGCCGCGTACCCGGTAGGTTTGAATATTTCCCGTCAATGCCAACCTTTCGTCATGTGCGGGATAGCAAGTGGCGCTGTTCGTATTCAGATCGTAAATGGCATAACGTTCGTCTCTCCAAGCGTCCGGCATGTTGGCACTCATCTCAGGGGTAATCATTGTGGGCAACACTCTATTATCGTAGATATGGTACCAATTATCGCTAGGCGCCGCCGTGACGATGATCCTTTTTAACCACTTCACACTCCGGCCTCCGATCTGTCCCGGTACAATCACCCGTAGAGGCTTCCCATGATCAGGGGGAAGCGGTTCGCCGTTCATCCTATGAGCTACCATAATTCCACGGTTAGGGTCCATAGCCCAGTTCATCTTAACGCATGTCCCATAATAGCCATTTGGCAACTTATCAGCTCCCTCGAAGCATACGTATTTTGCTCCGCGCTTAGGTCTTGCTGCTTTTATTAAATCGCCAATTACAACGCCAGTCCATAACGCTGTGGATAAACCCGCCGCTCCCCAAGAGAACCCCTTTGTCTTCCTTACTATATTTTGCTCTTTTCTTCTGTTGCCGGCACAGACGAGGGTTACCGGATATGTGACTTGCTCATATTCGTTGATGAGCTGTGCTAGAGTCATTCTAATAGGAGTTTCTACCATGCCCTCTATCGTGAATTCCCAGTCCATAGTCTCGGAGTCTTCTACCCGGGGCACTGCTCCATGGTTGCGGACATAATGGAGATCTTTCGTAGTTATGAACCCTTCGTCAAAGAGCTCGCTCAATGGAGCCTCGACGTTAAAAGGGTGGGTGCCTGTAAGGCGTATTAACCGGGGATCTCTGACAACATGATGGTCTGGTGTCTTGAGATCCTCCGCTAGTACGTTATTATCAGGCCTACTTCGCGGTGGGAGGGGGTACGTTCGGAAACTTTCAGGCTCCGATTCGTGGACATTGTGTGGCAGTTTCTGGAGCTCAAAATCACAGCTGACACTTGAATCTCTTCTCGAACTACTTTGCGTCGCCGGGGGAGAAGGCGGATATCGAAGTAGATGCGTTGCGGGTGGTTGCTGGCTCTCGATAGGTAGGTTCAAAATTTCCATCGTATATGAGGGTTTGTGAGTTGGGGTTAACACAAGAGGAGGTATTAGGACGCAGCGGTTAGATATAGGATATATGTCATCATGCATGCAAAAGCTCCCACGTAAGACAAGATATTCCTATATTGGGCTTAAAAATCCCGAGAAAGGGGTAATAAGACGCGACACTTAAAACTAGTGGTAGACTTATACGATAGAAACAGAACTAAATTCCAGATACGGAGGGAGATAGAGAAATAAGAGCGGTAAGGCTTGCTCGAAATATTCGTCTCCATTTTGAGGCATCATGTCCATAATAACAGACGAGCGTAACTAACCATCGATCCACCAAATCGACTGTTCTTCTGTTCCCAGTTTACGAGCAAGGTGCAAGCGATATTAGCAACTCCGGCCTGCTACCATCTATTGATCTGCAAGCAACCGCCTTTGAGAAGGGCCGGCTGGAAACTGTGACAATAAACGTATCGTAATGATATATCGTCGGGATCCAGGAGTGGCTTACATATTATGCGGCACTGCAAATAGGAGCGCTTCGAGTAACCCAGGCCAGTTATCGGAACTCTGAATATTTGAAGCGAGGAGATGCACCAGCCAGGCGAAGAAATCCCCGCGGACTTGTTCAGCAGAGATATTTGACCCGGTCTAGGCCTTATCAGCAGCAATTGAATTTCCCTTAGCAAGATTGACGATGACAGCGAATCATGACCAATGATAAGGGTAACAACGGTTAGCAGTCAGCGGAGATATGAAAATCGCCTAGACTAGAAGGACAGACTGGGTTACCCAGACACCAGATCGCGCCCCATCAAAAACTGTCCGTTAGCTCATGTGGAATAGGAAAGCCTTCAAAACGAAGGGGACAACGCCTTTTCGTGCTATACCCACATCGGGTTCCTAGCGCAGGATTCTGGTCCAACGCCAAAGGGATGTCTGGTGACGTGATATCGAATGTGATAAAATAGGAACGAATGAGCCGATAAACCGACATATTAATAAATAATGTGAGGAGGCACCAAGATCGAGAGTAGAAATCTCCGAGTTTCTCGGTACTTGCCCCGAAGAAAAACATTCGGATAGTTCGATTTGGAGTTATATAGGTTAACTAAGGATAGGTCGTTTAGAGAAATTCGATTTTCGTCTGTTTACAGGGAATGTGGAAGAAGACGGGTATCTTCTCGCTCCGAAAGAATCCATCGTAATAGAATTATCCACGTTGCAAGTACCACCACGGTAGTCGGTTGTCGTTATAGAAATTATGAGTAGCGATCCCTTAAATCCTTATGATATTAGTCTATCATTAGTAGAGTCGAGCTTTTTAAATAATCGATCGAGCTGTTGGGGGGTTTTTTTTTTTATGTAGTCTCAGAACATCGTGTCGTATTGTTAATTTGCAGGAGTGAGAATATAGAAGCCGATTATCAAAATAATTATAACGAATTAGTCTCTCTATAGAGTTATTAAGCCAAGCAAAGTGACACGGATGATGTTCGAGGTAACAAAGCAGAGTAAAATAAAGTTCATTTTGAACTTGAATATTGAAGATACCTAAGGTATTATGATTATGATGAGATGTGCTTCGTATGTATGTCCATGCATGAACTTATACCTAGGCGACCTGGCCCTTACATTACATACCTAATATGTACATAATTCACGATTCGTGGTATGATTCGTAGTATGAGTCGCATGCATGGATACGTGATGTACATACTTGCTGTGTTTGGTTGAACTTGGAAGGTTTTAACTTTCTTAATTGAAAACACCTGCCGGTACCTGTGAGACGTGCATTTACAGTAGGTACCTAGGTACTAGCTACCTGCCTCTAGGCCTATTAGGGATCTTCACGGGCTATTCACGGGCTGTCCTAGAGCTTGTCTAGGGCACTAGACAGCCCTAACTGTGCAACAAACGTTCCTGCGTCCTTGGGTCTTTGCATTCGGCGTACCTTCCTGTTTGTCTTACTTTTCGGGTTGTAGTATAGGTAGATTTTAGCCTTGGCGCTAGATTTACCGTACGGATACTTGGATACTGGCTGACTGGGCAGCTGTATACAAGGCTGAACCTCCCAAGCCAGTCTACTGCATGCTGCCCCGCCAAAGTTACTCTCTGGAAAGAACCAAAAAACGCCTACGATTCCCCGAAATTTTGGCGGAATTCAAAGAAAGTCCAGAGCGCAGTTCTTTCATTGGACGATTTCGAACGACATCATTCACTCATTCATGAATACGCTTTGATTCACCACTAACTTACACCTTAAGCCTTTGACTTACGCCGTCGCAACACTACCAACTTTTCGACAATCGGCATTGACCTAATGATATTTCCGTCTAACCACCTAAACTCTTCCTCTACCCTTTAAAAGACAAGCTCGCCCGATAGAGAGCAACCACTTGGCATTCTGCGATCTGCAATTCATCCCGGCAATTGTTTTGCTTCCTTTGCGCAGGGCAGACTTGCTGACTTGTCTACCGATGCCCACCAAGCCTAATTCACCGAGTCGCTTCCTCTTCCGGGGGCGATATATCCCTTAGCAGGATTAACCACCGTGGCGAATGTAGCAATTGGGTCACCAAGCAATCTTAATACCACGAGCGGCTATCCGATATGGACCGCACACGAAAACGTCAGTTCTCATATCATCCCGTGAACCGTTATCTTTCCCCCACTAACACTTGATTTCTAGGCGAGTTACTCTCGCTCAACCAGCGCGCGTGGGACGGCGAACTAGGTATAATTCCACTTTATCCCAACTGGCATGCAAGGGCTACTAACACCGGTATAGATGTCCTCCCCGTGAGCTCGTCGCTCGACACTTCTCTACGGAAGAATACTGCCTTTATCAAGCGATTGCGAACTGCTATTACCCCCGCGACCTTAAACACGTTTCTGCAAGACATACGAACCCTAAGCCTCACTAAATACTTATCCGAAATTATTTCCGCATGCTATGAAGGATTAAGCAAGCTTAAGACCCCAGGGGAAATCGATGCGGCCGTCGAGATCGTTAGCGCCCTACACCAACGATTCGGTCCTTCCGAATTCACAGAGTATCTAGGATGGCTGCTTGGCAAGGGAATGGCTACTCCGGATAAGAGTCTATTAAAGTCTCTAGCCCCCGAGGTTCGCGAAAAGGAAGAGAAGGAACGCCTTGTCCGACAGCGGGCTCTTTTGAGAGTCATTACCGAACTATGGCTTGTGGGTGTTCTACGAACCCTTGACGATGTTAAACCGGATGACGCCACACGTAGTGCCAACGGAAAGAACGCCGAGTTAAAGATCAAATCGACAAGTTCTTCGAAAGGTGGCGGCGCTGAGCCTTTCCCTCTCGAAGTGCTCAAGGATCTCCTAGGTTATGATCGAGAACATGTAAACTTACCTCTTTTAGTTATTTTCGTTAAATCCTTCGGTTGGGATATCCTAGGAGTTAAATCTGTGGGATCAGAAGGTCGCAAGACCGTAGAGGAAGATGGTGCTACCAAATCTGCAGAGAATAACTCTGAACGAACCGAAGGCCAGGAAGAAGCTAATGCATCCGATTCTGATGACCCTCCCTTTGCCAGCGCCGAGCTGCGAGAGCGATTCAGAAACATCCTCAAACGCTATTTCGAGGACGTAAAAGCGCATCTTGTACGAGATCAAAAGAACATCGTCACGCAGCGCGGCAGGAACTCGGAAGCATACGTCAAGTCTGGGGAGGTATTCGAGGATCGCCAGGCCAATTTTGAACGACAGCTAAAGGCTCAAGAACGTCTCGTCAGCAATGCTCAGGTCATAGCAGATGCAATTGGCGCCGAGATGCCAGATCTCAAGGAGGCGGGAGACGGTTTCTCGGCTACTAATGGCGCTATTGGCTTAGTCAAGACTGGGGAGTATTTGCGCGGGCAGAGTGAAGGCGCAGGTATCTGGGAAGACGAGGACGAGCGCCGCTTCTACGAAAACCTGGTGGATCTTAAAGGCAAGGTACCTGGTATACTACTAGAAGATGGCAAAAAGAAGAAAACCGACGCGGATGAGCAGGTTGGCAAGAGAGCCGATGCCACCGAGGCCACAGAGCCATCTAAGCCTTCTGAAGTGAACGACGATCAGTCGACTGCCATCGCCAATAAGACCATTGGTGCGCAGGTAGATGTGCTACTGACTCGGCTACCAGAGCTCACCCACAAAGACGCGGTCGATCAAGCAGCTATCGATTTCTGCTTCCTGAATTCCAAGGCATCCAGGAATCGTCTTATCAAAGGACTAACCGAAGTACCCAAAGGCCGAACGGATCTCCTACCGTTTTGGTCTCGTCTTATAGCTACGCTTGGCCGATATATGCCCGACGTCCCCAAAGGCGTGGTTGAGTATCTTGATGCGGAGTTCCGCAGTCTGCAGCGACGAAAGGAGAAGGATTTCCTTGGACAAGTGCGACTGAGCAATATTCGATACTTGGCTGAGCTCACGAAATTCGGTATCGTGCCTGAGCATGTCGTTTTTCATTGCTTGAAGGTTAGCCTTGACGATTTCTCCAGAATGAATATCGAGATCATCTGCAACCTCCTGGAGAACTGCGGCCGGTATCTGCTCCGTAATGCCGATACCTCTCCTCGCATGGCGACCTTCTTAGAGACTCTCCAGCGCAAGAAGTCTGTTCAGCACATTGGTCAGCCTGAGCGTATGCTCATCGAGAACGCGATATATTACGTCGATCCACCGGAGAGGGCTTCGATCCAGCAGAAGGAGCGAACTCCTACCGAACTATTCATCCGCAAGCTCATCTATGTCGACTTAACCAAACGTAATTATACCAAGGTTCTCAAGCAGATTCGCCGGCTCCACTGGGAAGAGTCTGAGGTAGTAGCCATTCTCACGAAAGTGTTTTCAAGGCCCGCCAAGGTTAAGTACGGTAGTATACATATCCTTGCGATACTTCTTAGCGCCATCTACCGCTATCATCCAGATTTCACGGTTACGGTGATTGACAACGTTATCGAATCTGTAATATTCGGGCTGGAGCAGAACGACTTCAAGTTCAACCAGAGGCGTATTGCAGAGGTCAAATACTTGGGTGAGCTCTATAACTACCGGATGTTAGAGCACCCCGTAATCTTTGATACGATGTACAAGATTATGACATTTGG
The DNA here is from genome assembly GCA_002120325.1 of Daldinia sp. EC12. Taxonomy (NCBI): domain Eukaryota; kingdom Fungi; phylum Ascomycota; class Sordariomycetes; order Xylariales; family Hypoxylaceae; genus Daldinia; species Daldinia sp. EC12. The sequence continues at coordinate 254,692 of KZ112938.1, read as the reverse complement.
CTATAGTAAGTTGCGCTTGCGAGTGCAAATAACGTAGAAGAAACTAACTTGTTTAGATGGTGTACCCGTCCCTGGCCGGCTTAACCCCTTTGATTTACCTGATGACTACTTCAGAATTCGCTTGGTAGCTACGATGCTTGAGACTTGTGGCATGTTCTTCAACCGAGGCGCCGCGGGGAAGAAACTTGACTATTTCCTTTCATTTTTACAGGTTTGTCTAGTTCATTTTCGTTGACAGCCTCAAGTTAACAGTCTCTCAGTATTACATATACACAAAGCAACCTCTCCCTATGGATATAGAGTTCATTGTCCAAGACACTTTTTCTCTTACTAGACCGCAGTGGAAACTGGCAACTACGCTAGAGGAAGCTGCCAAGGCATTCCAACTCGCAGTGTCACAGGACCAGAAGAATGCTGGCCTAGACAAGAGCGTCGAGCAAGATGAGGCTTCTAGTAACGCTTCTTCTGAGGATGAGGGCGATGGTGGTGAAGGGGAAGGGGATGGTGACGGAGACAATGACATCGTGCTCCCAGAGGCTGATGGGGATGACTCGGACCTCGAAGATGATGACGATGCTGAGGTATGTCTTTCTAGTTCTACCCTTAGGTACTAGTGAGGAATACTCGCTAACATTCTCGGCTTGGCCAGGACGCGGAAAACCAGCCGCAATCCCCCCAGGATGAGTCGGAAGAGGAAGCCATAGTGGTGACAAGGAAAGCCGAAGAGGTTGATCCGGAAGATGAAGCAGATTTTGAACGTGAGTACGCAAAGATGATGGCTGAAAGTTTAGAGTCCCGCAAATTCGACCGCAAGCCACTATTCGATGTTCCGCTGCCAGTACGACCCAAAACTCGCGACGTTTCCTCGACGACAGACACAGATGGTGCAAATGGAGAGAGAGCACCAAGCACGATGGCCTTCTCTCTATTGACAAAGAAAGGCAACCGCCAACAGGTATGTTCAGCTTGTTTGACATTAAATTTGTTTCTAAGCATCTAACCAACTCTCAATAGACCCGAACTGTCGCACTTCCTTCTGACTCGACCTTCGCGGTTGCCATGAAGACCCAGCAGCAAGCAGAGCGGGAGGAGCAACAACGTATCAAGAACTTGGTGCTAAACTATGACCTTCGCGAGAACGAAGATGCTGATGGTGATACTCATTTGACCCCACTCAATCCCAACAAGTATATTCACACTATTCGTCCAGGTCACGACAAACCGTCTTCGTATCATACCAACCGCTTAGACAAATCCGGCAAAGAGCGGAATGGACAACGTGTCCGTAGATTACAACTCAGTGATGTTGACTGGTATGGAAACTCCAAAGGCCGAAAGGTCGAGCAAACTGATACAAACCACAACGACTCATTTGCCAGCACTATTCCTGAAGGGGAGTCAGCTCCAAGCCGAGTGGATGGAAGCATTATGAGCAAGCGTCATAATTCCCTTGCAAATTCACGATCCTACCGATCAAATCGGCGAGGGCGTGGAAAGCACTGAAGGCTTACAAGATACCCAAGATACCTTAGGTATGAATCAAAGCTAACAAATACGGCTATTTCCACTAATTTAGGACTTGATTTTCGCCCTTGATCGACCGAACGAATCATACACTACTTATTTGAGCGTGGCGATACAGAGATTCAATATCTCCTAGTTATGCACATGTCTCATGCGGAAGTTGCAACCTTCGGTGGAAGCATAGTATATTCCTCGACGCAAGAACTTGAGGCGGGAGTCTCATAATCTCAGGCCATGTTAGTGTCATAATCGAGGCACCCGTCACGACGCAGACGAACCCGAACCCGAACCCGTCAATGTTGATGAAGTTTAGCATGTCCGAGTCGCAGGCGGCAGAAGCCCGATAAAGGGGGAGATAGCCCGAGGGCTCGAGGGCGCAGGCCAACAAGGGGATCGGGGGAGTAGTTGATGCTTTGCTGGTCATCCGGCCGTTCCCGGGTGGTCCGTTTTTTTGGCGCGAATTAATTAGGTTCTGATGCCCAACTTCGTCCCGCAGGTCATCATCTTACGATGGACAACAGACCTGGCGGATAGACTGACGAACCGTTATTTGCAGATTGCTTGTATGGCGCTAGCCGCTGCGCTGCTTTTTTGTTCTATGTATGCTGATTTATAGCTAAAGTCACTCGTTTTCACACTGACTTGAAATGTGTAGCATGACAGAGGTGATATATGTGTACTTAATGTTCTTCACGTAAGAGTAGCATTGCGGCTCGGTGTAGATGCTACAATGAGCCTCATATAAGTGGTTCTACTAATTTTGCAACTTTGTGGTCTTGTCTAACTGCAGTCATGATGCATCATGCCTAACCTAGTATGTTATACGTTATTTGAACGTCTTTAGAACCTGACAACTTATAAGGATGGTTTAATCAAAACTATTCATCAGGCTACCAACTCCTTTTCATCTAGGTTGGCGTTAAAAACTTAGTTACAGTATTGTCTAGAACTGCAAATACTATATCCGAATCACTCACCATGGCTTACATCTCATTGTGGAAATGAGGTTTCATTTCATAGGTCGATGGGGGTCACTGTTGATATGCTGGAACATGGTGGCTGATCCCCCTGAGACGGACATGTCATCAAGTTCTCTAAGCTCTTATTAACTATGTATATTCACTCATGTCAACTTCGAAGAGAGATATGGCGAAATTTGTATGTTTTTTTTTTTTCTTCAGCTTCTCTCCATCCCGCTCCCGTGCCGCTGGCTTTGCTATGCGCATATATAGGGTTGCACAGCATAGGGGGGGTAGGCAAGGCATTCCTGACTGGTCCTCACAGCGGCTCGTATTGAAGGCTTGGCAAATGCAGCTCTTGCAGCTGAAAATCGATAGGTCAGAGACTAGAAGAAAGTGACTGACCAGAAAATCGTGCAGATTTGTATTGGAACTAAGAGAAAAGCCATTGAACCACAGACCACAGACCGCAGAACGAAGAACCCAGCGCCAAAGCACGTCATGCAAGTTACATTTCAGGATCGAAGCTCCCTTTTCCCACCTTTACCCGATATGTAGTTATTTATTTTTTTTTTCAGCGCTCGGATGGGGGCCGCATGGCCAAGTCCAAAAATCAGTAGTTTCCTGAGCATCTTTTTTTTTCTTCACTGCTGCTACTGCTGCAGGTATTTTTGCTTGGCAAATTCGATCACGTCAAGTCCGAGCCAACATATTCCTCATACCCCTTTTCTTTTCTAAACTATTGTTCACGGCCTTTTTGGCCTTTGATGGTCACCGGTTATCAGGCAAAGCGGCAAGCCTTGTCGTTTAATTCCCACCAATGGCGCCCATTTTGGCTATTTTGGCACAAATATGGAAGACGTCGAGGCCGGCAGCTGTTTCTCGTTACAACCGTGGTTCAACTTTTGTCTAAGATGTCTAAGGTCAAGGATGTCTTTTTTTTTTTTTTTTCTTTTTTTTCTTCCCGGCCAGAGGGGGGTCCACGCGCTCGGGACAACGCGATCACGAAGTTGACTACCTACGTGGAATTGCAAAATAGCTTGCATATGCTCTATTTAATAGTTTCTCTCTCGCTTACACCGTAAACTCCATGAATCCCATATTGCCTTACGACTGGTAGGTAGTTTTCGTTAGTCAAAGTCTGCTGGAAACATTTTTTGACAGGGCCGAATGAATTATACATAGTAGACTATCGAGAGCGGGATACCGGATAAACCGGTTGATGTCGGTTGGTTGGAAAGGCCGTGATGGACAAGGGGGGAGGATGGATGGATGATGGATCTCGCTACCTTTAAAAGTAAATTAACCATTGAGATGCCGCCGCATGCTCCCCAGAAAATTTTATATTGGCGAGACCTTTTTTTTTTGTTTGTTTCTTTATTTCTCTTCTCTTATACCCCCCCTCCTTCGCGACTGCTACCCTCTGCAATATTACTTTATTGCTCTCGTGGAATTGATATTGCAGCTTACGTGTGCGTGCATGGATCTTGGATGAAACGCTCCGAGAGATCTAGGCAATGGGATGCGAAGAGGAAAGGGAAAGTATGAAGCTATGAAGCGTGCAGTGTTGTATTGGGATAGTGTGCTGTAGCTCTGTCAAGTCCGTGCAGGTAGTAGTGCCTACTAGGTAGTATACAATATACATTGAGAGGTATTCATTGATTTCCAATGTTCATTAATAGGTTAGTATAAAAATGATAGGTTCATCGCACATCGGCATCGGAGATCTCGGCTCCACCCCGCAGTCCGTTGAGGTTATGACAGTTAGGCCCTAAAGGACAAATGCTCCTTTAGCGTCTCATTTAGCCCCCCCCTTCAGCGCTTAATAAAGTTTCGCTTTTGCCCTTTCCGTTCGTACCTGGCGGGGTCTGGGCACGGCAGACAGTAACGTGGCAGGTCAACTTTGAACTTTGAACTTCCCACCTTCCTACCTTCCCAACCCTTGCAGGGAAAAACAACATTCAAGGATAGTTCGCTTAGATCGCCCATTAGCGCGACCCACCCTATCGCCTACCTAGACTACCTACCTAGGTACCTAAAGGTAAAGTTTACTACGCCCTGTCAAGCCTGTCCAGCTTGTCGTCCACTTGCAACTACGCTGTTAACCTTTTTACCTTTTTGAGCCGCGCATGATGTTTTGACCATATCCCTCCCTTTGGTGCCGAGATCCAACGTTTCTTTCTTGTCATAGTTTACCAGTATAGTCGTATATGTCACCTATCTAGTCGTTAGACCTTTTACCTGCCATCATTTTGCTTTTCTTGCACTAAAACTCTAAACTACCTTCCTTCTTCGATGAAGCAATCGTGCAACACCGATAAATCAAACCGTTCCATCGGAAAACACACGTTCTAGGTAACCAGTGGCTTGACTTATCCGAACTATACAACTCCGTGATATCCCGTGTCCCCCCGTACGACACTCGTATTGAATACCTTAGCTTAGGTACCTTACCTACAATATCCCGTTTTTCCTTTTTCCTCTATGTCTCCATCACGTCACTTGTCTTAGAAGTTAGGTGCCGTATTGATGGAATCCACCCTAACCCATCGATCGGGTAATCAAGAATGCAACTAATATGTTGGATTCGCCTCGCAATACATTAGGTACCTAACATACATACAGCCCAGCTTGCCTTGTGTTCTATAAACGGGCATTGTGGGGAAGAAGAAGAAGAAGAGGCAAACAAGCAAGCAAGATCCAAATATTAATTGCTTGCTAAACGGCCCGGTACGGCAGCCACCATTGTTGACGGGACCATCATCAGTACTACCATCAGAGTTACTGGCTAAAGTGATCGAGTGCGTCTATAATCCACTCGTTTGCAGATAGGCCACGCAGTCAGCTTTAGTCGACTGATTGGATTATTCCAGACAGCTTACGCCTTATGATGTTTTTACCTTTCCTGCTCTTTTTTTCTCTTCCATGCTCTTCTTATTGAAGCCATGGATGGTCTTTGCTAGTACATTTCATGTCTATAATTTTATAAGACTCTCTAAGTACCTACCTGGTATACATGTCAAGTGTATAAGTGCAATATTCACATGTATTCCGTTTCAGTTCCAATTTCTTCTATGGATACAAGTGTATCATCTACGTTAGCAAGTGCTATGATACCAATTTGTATACTGAAGGCATCTACGTGTAAGTGGACAGAACTAACCTAGACCTTAAAGCTTATCACCAGGTCTCAATTTCCTCCTTCTCTAGTTAGTCCAACTCAATCTAAGATTCCATAACACGAGTATGACTTCTTCCTCCTCTAATATCTACGGAAATTTGTAAATAGTAAATCTCCTATAGCCGCTAACTTCACAAAATGCCCCGAGGCGTTTTCATCTGCCGCGTAGGGGGTCGACGACAAGCCTGCTGTATCCCTGTAATTGCTTCGGCTTTCTAGACGTTTTCCACAACCGTTTCTGTGCTCCCCCGGTTGTGGTCGACGCGGCCTGCAATGGAAGTGCCCGACTTGGCCAGGTTGAGAGCCCAGAATCCAGTGATCGGATGCTCATCACGTTTCCATACACTGGCCGCGTCTATGATAATTACCTGTCGTCCGCAACAACTTCCCGGTCAGCTTCGGTTCCCTGTGACATCTGGTGCCATATTTCGTCTTGTACCCTGTAAGTCTACCCTACGAGTCTACCCTGCAAGTCCAAGAATATCCAGACCACGCAGAACCCAGGGATATTGTCCCCATACATGCAGTTCGCCTGCAGGTCCTGCTTACCACCAGCCCTCGTACCCTTTCCGCCAAGATCCAGGTCCAGATCGGGAACATCGCTCGACTAATATACATAAGAGCTTGCTGACCTTGTGGTTCCAGCTACACACATTTTCCCTGTGCGGCGAGCGCTCATTGTCCATTTAAACTAACCTCTACGACTGGTACCTGGGCTACCTTACTCGGTATTGTCGCCGAGGATAGCGATCATATTCGTTCATTCTCACTTACCATCAGTCCTTCTTTCGTCTATCTATATATATAGCCCCTAATATATATACATATATACCAGCTCCAGTTCGGAGCAACAGCGAAACTTCTTTCTCTTATACGTGATGGGGACTTTGTTGGTGTAGTAATCCTATTGCTACACCAAAGTGCCCAGGGTTCGGAACAGCGAGCTTTGGGATTCGAAGAGGACACCGGAGATAGCGAGTGGACAGGACGGCTCAGCTAGTTGTTACACATTCAAAAGTCTGTCTCTATCGTTTACGGATTATCGTGGCGTTCGCCTCGCCCGTTAAGATCAATACCTGGTCGACTCATCCTTCAGCCAACAATATTCGGCGCCGCCACCTCATCTCAAAGTTCAGGTTACATATAGCTCAACCAGAACGTTACAACACATCCCTGGTTATACGGAATATAGAAACGCAGCTGACCTCGTTTCTTCTTCAAAACCTGCAAAGCGCAAAGTGAGGGACCCCCTTGCATCTTGCTGCGGGTAGCCGTAAATAAACACTACTGTGTAACCGCAACTTGTTACCACTGGACTTTTTTTCTATAAGTCATAAAGATGCTTGCATGAAAAGCGAGCCACACCCCAAGCCCTTATCCGAAGTTGAGAACTGAATCGGTTTATCTTGAGAAATTCTCCAGTCTTTCCCATTACTCGGCCTACGGCCCATCCACAACTGAGATGGCTGTTTCTAACATGGCACGAGACATCACGGAAACATGGCCGGTTCACGAGGTAAGAAGCTGTATATTTCTTTAGAAGTCATTAACTCTTCGGACTATGTACTAACGGCTACTTTCAGATTGTCTACACCGCGATTGTGGGCGTTGTGATGTTGGCGGCCCTCCTCGAGTGGTTTCTATGGCTATCAGCCTTTCTATACTGCCTGGTCAAGGTGTTTCAAAAGGCAGAACATTGGACAATTAGGGTGCTAGCAATTGCAGTCGCTTTCTTCTTCACTGGTCTCCGGTATGTGTCTATATATCCTTTCTTTCTGACCAGTACTAACAGAGCAACGACAGTTTTATCTTTTTGCCTATTATGATCGTCACTCTACCGCTCCCTAGTCAGATTACCCAATACTGGCCTCCTGATATGGTCGACATCCTTCAATGGTTCGCTTTTTGGAGTTTTGCAGGGTTACTAACTGTTCCCTGGCTTTTCTGCGTTTATCAACTCGTTACGCATCAACTCGGAAGGACGAAACGTGTTAAGGAAGTTCTAGATGAGGTCTCCGCACCCAAAGTCGTCATCGTTATGCCTTGCTATAAAGAGGAGCCCGACGTCCTTGTCACTGCTATTAATTCTGTCGTGGACTGCGACTACCCTCCTTCTTGCATTCATGTATTTCTCTCGTTCGATGGAGACCAGGAGGACGAACTTTATCTCAACACGATAGAGAAACTTGGCGTACCTCTTACGTTGGAGTCGTATCCTAAGAGTATCGACGTTTCGTACCGATCAGCTCGAATCACTGTCTCGCGATTCCCTCACGGCGGAAAGCGCCACTGTCAAAAATCGACCTTTAAGCTCATCGACAAGGTCTATAAAGAGTACCTCAAGCGAAACGATAACCTTTTCATCCTCTTCATCGACTCAGATTGCATACTGGACAGGGTCTGTCTCCAGAATTTTGTGTACGACATGGAGCTGAGTCCAGGAAATAGCAGGGACATGTTAGCCATGACGGGCGTCATCACCTCGACAACAAGAAAGCACAGCGTAATTACCTTGCTACAAGATATGGAATATATTCACGGCCAGTTGTTCGAAAGGACTGTGGAGTCTGGATGCGGGGCGGTCACTTGCTTACCTGGCGCCCTGACTATGCTGCGATTCTCTGCATTTCGAAGAATGGCTAAGTACTACTTTGCCGACAAAGCTGAACAGTGCGAGGACCTATTCGACTTCGCCAAAAGCCATCTGGGCGAAGATCGGTGGCTCACACATCTTTTCATGATCGGAGCCAAGAAGCGGTACCAGATCCAGATGTGTACTTCGGCGTTTTGTAAAACTGAAGCCGTGCAGACCGTCAAGTCGCTGATTAAGCAACGGCGAAGATGGTTCCTTGGGTTTATCACGAACGAAGTCTGCATGTTGACCGACTGGCGTCTTTGGAAGCGATATCCCATCTTACTTGTGGTGAGATTCATGCAGAACACCATCCGAACGACAGCCTTGCTGTTCTTCATCATGATGCTTTCGATAATGACGACGACTATGAGGATCGATCAGCTTCCTGTTGGGTTCATCGCTATTTCCCTTGGCCTGAACTGGCTGATGATGATATACTTCGGCTTCAAGCTAAAACGATACAAGATCTGGCTCTACCCGGTCATGTTCATCCTCAATCCATTTTTCAACTGGTACTACATGGTTTACGGTATATTTACTGCTGGTCAAAGGACGTGGGGTGGACCTCGTGCGGACGCTGCTACGGCCGATGCGACTACGACGGTGCAGCAAGCCGTCGAGCAGGCTGAGCAGACGGGAGACGATCTCAACGTTGTTCCGGAGACATTCATCCCGGCAGCTGAGGTGCAACGGAAGAAGAGTAAAGGGAAAGAGACTGCAACAATCCAAAGATCTAAGAGCAACGTGCTACCTCCGGAGAAGATCGAGGGCAAGTTCGCGGCCCCGGAGAAAAAGGCAAATGGTTTCTACGCATATCCGGAGGAGTCAACGTTTAGCTTTAATACCCCAGGAGCCTCTGGGTCGCGTTACGTTCTTCGCGATCGTGATTCGGTAGAGAGTTTCCTAACTACCGGGAACAACTCCATCTATTTGCCCCGGCGAGTGGAGAGTATTATGGGAGAAGAGGACCGGAAGAAGTACCAGATGGCACAGGCCAGTCAATATAACCAGTTTGTTGAGAAGTCGAAGAAGTATGCTATCCCTCCACCGGGTCAAGTATATGAATTCTCCGACGTAGAGCTTGAAAAAAGGGGTTGGGACGTGAAGGTCCCAGACGAGGGCTACCCCGAACACTATAAAGACGACATCAACGACAGCAGCCCAGAATCGTCATCGTCTCGCGCACCTTCGCCCGGACCTTTTTCGTCTCTACCGGCAGGTCAAGATTCCTCACGAGTCTCAGCTCAGGGTCTTGGTGTACCGGGAGCGCATCATCAACGGCGTAATAGGAACGGGGGGAGCCCTCTCGGAAGAAATAGCCCAATAACGCAGGCGCCCCGGGCTAGTGCCGAGGAGGCTGAAGAAGACAGGCCTGTATCTGGGAACAAAAGGCAGCATAGGCCCAGCGGAGTAAAATAAGAGATAATTTTGAAAATTATGAATTATCAACATTTAGAAGCAGGTCTCAACGGGGCAAGGTTGCATAATGGTGGCAGTTTTGGAACTTCTCATGATAGAAGGCGTTTGGCCGGGAAAGAGAGTAAATGATGCATTTATAACGGTGTACAAGAGGGGAGGTACCTAGGTCGCGTGCGCCTTTTCTTTTTGGAACAAATTCCTTACCTACCTAGTTACGTTGAAGACGAGTTTATCCCATTCTCATGCTTTGCTTTTAAGATGAGAGATGAGATGACGGTGTAGGCCAAGTACCTAACCTGGCTGGTCATCAGAATACCTAATTGGAGTTGTAAATGAGCTTGTAATTTGGTAGCTCGCTTGTTCGTCTTGTTCAAGTATATGCCTACGTGAACCTCGTATACATGTGGAATCTATAGAATCTTCGTATAAGGTATGAATGAGTACGTTAGCTTCAAATGATGAGGGGCCCAAGTGCATGACAGCTGCGTCACGGCCGGTCCCTGAAAATTAGCACATGTTTCGCATGTATGGGTGGAGGTAAAATACTCACGTGTCAGGGAAGACCTAGTACCTCATTACCTACATGGCACCTAACGCCTGGCTACAGTATTTAGCGTGACTGCCGCCAGCTGACAGCGATATAAAGTTGGTTAGGTACTGGTACTGCGCCCCTGACAAAAAGGCAGCAAAAGGATAAACTGATTAGGAAACCGATTAGGCAGTTGATTACGCCAAACTCGAAAGTAGTGCCTGCATGTTGTGTCTTTGCGAGTCGAAACGTCGAATCTACAACAACATTTTGAAACACCCTCAAGTCTATTTATTTTTCTTTCTCACATCCGGACTTGGAACGAATAACATAACCGAAATCTTTTGTAGTTACCGTCTTTTACGTCCTTCTACCGCCAACATGGACAATTTCAAGGCTATTGGCAATAGCTTGAGGTATGTCATGTTACACATTCAACACCGCATAACTACCACCTATAATATTGCCATGAAGAATATCTGCATTGTATGGGTTAGAGGTAGATGCTGATATCATCTTAGCTCTATTGGCTCACAGATTACCCCTTTCGCCTCTCGTACCTTTCAGTACACCAAGGAGCAACTTGGTCAGGCAGAGGATAAGGTACGATTTTTTTCTTAAATAATAATGCTCATAATGCTCAGGTGGGGGTTGTGTTGGCGAATGGTGCGGTTAACAAAGACTTTTTCTATTAGACTCAACTACCTCCCGATTATATCGATCTCGAAAAGCGAGTGGATGCTTTAAAACAGGTTCATCAAAAGATGCTTGCGGTGACGTAGGTGTATAATCCTACCATGCGCCAAATATTAATAGCTGACATACCTTGGGTCTATCATAGCTCGCAATACTCTCACGAAGCTTACGACTACCCTAACAATATTAAAGAGAGCTTTTCGGACCTCGGCCGCACCGTCAGCGAGAAGGTCCAGCTCCTCTCCGCCGCCACCACCCCCGCCGAAGCCCAGGCTGCATTGACCGCACCTCCCACCGCGAAGCCACAGCCCAAGACCTTCTCCCACGCCATCGCCCGAGCCAGCTTAGCGAGCTCCCAGCTTCTTCACCAGCAACACACCGGCGCCGGCGAGGATCCTCTCGCGACAGCCCTCGAGAAGTATGCGCTAGCTAGCGAGCGACTGGGCGAGGCCCGTCTCGCACAGGATGCCCAAATCCAGAGCCATTACCTTGCCGGCTGGAACACTACCCTGAATACTAACCTGATGTTCGCAACGCGTGCGCGCAAGAACGTCGAGAAGGCGCGCTTGACCCTCGACTCGGTCAAGGCCCGCCACAAGGGTACCACCTGGAAGATTGGGCAGCAGCAGCCGCGCGAGGACCAGCACGCTGAGGAGCTGAGTGCCGAGGCCCAGGAGGAGATTGAGAAGGCCGAGGACGAATTCGTTACTCAGACTGAGGAGGCCGTGAGCGTCATGAAGAATGTAAGTTGTACTTTGGTTAACTATCACTATTATGAATTTTTAAGCTAATTTGAATTCTCAGGTTCTGGATACACCCGAGCCTCTTCGTAACCTTGCTGAGCTCGTCGCTGCTCAGCTCGAGTACCACAAGAAGGCTGCGGAGATCTTGAGCGAGCTTGCTCCTGTCATTGAGGGCCTGCAGGTTGAACAGGAGGTTAGTTGAGAAAGCCAACTCTGGATATTATATACGAAAGAAGCTAACATGTCATTACAGGCTAACTACCGCAAGAGCCGCGAGAGTGCTTCGTAAATGATTGATACCCGCGAAAAAACTCGCACGTACGACTGGAACATGTCCGCTGTAAGGTTTTGCCAAAAACCCAGACGGGACCAGGCTACTTACTTTTTAAGAAAAAGCCTACGAGGACGGGGGGTAGATCTGTCAGGATTCTATTTCTTTTTTTCACCTTTTTTTGTGTGCTGCTTGATTCGACATGTTGCGCGTGTTTGAGCAAGTGTGATATAGACCAATGGAAGCGGTTTGACGGGATTCCCCTGATATAGTGGGATTTGGTCAATGGCTTCACGTTCTCTGCCTTCCGTTTGGGAGATCGATCAATTGACACGATTTTGCAAGCTTAAGATTTGTACATGTGATGTTCTGGCCTCGTAAATATGATGAGCAGATGCGTATATTTCCCTCTAGAATCAAACCCCCTTTACAAATGAACCAGCACTTGAGGTCGAATCGTCCAGACACAAGTCCACGACAGGCGACCAAGTTATTTAGGTGAGATTCTTTGAAATATAGGTACATAACTATAACTATCATTACGAATTATGCAAGGAAATCTTCCTTATAGCTATGTACATAGCACCTAACGCAACCAAAACCCGATTTTTTGCTTTGCTTTGTATTGTACCTAGGGTCCTGGGGTTCTGGCGTTGGTGATAGTGGGGTAAGTAGAATATGCGTGGTGGGGTACAGGCAGCGATAAGAAAGCCCTATACGAAGTATTAGGTACCTAAGGTACCTACCTATGTAAGAACAGCCCAGCGCAGAATAGAAGTTCAGCCCAACCTCTAACCGCATTCGGTAGCAGTAAAAAAGTTGGCCCCAACCTACTTGTGCTTTGGGCTTAGGTTCTACTTGATTAGAATGATTGTATATACTGCTTCACAATTGCTTTTCCTAAGTGAGTAAAAAAAAAAAAAAAAAAAAAAAACAAGGATAGGACGATAACAGGATAATAATAAGTTAAATGAAATGACTAAAAAGGTAATCAAAGAAGTTGACGTTTATTGCTCGAATATGAGTACCTTGATGTACATTATAAGGTGAAATATCTAGCAGCTGTGATGCATTATTATTATAGGGAACTTAGTGGGTGCGATGCCCTGTGTTTTGGCACCAAAAGTTCAGCCCAATGTGCGAAACTGCTTTGGGGTCACCAAATAATAGCCCCACATACTGCCATATCAAGTTAGAGGTTGGGTCGAACTTCAGAGATAGGTTGGCTTGAAGATAAATTGCACGTAAGTTGGATAAGAGCATATCGAATCCAATAATTCGATAAATCTCATTGGACAATATCATGTGACCGGGGAAGCTCTGACGTTTTTCGAGCTTCAGCATTTTGTAAACCTCTCAACACCAGGAGTACCGAGGGTGCTTTTCAGCAGCAAACCGAATTTTTGCAACCAATTGGGCCGAAACATCGCCCTTCCTCTTTCCAATCTCCGCCCACGAATTTATACTGTCGAAAGAAAGCTACCTAGGCAAAAAAAAAAAAAAAAAAAACTACAACGCGCGAACTGCGACGGCAAAAACGATGCGGCAGACACTCCGACTCTTAGCAGCCGTCAAGCCCGCTCGGTACCTCCAGCCCGGCGCGGCGACGGGCCTCACGGGCCTGCTGACGCACCACTCGCCGCGATCGACGCTTCTGTACCTGTACACGCGCACGCTCGAGAAGCTGCAGGACATCCCCGAGTCCTCGCTGTACCGGCAATCCGTCGAAGCCCTGACGAAGCACCGGCTGTCGATCGTCGAAGCGGCGGAGCCCCCGGGGCACGCCGAGTGGGCGTCTCGCGCGCGCAAGATCGCGGCCTCGAACCCCGCGCGCTTCCGGGTGTCGACGCAGGGGACGAAGGCGCCCGCCGAGGGGTCGCTCGCGCTGCAGGTGGAGTCCGGGGGCAAGCTGTTCGTGCACAGGTCGGAGCCGCCGGAGAAGGACGAGAGGTACCTGGAGTGGGATGGGGAGAGGGACGAGGGCCCCGGGTCGGAGGGGCTGAGGGGCGAGGAGGAGAGGAAGGATGTCGAGAGGTGGGTTGGTCGCGAGCCGACGGATGGTCCGGATACGAAGGTCCAGTGGGAGCCGGAGCCGCAGTTGACTGCTGATCAGTGAGTTGTTTCGTTCCCGTACCGTCCTATCTTATCGATACAAACACACACACACACACACACACACACATATATATATATATATATACACGTGTAGGTTCTGGATTGCTGACGATGGGATACTAGGATTGAGGAGATTGAGGGCAAGATTGGTGGTGGCCTAATTGAGGAAGTTGTGCGAGTGGCCGAGAACGAGTTGAGACTTGTAGATATTATGCAAGAACACAAGGTGTAAGTTCTTCGTCCACAATTTTTTTTTTTTTTTTTTTTTTTAACTTTCTTCTTTTCCCCCTTTACATCTAAGCCAAAAGAGAATGGCGGCTGGGCTAACTAGGACGGTAGATGGGAGGAGCTAGAAGAGAAGCCGGCCGAAGGCCAATGGACCTACTTCGAACGGGGCTCGCAATAGATGAGCTTGATTCTCTAAGTGTTGTGGTACACCTGAAAGGAGGGGGGTTATTCCGTAGATTTGCTTCCGTAAAGCCATCGCGAAGCAGCCTGGGGGTGTGCAGGAGATAAAAGCATGTACATACGGAAGGTGGTTTGCGCTTGGGACGTTTTTAATGCTATTATCGCATGAATCAGTGATTAATTACTGTGTCTATCGCCTGACTTTTTATGGGAAAGTCTAGTTGTAGTTGGGAAAGGGGATGGTTATGCCCACGTCTACCCTTAGTTAAATATCCTCTCGTTGGACCTAGGTAGATGACTGTGAGGCCCCTACATGCCATGACCTATTAACAGAACTTCCCAGTCTGCTATCCTCCTACAGTCGTGGTATATTTCACGTATGGGAGATAAGGCTTTGAATAGTTGAGTTTCACGCGATGATTGCTTAGTAGATGCTTGGAAGCAGATGTCTTGATATGGCTTGAGCCTAGGTTGAATCATTGTTGCCCTTTCGAGAGGTTAATCAGAAATAGAAAGCAGACTTGGAATGACTCTATGATAAAAATGCCGTGCTAATGCATAATATATCAAGTGATTCGTGGGATATAACGCATTGAGCCTCTACGCACGGATTCAGACCTAACACGCCTTACAAAATGATAGCCTAGTTTTTGAAAGCAAGAAATAAAATCCGTCAACAACCACTACCTAACTCATAATCTAGGTATTCAAGGCCCATAACGCAACACCCAAGAATTTAGAATGGTATCACAAAAACAAATAGCGAAAGACGATGACGATGGTGATGATTAGGGATAACAGGCGCTAATGCAAGAGCGGCTCGGCCCGCAAACGACCTGATAGCGCAAAAGCTCAGAAATATTGGAGTTTGAAGAGCACAACGTTAACAATCTTCCCCGGGTCAACCAAAAGGTTTATAGCGAGTTAATATAGTCTGCTATATATTACGTGATATCAAAACAACTCCCAAATACACGTGTTTTGCGCAATAGTTTAAAAGAAACAAAGAGGGAAAAAAGCACGATGGGACCTTTCGCCCTTCCGGTGCCCGGGTATCGCCTTGGTGCACACCACCGCTTAAACAAACGCAAGAAAACAGACGATAACCAAGAAAACGAGGAAGAGGTCTGGATCGAATCCGAATGGAACACGCCATCCTCGCGTCTCCCCTCAGATTCCATCAACCCTCTTAGCCACACCCCAGATACCCTCCGGCAATTCGCCGTCGCCGGACTATCGCCCGCGGATGAAATTCCATCCAAGGCCAACCCCTTGTTTCCGCACAAACCGCTTCGGCCGGAGGGAAAAGGGCGCAGGAGACGCGATACTACGGGCAAAGACGACGAAAGTGCCGCGGAGAACGTGGACGCGGGGAATGCTACCTCGAAGCAGCACGCGGAGCGCTTGAAGCACCTCAGCACGCTCACGGCTATCCTGCACCGCTGTCTAGCGGAAGGCGATATCCAACGCGCGAAGCGCGCGTTCGGGCTACTGGTGCAGACCAAGGATGTGGATATCCGACAGGCCGGGCTCTGGGCTTTAGGTTCCGAGATCCTCATGCGGGACGGCGAGAACGAAAGAGAGAGCGAGCGAGAGCGAGAGCGAGAGCAAGAGCGAGAGCAAGAGCGAGACAGGGGATTATTATTTCGCCGCTGGGGCGCGGCGGCTAACATCGAGAAAGTAAAGTCCTACTTCGAGATGCTCATCCAGCAGCACCCGCACGACCCGCACCGCCCACACCTCACCAGCGCGCTGGACTTCTGGCCCGCGCTCTTCGGGATAGAAGTGTACAATGTCGACGCGGAGATGCGCGCCGCGACGTTCCATCTTCTCGCACAGCAACAAGAAATAAGAGAAGCGGAAGAAGAAGAAGATGGCGGCGGCGGCGGTGATGGGTATGGGCTAGATGCGGATATGGCGTATTCGGACGAAACGTTCGAATCGCGGAGGGAAAGTGTGGAGGATGCGAGACGGGAAGAAATGTACACGGCTCGCGACGAGATACGCCTGCGCGCGCTAGCTGCCGCCGAATCGATCGCGAAGCAGATGGACCAAGTGATGGAGAACGCGCCGTACGGGGCGCACCGCGGACTCTTACGGCTACGCGCGCATCTAGCGTTGTTCGTAGGGGATTTATGTCTACCGGCGCGACTTACCGACGATGATAATAGCCGTGGGGAGAAGAAAAGGAGAAAGAAGGGCAAGGGGAAGGGGAAGAGTAGCGAGGACGAGCTGCGGATGCGTGCTGAGACGACGGAAGAACACGCCGCGCTGGCGAGGAGGAGGGACGAACATGATAGGGCTAGGACGCTGTTTCGGAAGGTGTTGGATGGCGGAGTGGAGGGAGAAGCGGAAGGAGAAGGGGGTGCGGATAGTTGGGTACGGAAATTTGTGGACGAGAGTGAAGATGACGAGATAGATGAGAGGGGTGATGATGAGTGGTAGTCGTCTGGACCTGTTATTGTCTTTTAAGAGTAGATACCCCAAGCAATACGGACCACTATTTGAACGAATACTAGGGGATCTGGGGATTTCCAACGCAAGTCTGCTCCGTGATGGGCGAGTAAAGCATAGTTGTATTTCAGTGCCAACAATCACCGACCACATACAGAAAAGGAGGCTCCCATGGGAGCCTAATTAAATGTAAGATAGGCTATACAAACCGCAGATAACCCCAAGGGGACCAGAGAAGTGACTCCCTATGATATCTCAAATGTAAACGGGCCCAAATGACCGATACATGCAATCCATTATAGCAAAATTCTTGAAGTGGATAGCATAACTCATAATAAATGGCAATAACCCTGCCACAATTCATTTGATCATACAATGAGACCTGGAGTACAAGGAAGCAAACGCGGCATTCGAAGAGAGAAATAAAAATAGCTAGGTACATAATAGTTTTGCAAGATACCGCACGCCAGCCAATGCAAATCCACATCACGATCGACTTCCCGACTGACCTGTCCGTCTCTACTAGACTCACAGGCGTCTAGCTGATGAAACAAAGGCATCCCAATCCGAGGTAGAATACGAATAGGGGATAAACAGCAATCCCAACACGGTTTTTGACGACACCACTTCCCCCTAGGATACTAACACCCGCGGCCAGCGACCAGGCTACCAGCACGAGGTAAACGGGGATTCGTGGGATCGTGGGTAGACCGAGGGCAGACATGAGAGATGCGAGAACTAGCGGGAACAGCGTGTATCCGATGATGCACACGCTTTGCGCGAAGGAACTGTTGTGATCTGTTAGCACACTTCTTATTCCACCTAGACCACCCGACTCGGCTGCGAATCAAAGCCTCAGGAACAGGTGGAAGAGAGGGAAGAGAGAAAAGAAAAGAAGAGAAGAGAAGAGAAGAGAGAAACTTACATATTTCCGCCCAACAACTTAATCTGCAGCGTCACCACGGCCTCCCCAATCCACACGATGGCAAAAACCCCACTGAACACGATATCCTTCTGGCCCTCCGCCGAGCAATAACTCAGCAGCGCCGACAGCAGCAGGCAGAAGATCAGCGGGCCCCAGAGGTCCCAGTCGCGCAGCCCGGGGCTCATGTTATTCTGATTGAGCAGACTTTCCGGATCCATGACCCTGCCGGCCAAGCTCGTCAACTCCTCCCTCGCGCCCGCGAGCCCGGCGCCGCGCAGGTTCGCGTACGCGCCGCGCAGGCCGTCGGCGCTCTCGAACATGGTCCCGCCGAACAGGTACTTGGGGTACAGCACCTCGCGCATCTTGGACCACACGGCCAGCAGGTCCCGCCGCAACGTGTCCCAGACCGACTCGTCGATCGTGTTTTGCGGCGCCCGCCGGTCCTCGCCCGGGATCCGGGATGTTAGGAAGTTCTCGTTTAGCGGCCGCGACGAGGAGGTGGTGCCGCCGCCGATGTTGCCTGTGAGAGGCTCCCGTTGCGATTGTGCGTGGGACAGCGGGTCGTCGAAGTCGTTGAGGTCCGCTGGGCTACTGCGTCAGTACAACATACTATTATGCGACTGAGTTTTTTTATGTCCGGAACATGGGTATTACTCACCATCATCAGGATCAATCAAGTCGTCGTCTTCGATCTGGGGACTATCGTAGTGGTGGCTGGCCGATGCCATTTTGGGCGGTTTATATGCTTCTTCTTCGGTGGCTTTGATACGGGCAAGACTAACTCCCAACAACGACCTCCTTCAATTAAATCGTCTATCGTCCCTACTATTGAATCGGGGAGAGAGGTAGTAAACCCTCAGCTCGTATACGTCGAAAAAAGTCTTTGATTGATTGATTACATATAGTTGGTTGATTCCTGCTTGGAGCTTCGCTTCAGGTACCACGGTGTCAATTCTAAGTCTAAGTCAGGTAAGTCTAGTACCTACGTAGCTACAAGTGGTCCAAGCTCCGTACATGAGGTACAAAGATACTTGTACATAGTTACTTAATCCCTACCTACTACACAAACGCATATCTTCGCATATCTTCGCATACAACGCGCATGTGCGTAATGCAGACACTTTATCAACTTACAAAGTTCCATGGTTCAAGTTTGTTTCACTCAATGTGCTACTATGCCACTGCTGCACTCTGCCCTGTTTATTTACGCGAACAAAATAGAAACGAGAAAGAGTTCAAGCGAGGCATGTATCACGGTATCACCTTGAGCGGATTATCGAGCCGTTCGACCGATTCGAACAAACCCCCCAAACAACCCCCCAAACAGCATTCCGCCTGTAAAACGATACCGTCGTGGCATCGCAGCTAGATGAGGAAAGTCACATATGATAATCCAACCCGGCATGTTCAATTCAATCTCAAATATTGCATTATCCTTTGCCAATTATATGCGACAACATATCCGTCCAGCGCGGGTATCTCGATTTTTTTTCAGCGCCTGTTGTTCGCTTTTCAGAGCCTGGATCCTCTGTGCTATAGATCTTATCTTGCCCTTCAGCTTCCACCCTGACAAATCGTGAAGCCCCCTTGTGATGTCTCCCTCAGTGCCTCTTATGTAAATACCATCCGTCATATGAACCAGGTTTCGCATTATACGATAGCCATTAAAGTTAACCCCCAAATCTTACTTCATTTCATGCTCCATGATTCCCCCAGAACGCCTAAAGCAAGGCCGAACAATCAGACCTCTGCCAGTGGTGACCGCTTCATTAATACACTAAAATCCAAAAAAAAATCAATGCTCTACGCCTTCAACCCTATGACCACATGTTCCTGTAGCTCCGTGGGTCATCTCTAAATCCGTTTGCCTGCGTCGTAGATATTGGGTGATGGCTCGCATGTTGTCTAGCATACGAAGCCGAAGCTTCTACCCACGGTTCTGCCGCGCGCGGATTAAACCCGGATGACGAAAGTTGGGGTGGATGTTGTATCTGTGCGTATGGATGCCAGGATTCAAGCGTAGGCGTGTACGGCCTTGAGCGCGGCCATGCCGGCAGATTTGAGTAACCAGGACTTATGTTGTTAAACTCTGTTGGCGTAGGACCGTAACCTCCCTGTGATACATCGGCATTAAACCCAGACACGTAACCTCCGTCCGAGAGCATGTTCGCTTCGATCGGACGACCTTCCGACTGAGATCGGCCTCCCCAATGTTGGGATGGCTGCGACTCAAACCCGAGAGGCGGTGGCATGGGTGCTTTGGAATCCGACCTTTGTGATTCGTCGTGGGGCTGCGAACTCTCTCTTGGTGTTCCGCGCCCGTATGCAGCATAGTTCCCGTTAATGCCTACAAGCGCCCACGCGAATACAGCCACGTCCCGGATCGACTTCATTAGCTGCTCAACTGGTGGCCCACCCGCTGCCTTGACATGTTCCCGTAGAGGCATGTATTGCGGCAAAAGGGGTGGTCGAAAAGTGTAGAAATGTTCTGGAGGGTAATAGGGCCGGATGGGTTGCTCGCTCCACGGCGCCGCAAAGAGCCCATTCTCAAAATCTACAGGAAGCAAGGGTGGATGGAGGGATGGGATTGGTGGCCGAGCCTTTCTCAGCACGACAACCAGTCCGTCCGAGGTGCACGACACGACAGCCTCCAACTCAAATGTGGGAATCGGGTTGCGGTTCCTCCTCCGCCGCCCGTTAGTCCGCATCGCTTCAGTCGAAACATGGCGACAATCTTCTGACGTTTGATATGCCCCAGGAGAGGCTTCGAGTCCACCGTTAGTGCAAACGGCGGCCTTGGTAAACTCCGGGCTCACACTAGTCTCGGTCTTTATCTTGATGGCGAACCTATCGTCGATGTCAACATCCATAGCATTTTCAGCATGGGCGTGACCATTCAACTTCTCGTCGCCATCCTTAGTTAGTTCGCCATCTTGGTCATCTTCTATTTCTTCGTCATCTTCTTCCTCGTCGTCTTCGTCATCCTCATCTTCGAAATCCTCCTCCCTTCGAGGATCGCGATACCAAAACCGGAGGTAAGCGATAGAATCATTAGCCTTGGCGCTTTCTAAGCACTTAATAGCATCTGCCAGGCAGTTCTCTGCAATACATTCGTAGAAACTTTTATCCTTAATTTGATCCGGTCTCACGCCAAGAATCGTAGAGACTGCATTAGTCGCGAACATCACCGATAAAGTCCTGGTGAACCTGTTGAGTATAAGAGCAGCACGTGGCTCCCTTTCCATAGGTTGCATCTTGAACTTGGGTGATAGATGCTCGAGCATATGATACCGGGGATCTCTCGGCGAAGATGAAAATATTCGCCGGATCTGAGGTGCTTCTATAGCCCGTCCTGGATGACCGTCAGTAGCTAGCACGGCTTAATCTACGACGTGATAAGGCATCTTGGAACGTACTCTTACTTCTTTCACCACGTCTATAGATACTCGTGCAAGCCACCAGAACATCGTGAACTATCGTAAAGCAACATTCGCAGCTTACCCATTGGCCGTCACTCGACATAATCCGGGCGTAGTGTAAAACTGCGGCTTTGTCGAGAAGGACGCCCCTGCTGTGTACGGAGCGTGCGAACGGGACCTCCTCCGGGTGAAAGTAATCGAAACATGATTTGCCTTGTACATCCTGCGGTTGGTAGCCTAGGATATCGACGACGGACTCGGAGACAAAGAGTATATTGGCGTCGGGCGACAGGTCTATAGAGTATTAATGATTAGTCGCGGCTTAGCTAGCTGTGTATGAACGGCGTAAGGTAGAGCGTGTTGCCTAGAAGGATCGTGTCTCCGTCATGCCTGAAGCATCAGGGGTACTAACTGTGGATAGTCATAAAAGTCTGCTCCATTTGATTCGATGTCCACTTGTGGAGGAATGCTACTGCTGTTCAACGAAAAAGAATCCAACTTCGACCCATAAGCCAAGACTTTTTTTTTTTTTAAGAGTCAACCAGCACCAGCTAAATGCTTGTTTCGGAGGGCTCCAACAAAAACCCGGGGACGGGCAGGACGTCGTGTCCCAACAGGGCTCCAGAAGCGAGTCTGATGGGATGGCAAGTTCCGAAATTCGTGCTTCGTGACTGAATTAGTAGTCGGCTGTTCAGGACGCTTACGGAAAGACCCAAGGTGGACGAGCCAACGAGGTGTCTCTGGATAGCCGAGTATTGTATGACCAAGATCCCGCTGTCACCGCCGGATAGGTGGGCAAGTCATACAAGCTGGCCCTAGAACAGGTTTCGTGTAATGTCCAAGGGAAGGGAATGGCGAGATTAAGGCGGTCGTCTCGCGCGGAAGACCGTGGTGGGAACCCGTCAAATGTCTTCTACGCACGTCGCAGCAAGTTGCCAGCTAAGAGGGACGTTGCTTGAGGTGTCACAACGGCCTTTAGTCTCTCGGCTCGGTGCAGTGGTGAACAAGGACCGGCATACGCACTGCAAGAGAGCAGAGCAATGGTAGCCACTAGGTAAGTGTACCGATTATGGGGAACGGGGCGAGCAGCGGTGACCAGAGGGGACATCCAGAAAGAGACCAAGCTTTTATCATATAGCGTAGGGCTGGGAAGCTAACGAGAAGGTCTAAATTACTCGAGTACCTAACCTAGGTAGGTGAAGGAGGTGACAAGAAGGCGTATAAGTCGTTTGACGTGTTTGACGGAGTTCGGGTGACGGGTAGCGGGGGTAATAAGTCCAGGTCTAATATAATAATCGGTCCCCGTTTCTTCTCGGGCTTGGGCTTGCGAAGTGGAGGGTTGTTGTTAATAGTTAATAGAAATGGATAACTAGATGTAAAAAAAAAGGTCGGTTCGCAGTTAGCCCAAGGGATACCGAGGGATATACGGGTAGTGTTTGATCAGCCGGGTTAGTGTTAATGTGTCAGTGTGTCAGTGTGTCAATGTGTCAATGTGTTTAATGGATTGAAGGAAGCAAGTAAGTAAAGGTTGTAAGTCCGGCGTCAAAGCACATCGGGTTGAATTCGAAAGAAGGTTGCTGTGTTGTCTTTAAGGCTCTTACGCCAGTTTTGCAGGACGCAATCCCATTTGCCAATGCTACCGGCAAAGCAGGCGAGCCAGTCTAAGGCAGGTTCTAAGGTAGCTACGACTTGACAAAATATAGTTTCGCTAATGTACACTTTAAGTACTTATATGTGAGTTAAGGCTCGGCAATGCAGGTAGCGTAACGGCATTCTCTAGCTGCTTTCAAGTCCAAGCTTAAAAAGTTGCTGCTTTCCCACCGTGGATGATACCTACCGTACATTATCATACATTATTACCCTGATACCTGCCCTGATACTTGCTCTAATACTTGTACGCATCCCAGATAATATGTACTCTGGGTACATTTACCTAACGTATGCGAATCTATGCATATACATTTTATGTATGTACTTGACCTTTCCCTCTTACCTGGCTTTTTTTTTACCTGGATTTTGCTGCATTTACTAGCATTTACTACCTAGCATTTACTGGCATCTACCACCATAACGTCCAATTCCCATAGGTGACCCCATGTATTCTCTATGTATGTTGCAGATGCCCAACTTTCCGCTTGTTTCGCACCCGTGCGTTCCGTCCAAACTTTCCTCTCGGTGCCCAGTTTATTCGCAAGGGTCCCTCACGAGCGAACCCCTGGGGGAGCAACCTGACCGTTGTATTCTCAAAAGTCTAGGCTCTGACAAGAAAATCCGCAATTCTTCTATCACTTACCGTCAGCAGCTTAAATTCGGGCCATATTACTGTACAGCATATGTATATGCAGCGGAGAGAAGGCGACGAGATATCTCGAGTAGGCAGGACAGTATTCTATTGTAGTGTACTATGTACCTACAATTTTTGGTGTCAGTATTTTTAACCTTATTTTTTTTCCCCATTAGCACGCAGGCACGTACGTAAAACCGAACTTTTTTCTGTTAGGATTTTTGTTTGCGTTAGTGATCGACAGCCAACCCACGAAAAGCAAAAAGCACTAAGCATCTCAGTAATTGTTGCGGATCATGTACATACGAACATCCCTGCTTAACCCCATACGATACATGTAAGTAGTGTACCTAAGATGCCGAGAAGTTGTACCTATCTTTTCAATTATACTGCCTAACTAGCTAACCTAACCTAGGCAACCTGGTAGTAGTAAATTCCCATGCGTGCTGACAGCGAAAGCACTTATGTATCAATCATATCAGGCATATGTAGGTACATTATGCATGTACATAACGTTAAAATTTCAGGCCCAGTTGCAACTACTTTTACTACTTTTACCATTCTTACCATGTAGATGTAGTCGGCATTGATTCCGCACGACGGAACAGCCATCCGAATCTCACGCACAACGTCATAAATTTAGCTCACGATAAACATCCGATGAATAGGAGTAAAACGGTCAATTAGTTATTATAATATTATAATACATATAAATATAATATGCCTGCATATGCTCTCTTTTTCTTAGTTTGCTATAACCCTTTTCGTATATGCTCCTCTCACAAATATTTCGAATATTTATTCAAATGGTAAAAACGAAGAATAGCTACAATTCCGCACGAGATCAAGAATGATATCAGAACCAGCAGGGATCTTCATACGATTTGGGAATTGCTTGCGAGATGGAGGCTCGCCGCAAGGGTCTAGCTGAATTTGATAACCATTTTCTAGGCCTCAAGTTAGGTACGTACACCAAGCAAGGGCTAAACCAACATTGCGGAAGTCGTCTTTTTTTGGTTATCAACTTTACTATGTATGAGAGGGACTCTAGTACGGCGTAGCCAAGCTTAGAAAGAAGCCAACCCGGGTTTAGTGCTTTCCGAACCCTATAGAATCTAAACGATTCCGAATGGGTAACCAGGTCCCTTGGGATCTGCTGCTAGGATTTACTATAATCTGGGATTGAGGATGACTTCTAAGTTTCGCCCCCCTCGGTAACTTCTCGGCATCGCACGTGGTGATGTTGTTGTCAAGAACTTGTCCAAAGACCCTTGGGGTTTTGATTGTGGTATAATATTCCTCCTCATACGTGCTAAGTGGATAGGATAACGCTTTATTTCGCAGCTATCTTCGGTTGCCGGCATGTTCTCGGACTCCGTTACGGACAAAGCTCTTGAGTAGTGGTTTGTAGAAGGTGCTTTTGTTATAATTCTTATTTACATAATAGCGACTTGGACTCTTGTGGTTTGCGAATACCTAGCCAGGATTGCTTACTCCTAGTAGTGCAAAGAGAATAGTCGACTTAGTTGATAAATCCATCATCCATATGGGATCACAGCAACAGTAGCATCGCCCTGACTAACGGATTTTGAATTTCAAGAAACCAGGTACTTTCCATAAAGAGTCCAAGACTAACCTAATTAAGAACATACTCAGGCGACGAAGTTATCGAATTCCCCTTACGAATATGAAGTCTCCTAGAAGATCGCACGCAGCAGACAGGGGTAAAGATATTAAAAGCTCTCACCAGAGTTTGTGATTTTGAGCTGCCCTGAGCAGTCTCGGCCATCGGAGAGCACTGATTGGACCATATAACCTGGTCACTTTTCCTAAGCGGACGGTTTGGTCATAGTTCATCCCTTGATGGCGTTATTACACACTACTAACACGGTAGATATAGAATCATCATGTACCTGCATCAGATTTCCGTGTTATAGAATCAGTCTTTGGAACATGTCTGCTTTTCCACGCTTGCCGGGATTCAAGCTTGGTATGGGGGAATATTCTACAAGGGCGCTGCCAAGACGGAAAAATCCAGTAACGGTATTATCATCAGCATCAGCCGTGCCTATCAGCACATATTGCAAATCGTGAAGTGAAAGGCAAAATCCAAAAAATGAAGCTACCTAGGTATATCGTAGCACTATCGCGTCTCCTGTGACCACACATGGTTTTTAGCTTGCATGCTATGTGCATGGCACGACGTCGTCATCTCTCCCAACGAAACAACAATAGTAAAATAACTTGCATTCGAGTGAAGCGATTTTTATGCACTACATACATCATCTTAAGATTCATAGGTTGCTCAATTACAACATTTCCAAGCGTGTTGCATGTGAATACGGTGTTATGCAGTCCATCGCATTATCAGTCAGCATCGCACATCGTACACGGGCGAAAAGGTGTGGTATTGCGGTCTTCGCTTTTCGTTCCAAGGGGGGTGTGTGAATGAGCGTATTCGCCTTGCCAGGGTCCCCTCCAATACTAGAGACTGCTAAGTTGGGCGGAGTTCTGGGATTGCACAACCAGTTTCTTGGGCGTCATTGCAAAGCTAGCGGCTGAAGAGCTTAGGGCGGATTGCAATTGGACTAGATTGGGTACTCCAGATTGGAGAACAAAATAAACCCTTGGGCCATGGAGGGCACCCCGGCATGACAAGCAGTCAAACGGCCGTAACGATGGAGCCCATGGAGCAAATGGAGCCCCGTCTACCCGTTCGAAACGACATCCAGAAAGAATTTCAAAAGTTCCAGTTGATGGTGGAGGTCTGTGCAAGGTTTTACACAGTACCCAAGACTTCTGTACCTATGGATAGAGGGAAGAGGTACCTAGATTAGGGTTACCTGCTAATCTTTCATTGGACTATATACTGATGTTCTGTGTAAAAAATGCTCTGTAAGGTAGTAAGTCGTAAGTAATATCCTCCGTTGTGAGGTTGGTAGTTGTATATTCAAAGTTAATAGTTGACGGGGATTTATCGTGAGAATAATCCGTATACTGGTTACTAATTGTTTCCCCAATCTTGGAAGTTGTTGATCACTTTAGCTGTAATTACCTTCCGTAGAGACTTCCTTAATTTGAAGCTACTACTTCATGTAGGTACCCTTTTCATACCCTTTTCATGCAAGGGTAAGCCAAAAACTACATAACCTGGGAGCTCCAGCCACAACCTTGTCTAGCGTTTACTTGGTTTGCGGCTTGATTACGGCGCAAGGACCATTAATGATCAGTGCAGCCTCTTCGACCTTATGGGACCTTGTGGAATAATTGATTAGTGAACATGACCTAAAATCAAAAGGTACCCTTACCTACCCGGCCTACCTCTCAATCCACACAATAGCTTCAGGAGTTATTTAGTATTTGATTAGTGGTAACTAATCCGATCCTCCGAAGATATCAAGGTAGTAGTACACTTAGTACACTAAAACTTCGAGGTTCCACGATTAACAATTAACGATCAACAATCACGAATTCAGCCAGCGTCATATCCAAACTAAGGTAACTAACTTATTCAAACGATCCAAACTAAGCAACACCCCGTTGCCCCCGTGGACATTCAGGTTCAGCTCTCACGAAATTCGCGTATCCACTCACACTCAACCAGCATCTACATAGTAGCCACATCTTGGAAACGACCCTGAATGGTTCAATCCCAGCTTCACTTTCAACCATTCGGTCTTGTCTTCTCATCACTCTCCCTAACAAACTTGCCCCGCTCCTTAAACCGAGCCTATCAACTTCAAAAATAATTATGCAAGACACTCTTTCGAGATGCCATCCGCGATCAGCAGTGACGAGTGGGACCTCCCACGCGTGAAGGCATCCATCGGTTTCGAGGTGAGGCTTCTCCAAGCTCATATGTCTCGGACCCGGACTTGGAATAGACTAATCCTTACCTCATAGGATGATTCCCAAAACTTGGCATCAGATGACCAAGACACAGGTGAGGCGTCTTTTCGACGCTATAGGGGATTCTCTAACTAACGCCTAGTTTCTAGAATTCTTTGATGTCAAGTTCTATCCTTATGGGGACGTCACACACGATCCGGTTTTTGCCGCGGTCAGCAAAAAGCATATCGTAATATATCGACTATCCAGCAAGATCACACCTCCTTACGAGCTTGTTCAGCTCTTCAGGGACGACGACGTGAGTTCTAAAGTAGCATATGTTAAAAGTCATCATAGCTTATAGAATTTTAGAAAGAAGCACTGAATTGCAGCTGCACTTGGACTAAAGACCCAGAGACCGAAGTCCCGTATTTATGCGTAGCTGGAAGGGACGCCAAAATCAAGGTCTACGACGTTGTTCAGGGTAAGCTAGTAAAGGTCAGATAAAGCGTTTGGTTATGTCCGTAGCTAGTCCCCGGCTAATATCTTATAGGTCCTTATAGGCCATGGAGGAGTGAGTTTAAAAGCAAATTGGCCAGAGGTACCAAACTGACAATAATTGGAGGAAATCAATGATCTTGCTACATGCCCAACAAATTTCCTCCTGATTGCATCGGCATCGGAAGACACTACGGTTCGGATATGGAGTCTTGATCCTGCGCATTCAAAGCAACCATGCGTGTGTTTGCTTGCCGGAGAAGGGCACTCGTCAGGCCTGTTGACAGTGGTATGTATCTCTGACTGCACTAATAGCTCCTTGATTGTTGACCTTTTTCAGGCATTTCATAACAGTGGTCGTTATGTTCTATCCGCTGGACATGACAATGTTATCTGTCTGGTAAGAAATTCGATATCAGATCTACTTTACAATCTTGTTAACGTCCAATTGTAGTGGACTCTTCCTAACTTACCTCCTGAACCAAGCGGCAAAAACCCGTCAAAGCCAATTGTAATACATTACCCTCATTTCTTCACTTCTGAGGTGCATAGCGGCATAGTAGATTGGTAAGTCAGCCTGTAAACTCACAGGATAAGCTCTAACAGGACTATAGTGTTGCTTTCTTTGGTGATCTCATTCTCTCGCGGGCCTGTCACGAAGATATAATCGTGCTATGGCGAATCGAAGGATTCTCATCTCGTGATCCTCCTCCTGAAATGTCTGAGGCGCCTACTACGAGTGATACGGAACGTCTGACCCGTTCAGCTTTTGCCCCTGCGACAGCATCGGCATGTCCACCTCAATACACTCGCTTATTAGAGTTCTGGACGCCGCATTGTGGTCACCAGTTCTACTTACGCTTTAAGCTCTTTCACGACAAGGACAAGCACCCGATCTTGGCATTCGGCAACGCAAAAGCTATGATTTTCTTCTGGGACTTAGCACGTCTAGGGAGTTATCATGACTTCATCAGTGAAGTTCGAGACCCCAATCGTGATAAGACCCAACCAATCCAACGACCAGGATGGTTAGCGCCTATCCAACATAGACACAAGGGGGACGCCGTTAGCAAACTTAAGGACGCTGCTAGCGACAGAGAATCGGTCGCGTCCGGGCGCACAGGTAGTGTAGACGTTGAAACACACTATGATCTCAATACGAATTATTCTCAAGAGACGTTAGAACAGTGGGAATTGAAATACGACATGACACGAGTCGAGGAACCCATCAGAGCACACTCACAAAGCAATGTTACAGTTAAGGACTTCGTTGGCCGCCAAGTTGCTTGGAGCACCGGTGGTGAATGGTGCGTGGTGGTGGGCAGCAAGAATCTGGCCATCATTCTACAGCGATGGCATAAGAAAGATCGAACAGAAGATAAAGAAAGGAAGCCAAGCCAAGACCGTCCAACTTGAAGGTTGGATAATAATGAAATACTTCATAAACTGGGACTATATCGGGTCGGATGAGCACTAAGCTTTTAATCATGGGTGGATGTATTTGTATAGCATTCAAAGAGAGTATATATTCAAACTTAGTATTCTCGACTAGCCCAAAGGAGTGACAGCATTTGGTGGCTTGTCATTATATTCCCATTTTTATATAAACCATTTATTGTTCCAACCCAATCCACGTAAATTAATGCCATTCATCAATTTATAGTATGGATGAGCTTTGCCTGATAGACCTAGGCTTCCCCGAATTCATTCTGCTGCACCTCCGATATTAAATGCAGTACGGCAGATCGTTGATGTATTGGCAGACGGTTCCCGGGGGGCAGTTCCCGCCGTCCTACGTGGAATTTTATCAGCAACGAAAGAAACAAGAGAGTGAGGGGGCTTATGGTGACTGCTTACGAGGAAAGTGCCGTCTACGTTGCAGACGAGCCAGCCTGAGAAGTCAGACTTGCAAATGTACGCTGGAGGCGTGCATTGCTGGTTGTCTGAGGGGTCGACTCCGTAGGGAGTGGCAAGGGCCGCCGTGACGAGGGCTAGGATCGTGAAATACTTCATTTTGGAGTTAGGAAAGCGAGAGGCTATATAAGGTATGTAGTGTAGATTGGTGCGTAGCTGAAAACTAGAGGATGATGTCGCTGATAGGAAAAATGAACTTGCCTTCGTTTACGCGCTTATTATACGATATTAGATCACTATGAACGGACCCTTGCGATCAACATCATGAAGCAGCATCCTCAACCCGGTTCGGCGTTCATGGTTCTCAGAGTTCACTGCAGTGGAGAAGGCCGTCATCTAAGCGAGAGGATGCATCATCTTCCAGCGCCATGGGCGAAATAGAACGCAGCTAATGCTTCAAGATAGTTTCTAAAGATCGAACAGCCAGGACGAATGATCAACTCTGCGTAACTAAACCCTCACAAGACCTTTGAATCTCTGCTCTTCGGCCCTCCAGGTTCATGACATATGATTAAGCCAGAGAGAAGTCAGAGCCACCATGCCATGATCGGTGTCATCGCCCTGGTGCATAGGTGATAGCTAAACTAAACAATAAGACGCCTCCACGCAAGCAGCTCTTTGATACCGGGATAACAATAAAGTCTCCTTCTGATGAAAATTACAAAATTACCTACTTACACACTCAGAGTTAGGTATACCTGGTGAGGCGATATGTGTAGAATTCCTATTTCATGTGACTGGTCATAAGAGGCTCACTCTAGCCTCCGGCCCCGTCGACACGAGAGGCTATACATGAGCATCAACTTCTTAGTCCGCTGGGAAAGGCCAATTAGAACCAAGGGGATAAGTGTGTGAGCAATTTGAATTGGGGACCGTCGGCGGCATTTCGACAAGTCTGCGGACTTCACCACGTTAGCCACCCGTACACAGACCGTCTGCATTGAAAGTTTACCTAGCCACAGACTTGACGTGGTTGACGTGCGGCTAGACTCCCATTAAGCTACTACTAGTTGAACCTACGTTTGTTTAGATATCATACGTTTAATATGGACGATAGCTACCACATTAACCTATCTTTGTATTTCTCACTTCTATCAAAAAGTCCATACTTACCTCTTCATACAACGTTGCACTCGATCGTTCGCCATGTTGAATTACGAAGAGAGTCTCATACCTTCTCGTCGCAGCCTCTTTCCATCTCCCGGATCCCCAAAACCTAGAATGGTGGAAAGGGGAGAGAATTGGGGATCCAGAAAAGTCAATACCCAATATTAACGTAGCACCTCGAATCTCCCACATATTTTGAAGGACATGATGAACGCAGAGAATCAGGTCCCAAATTTCATCAAACTCAGCCATCTTCTAATTCAAAAGATGAGCTCAGTGATATTCTCGAAACCGGAATCCTTTCCACGGAGCTGATAAGCGTCAGCATTTAGACTGTTGCTTCTCCGGAGAGCTAGGCCGATATTGCTGATGTCACAGGCTTCCTGCGTCGTAATTAAATGCTTCCTTCGTACCCGGAATACATATACCAAGCCCTAAACTTGGTGATTACGAGTATTACAATACCAGATTTAGCTAGATCTCGTTCATACACGCTTCATTGAAGTCATGTCAAAGGCGTGACTCTTTTAAATTACTTGGGAGAACTATCATAACAATTCAACGAAGACTATCGGCATTTATCCTAAGAGCATCAGAGTTGATCAGTTAGAGTCGAGTACGTTCATGTGTGTATGTGTGTAGGTATGTAGAACAAATGAGTACGGGTGAAAAAATAAATCAAAGGATTTGATTGGCTGGTAGGAATGAGTAGAATTTTCCGTTTGTCGAAACGCTGTTAGAATTATGAACTTTTCAAAGTTTCATATTTACCATCAATAGATATGCCTCTCTATTGTATTATTTTGAAAGGTGAAATATCAGAATGCGTCCTTTGTAACACGAACCTTCGAAATCATGGAGTTCTTTTGTTTACAACTCGTGGTAATGTGCTTAGTTTCCGACGGTATCGAGTTGAACACCTCAGCTCTTGAGCGGCCTCTGGGTGTACTATACTATACCTACGAGTATAGTCTCTGAAGGCAATGAAGACTTTAGTATGCCCAACGTTTGTTTAATATTCGCGCCACGTTTAGACATTCTCTGCCCGTATAGTCTTGCATGGTGACATGACGTTCCCTTGCAATCGTGATTCGAAGTATACCCCGTAATGCTTTTATATGCACACCCAGAGATTCAATATAGTAAGGCAATCTCACAATGCCCTCAGAGAATCTTATAATAATTACTTCCTTTCTCCTGTTACGTACAGCTTTGATATAACGGTTCGTGAAGAGAGGCTAGCATCGGCCTTACTACTTTGTTAAGTTCATAGTCTCGATTTTTACATATGTGTGACATCGACGTGGGGTTAAGATGTAACCCCACCAGCAAAGCGCACAAAGCTTTATAAGCGGCAAATTCAAGTTGTTCGTCACAGCATCCACGGGCTTGTGGTTTAGTGGTATAATACTCCCTTAGCACGTGATTATCCCACGATAGTCTCTTGTAAAACTGGGAGTGGTCCGGGGTTCGATTCCCCGCGAGTCCAACTTTGGAGGTTAGATTCCTTCTGTGCCATTGTTTTTCTTTTGCTTTTTTATCTTGTCTCCTCGACGGCCATATCAACCTCTAAAACATTACGAATGGAATATTCTTATTTTTTTTTTTTTTTTTTTTTTTTTTGCTCTGTGATCGAAGAGGAACGTAAGATTTAATCCTCAGTCTTACCTACCTATGCAGCAAGAATGTTAGAGCTCATTTCTTTGATATACCGTAGTCAATGATTACGGGATACGATAATTTATTATAGCATGATCTGCGCAACTATCCTACGTAAGATTATATGCCGTCCGAGTCAAAATAGCATTCTGCTGTGGTACGCGCAACAATCCTCATTAACAATGGCGACTGCCGTATGACAGCATGCGCTGGACTCGGTATCAGGTTTGGGGTATATGCCACCGTATCACCAACGTAGTATACGTGAGGATGCTGTTCGCCGCACTGCTGTACAGATAATGAACCTTGACACCTTCTCTCGTTACGGCAAAGATGGGGAGAGCGTGGCAATAACGGGAGGCGATAACTTTGTTTGCATAGTATTGATACAGGGCTTTCCGGTTGTGATTGCTTTGTCAAAGAGTGCAAGCACTTTCATAGGGCTGGTGATAATATGTAAGTATTGTATTGTTTGGGTGGTTTGCCGTGTTGTCGACGATGAGTTTGTTGCGCTTGCGAAGGATTATTATTAGTTTCACAGGGATATGGCCTTAATAATTACCATATTAGCTTCTCATCGAGCGGTTACTTTTGCGAGTGAGTCTGCCATTTCATGAGGTTAGACTGCGATTTATTCCAACATCGAACCATGCATCTGTATCTGATTTTTATCTTAGTTTCTCTAAGCGTTTACATGCTCTATTCGTAGCTTTCTAGTGAATTGTTGCGATAGTAAATAACAATATTATTAACGAGTGATAAAAATAGCGCCCTTAAGCTAGAATTGCTACATAACAAATACCTGCTTAGACTAGGCAAGTAAGCGACATTTGCTGTAATCGCGCGGTAGAAATTGTAGAGACACGTCGGGCGTCTAAAGGGCAGAAATAGGAAGCCGAGAACTGTTCGTTTCATGTTTCAGGTTATCCCAGCGGCCCTGATGAGAAGCTTGAATTGAATAGTAGCCAATCAAGTATCGTTCCTGTCTCCTTGCGTGGCATTTTTAGATCACCATCATGGGGGGACCCATGTTTACCCCTCGATACCCCTGAAAATCCATCTGGCGATCCATGAAAAGATTTGATAGGCTACCGGTTCACGTTCATGAGCTTCCGCTTTCTTGAACTCCATACTACGAAGCTTTTTCGGAAGTCATCGCAGTTCCTCCAGCGTAAGACTCAAAGCTGTCGTGTCGATCGACAGCCTTTCTTTTTCCAGCTGATGGATAGAGAGTGTTATGAGATTGGGTGCTTGGCTACTGTGTACGCATAAGTAATGGAGTCGATCTATCAATGAAGATAGCTCCAAGCCTCCCGAACGAATATGCCAACCAACCAATCCTCATAGACAGGTACGAAATAATACCAGGGACACACCAGTTTCCTATTACGAGTGCCAATAAACGCGATACGCTACATACATGGTAATACATACAACCACCCTTTGTGTGGCTGTGGACCACTTCTGGACTACGATTCCTACGAGATCTGAATAAAAGCTTATTGTCCCCCGCTTACACATTGTGATGGTCTGTCACGGATAAGTTCCTTATTTCCAATTCACAATCCATCTTTTCTTTAGTGTCTCTTGTCAAGTCAGCGTTGATTGTTCTTTCTTTCTAATTTCCTTGCTCAATCGTTCCTTTCTTTACTTGTTATTAGATTTAGACAATCACTTGAGCGGGCCATTATTCCATTCTGTTACGCATACTTGCGTGAGTTTGATCACTTTGACTTACAAGACGACCTCGTCATCGCTTCCTTCATTCGCTTCTTCTACATCCTAAGATTATTTATTTCGTTCCCTTACACCGAGTGTTCCCCTTCAGCAACATTCGAGATTGAGAAGTACAAGGGATTACAAGACGACACTTGCAATTTCCCAATATTTATAAAAAATTGAGTTCGCTGTGCGATACAGTTCTTTTTTAGAAACCTACGCAAACATGTTCATGAAATCGGTCAATACCGCCGCTACGCTGGCGGCGGCATTCGTAGCGCCGAAAGACCTCAACCTCAAAGACCCAGGTATGTCCTTGATGTTTATAGTATCTTGATATGACGTTGGACGACATATACTAATTAGTTCCTTAGCTTCTATCCGTGGCGTGTCCAGCACGCTCGCGCATGGGCTCATGTCATACTACTCTGGAAATGTGACAAACACCCCAGAGGTACGGAATGCCATGATCAATACTATATCCGTTGAGTTAAAGCTAATGTATTTCCCTTTAGACAATTGCAGTTTTCCCTCAACCATACTGTAGGATTCGACAGCCTGTCACTTTATTCCCCACCCCTGAACTATACTAACTGAACTAAATAGACTGGTGGGAAGCAGGCGCGGCATGGGGAGCTATGCTAGATTATTCCCATTACACGGGCGATTCTAGCTACGATGAAGTCATCACGCAGGCCCTGCTATCACAAGTCGGTCCCAAATTTGACTTCATGATGCCATTGCACTTCGGCTCCGAAGGAAACGACGACCAGGCCTTCTGGTCTTTCGCTATTCTAAACGCGGCTGAGCGGAATTTTCCCCAGCCTGACGATAGTATTCCCCCTTGGCTCGACATCGCCGAAAACATCTGGAATACGATGGTTGTGAGGTGGAACGACACTAACTGTGGAGGTGGACTTCTATGGCAAATCTTCGAAGATAACCCGAACGGCATGACGTACAAAAACAGCGTTTCAAACGGCGGTTTCTTCCAACTGTCGGCACGCCTTGCACGGGCAACCGGCAATGACACGTACTTCGAGTGGGCGAAGAAGGTCTGGGATTGGTCTGAGAAGATCGGATTCATGGACAAGGACTACAACGTTTACGACGGTGCCGGCATCGAAGACAATTGCGCTAAGATCAACAAGCTGTCGTTCTCGTATTCGCAGGGTATTTACATGTACGGAGCCGCGGTCCTTTACAACTACACGAAAGGCGACAAGACGTGGGGAGCTCGTACCAGCGGTCTACTGAAAGCGGCAGACTCTTACTTCAGCCCGTACCCGAACGCGACTAACATCATGTTCGAGCACGCGTGTGAACCGTACGAGGTTTGCAACAACGACATGAAGTCTTTCAAGGGTTACCTTTCGCGGTTCATGTGGGCCACAGCGCGGATGATGCCTTCGACGTTGAACCAAGTCTATTCCTTGCTAAGCACTTCCGCTGTTGCGGCTGGCAAGGCTTGCTCTGGAGGAGATGATGGAACGACTTGTGGACAGAAGTGGTATACCGGTGGTTTCGACGGGGTGACTGGACTGGGCCAGCAGTTAACGGCGCTTGAAACCGTGCATGGGCTCCTTTCTCAACAGGCACGACCTCCGTTTAAGGCCGGTGAGATCAAGCACGTCAAGGGAACAGGCAAGGTGCCACCGAAGCCGGCTGGTCAGTAACCGACCCCTGCGCATCCACCTTGCTGACCTGTTGAATTCGGGCGTTACATTATAGGATGAAATTTCGGATACACTAGAAACGGGCATAAGCATAGTAGTTGGCGTTTGGGTTCCCTACCTACTTGGTTGAGAGAAAAACGGGTTGATATTAATTTAGAGATACAAACGCTTGGAGAAGAAAAGCTTTGCTTCGTTCTGCAAGGAATCCATAGGCATTCAAGACAAAATGTATTACTATTGAATAATTTGAACGCCGAGCCTGACTGATTAGTCTCGTGAATATTTAATGAATTTTAATTGCGTGTTGACTTCTTGTAAGTCCAGGTTTGCTACTTGAAACTTCTAGGTAATAATACCTAAGGTTGTGTACGCCTATCTCGACTTCAATACTTGACTAATGAAGCTGAGATACATAGACTAGTATAATATGCGTTCAAGGGTAGAAAAAGGGGGGGTACACGAGACCCACCAAAATGTGGAGGCGGTAACCCTCCGATCGGCCTTGCGGATTTCAATGTTGCAATATGACGGACGATGCGAAAGCTGCTAAAGATGTTATTAGGTTAAAACAAATTCCTAAAGAGGCCATTCGACAAAAAATTCGATCTAAGTTGTGGTGACTCAACTACCATTTATAAAATAAGCCAAGAGACTAATAAGTCTGACTTGGTTATACAAATGACTTCTTATCCATCAGTATAGTTACCTAGTCAAATCTTTTTTTTTTTCTTTTTTTTATTATTTTTTTTTTTTAGTCTTGAAGAATAGCAGCAGAAGTGTTTGTCGATTATAGCTTGGACTATCATGTCGCCCTTCAACCTTGAGACCTGTGCAAGGTCCAATATTCTAGCCTTGGAACCGTACCGCTGTGCGCGAGAGTAAGACCTACTAAAAAAAAAATAACTTACATCATTGACGAGTATTAACGTATATTATAGTGACTACAAAGACGATGGCACAAACATTCTTCTTGACGCCAACGAGAATGCCATTGGGCCGTCCTTAGCACCGGAAGCTGTCTCAGCTCTGTCGAAGGGCTCGGGGCCTAAGATAGACTTCTTAGGACTGCACAGATATCCAGATCCGCACCAACGGGACCTAAAGCAGCTTCTCTGCAACCTGCGGAACACTCACCACCACACAGACAAAAACATCACACCTGATAACCTATTCGTAGGTGTTGGTAGCGATGAGGCTATCGATATATTGCTGAGATGCTTCTGCGTGCCTGGCCGCGACCGCATCTTGGTATGTCCTCCGACCTACGGCATGTACTCAGTCTCAGCACAGGTCAACGACGTCGGGCTAGTCAAGGTCCCTCTACTACCAGCGCCGGAATTTGGGCTCGACGTAGCCAAGATATTAGAAGTGCTCTCGACGGAGCAGAATATCAAGCTTGTCTACTTGTGCTCCCCCGGAAACCCAACCGGTTCGCTGTTAGCCAAGGAAGACATAAAGCAACTTTTGGAGCACCCGACGTGGAACGGCGTGGTAGTCGTTGATGAAGCGTACGTTGACTTCGCGCCTGAAGGTTCCTCTTTGGCGGAATGGGTTGCTGAGTGGCCGAACCTGGTCGTCATGCAGACGCTTTCAAAGGCCTTTGGCATGGCGGGTATCCGGCTTGGAGCAGCGTTCGCCGCGGCGCCAGTCGCACGTTTCCTCAACAACATCAAAGCGCCTTACAATATCTCTAGTCCTACTAGCGCGCTCGCGTCGTACGTCGCTTCCGGCGAGGGTTTAGCGACGATGCGCGCGCACAGGGAGAAGCTTGTGGAGCAGAGGGAGAGATTACTCAAGGAGCTGCCTAAAATCAAGGGCGTAGGAAGACTGCGCGGTGGGACGAGCAGCAACTTCCTACTTTTCGAGATGCTCAACGCGGAAGGAAAGCCGGACAACGTCACGGCGCTAGCGGTATATGAGACGCTGGCGGAGAATAAAGGCGTTGTGGTGCGGTTCAGGGGTAAAGAGCACGGGTGTCTGGGATGCTTACGGATCACGGTCGGGACGGAAGATGAGGTCACTAGATTCTTGAAGGCTATAGAACAGGCGCTTGCTGAGATCAACGGGCACAAGGTCGAGGTACCGGCGGACGAGGCGAAAAGAGAGGCCGAAGCGAATGGTGTTGTGGCATAGACGGTTAGGTGGTTAAGGCAAAAAATCCATATAGATGGGGACTATTGCATGATTAAAATCTACATGTTCCATTTATATAAAAAGGTCGTATAGCTATATCAAAATAGAGAAGCATACTAAACATTCCTATCATCTACTGCACTCTATACCTACCTACCTACCTGGTAGGTATGTAGGTACCTGGATGAAGCGAGTGATGTTATTTGGCTTAGTTGCATATCTGTCCGTTTAGGACCCAATCAAACGGGCGCTAACTTTTGTAAATTGCATATATCGACGTAATTATACCTAGGAATTCCATGAGCTTCCTCTCTTACTTGAGAGCGAAAATCTAGACATCGTGCGCCTCTTAAACCATCTTTGCGGGAACTTTACCTAGGGGGATTTATTGAGGTAAAAATAAAAATAAAAAACTTATAAGAGGTCGGAGGTGACGAGGTACCCGCTCAGAATGCACATTGAAGAAATCTCAGATGAGGTTGCGGAGCGCCTCAAGCTTTCTCAAGCCGAGAGCGAAAAATCCGAATCGCAAGAGGAAGAAACTCCGTCGCAAGATGCCTCTAAGCCCCTATCAGCAGCCGTGTTCCCAGAGCCCGAGCCAGGAAATAAGAAGTCCATAGACGAGATCGTCGCGGACCTGAAGAAGACACCATTTTTTATGACGGAGTTGGAGGAGAACGATCAGACAGAAGCGTTCAAGGCGCTTGCTTACGAGGGCACGCCCTTAGAAAATGGTTCCGATTTTAAGGAGCGCGGTAACGAGTGCTTCCGCGAGAAGCGCTGGGCTGACGCAAAGGAGTTCTACACGAAAGGCGTGTTGATTCTCGCGGCTGAGGAGCGCAAGCGTGCTAGAGGCGAGCGAGACCCCGAGGTTAGCGACGAGGAGATCGAGAAGCAAAAGAATGTGCTCGAGTCTCTGTACGTCAACCGCGCGGCTTGCCACCTCGAGCTGAAGAACTTCCGCAGCTGCTGGCTAGACTGCGCTGCGGCGCTGCGCCTCAACGACAAGAACCTCAAGGCGTACTACCGATCGGCAAGAGCATTCCTAGCCGTCGGGCGCATCGCCGAAGCGGACGATGCGTGCGCGCGAGGACTAGCTCTCGACGAGAATAACGGGCCGCTCAAGGCGGTCGCGCGGGACATCGTCAAGAAGCACGAGGAGATAACGGCGAAGGAGAAGAGGGAAAACGAGAGGCTGGCGAAGGAGAAGAGGAGGGAAATGCTCGTCAAGGTCGCCCTGAAGAGCCGCGAGATCAAAACCCGGACTACGGCGCAACCGCCGGAGATGGAGGACGCGGGGATCCGGTTGGTGCCGGACCCGGACGACCCGCGCAGCACGCTGAGCTTCCCGACGGTGCTGCTGTACCCGGCGCACCTGGAGTCGGACTTCATCAAGGCGTTCGAGGAGACGGCGACGCTGGCGGATCATTTGGGCTACGTGTTTCCGCTGCCGTGGGACGCGGCGCGCGAGTACACGCTCGAAGGGGTCGAGTGCTACATGGAGACGACGACGGGCGGGCTGGTGAAGGTGGGCAAGAAAGTGCCGCTGCTGAAGATGTTGATGGGGGGCAAAGTCGAGGTCGTGGATGAGGTGGTGAGGATCTTCGTGCTGCCGAAGGCGAAGGCGGCGGCGTGGGTGGCGGAGTTTAAGGAGAAGAAGAAGGCGGAGAGGGGCGAGGGTAGTTGGCTACCAGCTAAGTTCCCTGGATAGATAAGGTAGATGCAAGAAGAAAATAAAAGGGGTTTTGAGTTACCATTCAACCACTACTCGAGATGATCTGTCTGCGTGTCTAAGGGGCTCACATATGGAAATAGGCCCAAGGCATTGGCTTTTGTTTTACTATTTCTCATTCAACTAAACGCATAGCAGGATAATACACAAGTAAACATAACCGCTTGTCTAGATACACTGGTAGAATAGTGCCGCCGCCGCTGCTATCGCCGTGCCCTTCTTTTGATTGATTCCAAAGGGGTGTACGCAGAAACTCCAAGTTCTCCCATTCCCAATTTTATCCCGTCCGATCCGAATGTCTATCCCAGTAAACCGAAATCTGCCTTGACCATCCCACTCCTCCCCCCCCCAAATATCTACCTACCAAGGAAGACAACTTAACCCTACGCCATTCCCCGTTTCCCTTTCCTCTAGCCCCATATCCGTAGGAGTTTAATTAACTAGGTACCTAGGTTTAGGTAGGTACTCACATTGAGTTCGACCTAATCCTTTTAACCCTGGGAAAGGCCCCGTCGCCCGGCGTGCTCGCCCCCGAAGCCGTCGTGCTGCCGCTGCTCTTGGTGCCCCGCGAGTCCCTAACGCTGAGGTTCATCAAGAGTAGCGCCGCGTTCTTGTCTGCGCCCGCTAGTACTACTACCGCTGGAGAATGGCCCGTCGGCAAGGGGCCTTTTATTTCGTTGCCTCGATTTCCTTGGCGGGTGTTGTCCGCCGCTTTTATGCTCGTTGGTGTGTTGTTGTTGTGATCGTTGTGATCGTTGTGATCGTGCTCGGCTGGCCGCTTGCTGCTACTGCTACTGCCGCCTCGCCAGGATAGCAGAGGAGGAGGGGGAGGGTATGGCGGGATGTGGGTTTCGGTGGTGAAGCGTGGGACGGCGGTGAGCCAGGGGCTTGGCCCGGAGTGCTGGTAGTTGTGCAGAGATACGATGTTGGCGGGCGTCCAGCCGCTGCTTGTGGGCCG
Organism: Daldinia sp. EC12; assembly: GCA_002120325.1. Lineage (NCBI taxonomy): Eukaryota > Fungi > Ascomycota > Sordariomycetes > Xylariales > Hypoxylaceae > Daldinia > Daldinia sp. EC12. The sequence goes on along the minus strand of KZ112938.1, from coordinate 213,906 downwards.
CAGGGCGGAGGAAGATGGGATCGGAATTGCTGTTGTTGGTGTCGGAGCAGGGGGTGGGTGGATGGGTGAGAACGGGTAGCGAGCGTGGTGGCCGTGGTCCGAGAGTATAGGCGAAGTATCGCTATCCGGGTCCGTAGCGTACGAACTATTAGGTGTTGGAAGGGCCTTTGGAATCGGACGCCGGCGGTAGTATGATTGGTTGTGATGATGGCTATTATTATTATGATGTCTGAGCTCGTCGTAAGGGGAGCGAAATGTTGGCCGTCGGTCTTCGGTCGGACTGACCAGACCGTTGTTGCTAGCGACGGCGGCCGAGTTACTGCATAATCTGCGGAAATACTCTGCTTCTCGAGTGGATTGGACCACGATGGCTGGGTCGATGGTCATGCGGCTGTACTCTGGCGCTTCCGAAGGCGTGCAGTGTGAGGGGAAGTCTGGCCCGAAGATGGGTATCAGAGCCCCTGCGATGTTGTGGCAGAAGGTTGCGCATACGGCTTTGGCGGAACAATATGGCATCCAATAACCTTAACAGGATAAATTGTAAGTCCACGTCTAAGAAAAGCCGGCGGCGGGTTTGCAGATAACGCTCACCTTGGGCCATGATAGAGCCCCCTGTAATGCTATGAGTAATCTCCTTGAGCCCCGGGTTCAGATTTAGCATCTTTGCTGGTGTCGTCTAACGCTCTCGGTTAGTTTCCTTAGAATATGAAAACGAATTCCTTATTCTGAAGAATTGGAACAAGCTGACCTTGGGGTATTTGCAGCATTTGAAGAAAGGTGTCATGCGGACGAGGCCGACATTATAATCCCACATGACGGTATATTCGGTCTCGTCCCCGGGCACTTTGAAAGTATACTGGAAGACTACGTTATCTGGTCAACAAAAATCGACTATCGCATCTTGGGAGGGAGGAGTTGTGATTTTTTTTTGTTGGGTTTTTTTTTTCAGTTTTCTTTACCTTCGAAGCTTTCTCGGCCTGTCTTCTCGAAGAAGCCCTTCTTCGTGCTGTTGTAAGGGATGTGCCGGGACTGGTCCTGTATGTTCCCGAAGGGACGGACGCGAAATTGCCGAACTTGGCGGAGCGACGCCTCGTCCAGGTTTTCGAAAGGGGGAAAGTTGACAACCCCCTTGGGTCTACTCGTAGGCAACGGCAGAGCCGCAGACTTGGGTATTTTGTGCTTAGCCATTATGTGCTCGCCTAGAAGATCGGACTCATCAGGTATGGAAGCCGTTGGGGAGGACGACGAGGCTGGGCTTGGGGGAAACCTGTTGATTGGTGGCCCTGGAGGGGCGGGATTAAGAAGAGACGCCAGTGATAGCATGGCGGTGAGTAGCAGTGGGGACTTAGATGTCTCGAATACGGATAGAGTACTGATGCAAGCAAAGTTGCGGATGGTTATCTACGAAAAGAGGTCCGTGGGAAGAGCTAAGTTAAGGAGACTCAAGACAGACAGGGCTTGCAGCAGCAAGTCAGAAAGGAGAGAGAGGAAACCAAGTCCTTTTTGAACTTGGCAAACAGACGAACTACTGAAGCACGCCCTCGCGAGACGGCGAGCCCATGCTGGTACAAGGGGACCGAGATTGCTTCCTTTCTTGACTGTACCCAGTCATGCAGCTCTTCTGCAGAGCACTTGAGCGGTGTCCGGTGCTGCCTTGGTGATCGTGGTATTCGGTGCAGCTTTTCTTTGTCGAAGATGTCTTGGAATCGACCTGTGAGAGCAGAGGAGCTCGTTTGTGTATATCCACCGCTCCTTAGAAGATCGAGGTTAAAGCCACCGAAGTGAGAGATGACGAAGAGGGAAGCCACGCGAGGGAGAAGTCGAGCGAAGGAGTTCTAAGTTACCTTGTACGTATCAACGGGGGCGGATCCGGGATGATTAAAATGGGGACGATAGGAGACCGCTATCCGGCAGGACAGCGTGGTAGCTAATCAACTTCGGAGGGCAAGAAAGAGGTCAGGGTTACTAGAGATGCGTTCGATTCCGGAGCCTTGCCGACGAGATAGTCCCAGGCAGTACGAGATGTATCACGTCGATCCGTGGATTATAGGACAGCATCGAGGTAAGGTAGGTTTCAATCCATCTCACCAGTTCTGACTCCGGCCCAAAAGGGGCGACCACAGGCGACCGCATGACGCATCGGACCTGTAGCTAGAGACAGCAAATGAGTTTGACGCAGCAAATACTTCAGCACAGAGACCCCCCAAACAAGGACCAGGCTTGTTTGGGAATCCATATAGGAGTTTTGACAGAAAGCAACCTCACGGGAAGCTGCAGATAGTGCCGTCTAAGTTACTAGGGCTAGGCGGTTTCTCAAGAGGGTAGAACAAAGAAAAGGCCAGTGATAAGCATATTGAGCCCTAGACAACGATTGCCAGACTCGACACACGTGTACCCAGTGCCTCCCATCCTGTATGAGGGTAGGCCTAGGATGTCACGGCGGAACATGTCACCCACGCCATTCTTTTTTGCTGTTCCTTCTATTTAAGACAGAGAGCAAGGAGAAGTCTTGGGCTTGACCGCCGCAAAGGCGATTCACTTGGTGGAGAGCTCTGTGCCTATCCGGGACCACGTAGGGACTTCTTTCTCTCGGTTCAAAGAATTCCCTGAGTATTTCGAGAAGCAACTGAAGCATTACAAAGGGGGGCTTCCCGTCGGCAATGAGTGTCGTGAATGCGGAGATTGCAGCTGTCACCACATCCAACTTAATGGTCTCTACGAGAGGTCTCGCCGTTCTACGGGTAATAATACTTCCCAGGGCAACACAGAGGCGGATCCCGTATCAATATTGCCCCATAGAAGGCATAGATAGACTGTACCATTAATAGTCTATTGAATAAAGATCAACACA
>KZ112938.1:0-211032 GCA_002120325.1 Daldinia sp. EC12 | reverse complement strand
GGGGGGGGGGTTTGTTGCGTAACTAAACTACATGTGACAAGACTCGCAGAAGGGAGAGATAGTTGAATAAAGAAGCCTGAGGGGAGAATTACGGCGTACCTGGACGACTTGACGAGAGGGTTAGTTACCCCTCTTCTTTCGATTCCGCGATCGTGGACTAGACCGCTGATTATTGCCTGTTCACCTTACAAGCACACCCGGAACTTCAATAGTAGCTGAGCGGTCGGTAGGCTACCTTCGTGGGACGCCTAAGGCTCGAGTCATAGCCCCCCCTGGACCTGTCTCTCAACAAGTTGTGGTTCTAACTACACTAGAACCTGCGGCTTTCCGCTATGCTACCCAGACTCTACAGTACCAAGCAGATTGCATGATCGCAAATGCGAATCTAACAAACAGGTATAGTAAGGAGCTAGCTTGCCATATTATATGCCTAAGCGTGGTGGTAACAAGCAAGGTAAGGGTGTGGTAGCAACAACCTAGTCAGCCAAGTAAAATTCCTGTGTCCGTTAGGTATACCTTTTCACTTTGCCAATGGCTCTTGTACTGTCGAGAAAGCCATGTCAGAGTTGGAATGCCCCACCGGTTCCGGTAGACGGGAACGTGGAAAGGGTATCCTGGCTATCAATATAGGTCACTTGAATAGACGCGGATGATGGAACCGGCGGCAAAGAAGGCAGATGGCATGGACTAACGATCCGGCCTCGTCGGATTTTTCTCGCTTCTTGTACTTCCCAAAGGGGGTAAGCTTGAGGCTCATCAAGGCTGCTTTGGGTAAGATGTCAAGTTCTAGACGATGATTGCCATGCTACCTGCTGTCGTACGGCGTAGGCTGGCAGGAGAAGGGCTCCGCGATTCCTGATGGCGTGGTGCGACTTTGGCAGCGAAAGCTACGGGGACGTACAGTCGACTTCGGGAAATTTACGGTCTCGTTACATTTTGGGAAACATTGCTAAGTGGAATCACACGACGCATGCACGGCGGAGAATTACGCACCAATTGCTTGCCGGGTTTCTACCCTTCATAAGACCCTCTTGGATACGCCATGTGCTCTGGTAGGACGAAGGGGTAACCGGGTAAGGAAGAGATCACCCGTTCTAAACGTGGACGCCTTCCAGCTTGCATGTATGTGAGATTGCGAATGTATCTATTATCATTAGTCATATAGTTTCTCAGTGACTAGATACTTCATGTCGGTAATCTATATCTGACTGAAGTTTATACTAGAGTTCGAGAAACAGTTAGAGCCTACTGTAGGATGTTCTGATATTCAAATGAAGCGACCAATATAACTAGTGGAAATATATTAACTAGACCGGGGAAATAATCGTTGATATAAATATACCGTGAAACCGGTAAGCCGGTGAAGTCTTGGGTTGCTCAAGCGAATGTATTCTTGTATAATACAAGTTGAGATGAGACGTTCTATGTAGGTATATAAGGTACCGGTAGTAAGTACCACATAATGGAACTTCAAAATTCTGTTGTACCTGGGTACGTCTATCGTCGTGCTGTGTGGCTGGTTCGGTGTGGCTCACGCGTTCAAAAGTTTGCTCTGGAAATGAATGTCCCCATTGAAGCTGCCGATGTTTAGCCACGCTAGATGAGACGCGTTTTGGGGTAGCTGCCAATTTTGTATTGTACCTACATGTGCTCTGGTAATTCCTGGTATCGCAGCACCAAAACCTACCCAGGTAGTATCGCTACCTAGCCTGTAAGCAATGCCCCACTTCTTTAAAGGACGCGACTACTACCTGTTATCAAATAAAAATAAATTGTTAAATTGTTTACATGCAATAACACGACAACGGCCCAGGACGAGGCTACTCTCTCCCTGTAACAACCCCCCCTCTCTCATCGCAAAAGGAGAAATTTTCAAAAGAATCGACTTTCCTGTACCATTGAATTCTAACTTTCTTTTTTCATGTAACTCTCGCCCAGTTCTGGTCAATTGCGGCGCTTTTTCTTATCGCTCAACAACGTTGGGTAAATCCTTATTCTCGTTCACGTCGCGTGTGAACGCATCAAACACATCCTCACCAAACGAATCCGCCATGGACTCCGACATCATGGAGGACTCGGCCTTCGACGACTTCGATAACGAGTCGGATGGCTACTCTCCAGAACCGGTATGGAAAACAATGCCTTTATCTTCGTTTTTTTTTTTCTCACTATCTAAAAAAAACATATACTCGCTTTTTTATTTCAATCTTGATCTATGTGCGGTACTAACATCGCGCTCACACAGAAACCCAAGGCCAAGGCCCCTGCAAAGAAAGCAGCTGTAAAACCAGCTGCGAAGGCTACGTCAAAGAAAATGGTTCAGACAACCCTAAAAACGACTAAGACTGCTCCTAAGAAACGCTCAAAGCCTGATAGCGACGACGACGGCGGCGATGGTGTTGACGATGTCTCGGGTTTCTCCAATACACCTCCGAGTGCAAAGAAGCAGAAGAAGGCGCCTGCCGCCAAGAAGTCTAGCGGACCACCCTTGGGCGAGATCGAGAACGATAGTATGGTGCTCGATGATCCGAAACCGTCATCAAAGAGTAAGACGGCTACGGAGATGTACCAAAAATTGACACAAATCGAGCACATTATCAAGCGACCCGACACATACATCGGCTCTGTCGAGCGCACTGAGCAGCAGATGTGGGTCTTCAACAAGGAGACCAACCAGATGGAACTACGACCCAAGGTTGCCTTTGTGCCTGGTCTTTACAAAATCTTCGACGAAATTCTCGTCAACGCTGCGGACAATAAGCAGCGAGATCCCGGTATGACATACATGAAGGTCACAATCAACCGTGAAGAGGGCCGGATCACGGTCGAGAACAACGGAAAAGGTATCCCAGTAGAGATGCACGCCAAGGAAAAGGTTTATATTCCGGAACTAGTTTTTGGACATCTCCTTGCCGGTTCCAACTTTGATGACGACGAGAAAAAGACCGTAGGTGGTCGAAACGGTTACGGTGCTAAACTTTGTAATGTCTTCAGTACCGAGTTTACTCTGGAATGTCAAGACTCTAAGAATGGAAAGAGATACAAGCAGACGTGGAGGGATAACATGGGCAAGATGGATAAGGCAAAAATATCGAGCAGCAAATCTAGTGACTTTGTTCGTGTCAGCTTCAAACCAGACTGGAATAGGTTTGGTATGCCTGAAGGTATTGATGATGATCTCGAGTCGTTGCTTTACCGTCGAGTCTACGATATGGCTGGTACGGTGCGCGGCGTCAAAGTCTACCTCAATGACAACCATATCAAGCTGGACTTCAAGAAGTACTGCGAAATGTACGCCAAAGCTATCGCCTCTGAGCGAGGTGCCGAAGAAGGTACTGAACCTACGGCTACTGTCATCCTCGAGGACAACAAAGCCCATGCCCGATGGGAGATTGCCTTTGCCGTTTCAGACGGCTCTTTCCAGCAGGTCTCCTTCGTCAACTCTATTGCCACAACCTCTGGTGGCACGCACGTCAACTATATCGCTGACCAAATTTGCGAGTCGCTGCTGAAGACTTTGAACAAGAAAAAGAAGGGTCATACGCTGAAGGCCAACCATATCCGTAACCACATCTTCATCTTTGTCAACTGCTTAATTACCAATCCTGCGTTCACTTCGCAAACTAAAGAGCAGATGACTACCAAGCTCAGCCAGTTTGGAAGCAAATGTGTCTTGACTGAAGGATTCCTGAAGAAGATTAGCCAGACAGACGCAATCAACAACATCATTCAGTTTGCGGAAGCAAAAGCTGACAAGATGCTTTCCAAGAGCGACGGCAACAAACGATCAAGAATCAGCAATGCCAAACTTGTTGACGCCAACTTAGCAGGTACCAAGCATGGTTGGCAATGTACTCTGATCTTAACTGAAGGTGATTCCGCCAAGAGTTTAGCTGTGGCTGGCCGTGCCATTCTGGACCCCGACAAGATTGGTGTCTTCCCTCTTCGAGGTAAGATGCTGAACGTTCGTGATGCTTCAATCGATCAGATCATGAAGAATCAAGAAATTCAGAACATTAAACAATTCCTCGGGTTGAAGCACAAGACTGTGTATACCGATACCAAATCCCTTCGGTATGGTCATCTCATGATTATGGCCGATCAGGATCACGACGGTAGCCATATCAAAGGTCTTCTTATCAACTTCCTCCAAGTTCAATATCCTTCCCTTCTTAAGATTCCTGGTTTCTTCCAAGAATTTATCACACCTATCGTGAAAGTCTGGCAAGGATCAAACCCCAAGAAGCCTCTGAGGTTGAAGTCATTCTTCACTCAACCTCAGTACGAGGAATGGAAGGAGCAGCACAAGCATGAGTTGAAACGATGGGAGTCGAAGTACTACAAGGGTTTGGGTACCAGTGACAACAATGACGCCCAGGTCTATTTCCAAGATCTTGATACGCATTTGAAGACGTTCGATGTGATGCGGCCTGAAGAAGCCGAATTAATCGAGCTTGCTTTCTCCAAGAAGAAGGCGGATGCTCGTAAAGAATGGCTTGGCAACTTCGTCCCGGGAACCTACCTTGACCACGCTATCAAGCAGGTCACATACAACGACTTTGTTAACAAGGAGTTAATTCTGTTCAGTATGGCTGACAACATGCGGTCTATTCCCTCGGTTGTTGACGGCCTAAAACCCGGTCAGCGAAAGGTCATATACGCTTGTCTGAAGCGAAACCTGACCAAAGACAAGAAGGTCGTTGAGTTGGCTGGTTATGTATCTGAGCAGACGTCATACCATCATGGTGAAATATCGTTGCACCAGACTATTATCGGCCTTGCTCAGAACTTCGTCGGCTCCAACAATGTCAACTGTCTCGAGCCGAGCGGTAACTTCGGTTCCCGACTTCAAGGTGGTTCAGATGCCGCTAGCCCTCGTTATATCCACACTCGCCTTTCTCCTTTTGCCCGCCGAGTGTTCTCACCTCTCGACGAGCCTAGACTAGAATATCAAGTTGAAGACGGAAAGAGAATCGAACCCAAGGTTTATGTACCCGTTATCCCTATGATCTTGGTAAACGGCGCGGACGGTATCGGTACTGGTTGGAGTACATCGATCCCAAACTATCACCCTCTGGATATTATTAGAAACCTGAAGCGACGTATGGGACGCATGGACGGCGATGACGAAAAGCCGTTCGAGACGATGACTCCTTGGTTCAGAGGCTGGAAGGGAACTCCACAGCCCGCCGACGCGAATCGTTATCAGTTCAACGGTATTGCGACCGTCGACGAGAGGAGGCCCAATGAGGTCATCATCACCGAATTGCCTATTCGCATGTGGACTGATGATTTTAAGGCAAGGCTTGAAGAAATTATCCGAGCTGAAAAGACTCCTTCGTTCATCAAGGACTACAAGGAATTCAACGACCACAACAATGTCCACTTTGAAATTCAGTTGGATGAGAAGCAAATGAGCCAGGCCCTACAGGAGGGCCTCCTCGAGAAGTTCAAATTGGTCAAGCAGGTCGCTACATCCAACTTAGTGGCCTTCGACACTCGTGGTATGATCCGCAAGTACGAAAAGGTGGAAGATATCCTAGAAGAGTTTTACAACTACCGAATGGACATGTATACTCAACGAAAGGTAAATTAGATGACACAAAGATATACGAGCATTGTACTGACTTGATTTAGATGCATTGGATTGGCGTCTACGACGCAGACTATCGCAAGCTGCAAAACCAGGCCAGATTCATCCAAGAGATTATGGATGGCAAGCTTGTAGTATCCCGCAAGAAGAAGCAAATCATTGTAGAGGAGCTTCGTGAGCGGAAATACGAGTCCTTCCCTAGGGGACAAGATTCTAAGAAGACCAAGTCGGAGGAGGAAGATGAAGAGAACAATGAAGAGGAAACGGTTGATGAAACCGGTGACAACTCCGCGAATGGTTACGATTATCTTCTTTCTGTAAGTTCATATGCATATTCTATGAAAATATTGTTACTAACAGAGCCACAGATGCCAATCTGGTCGTTTACACAAGAGCGACTCGACCGCCTCAAGGATCAAATTGTCAAGAAGAAAGCCGAGCGAGATGCACTTGATGCACTCAGCGAGAAGGATCTTTGGTGTAAAGACTTGGAGGACTTCGAGGAAGTGTGGGAGACTCAAATGCGCCTCGAGCAGGAGATAACTACTGGCATCCGTAGGAAGGGTCGTCGCACGTCAAAGAAGATCGGTGCTGGTGGTGGTGTTGGAAGAGGCCGTAAGGTAAAGGATGAAGAGGATGACTGGGCCCCAGCAGCCAAGTCAAAGCCGGGCCCTAAAGCTGCGCCCAAACCCGCGCCCAAACCCAAGGAGCCGCCCAAAGAAAAGTCTGTTCAACGTTTTGCGGCCATGTTCAATGGCGGTTCCAAGAAGGACACTTCGGGTGGTGGTGGAGCAGCTTCGGACTCAGACCCGTTCTCGGATGACGACTTTGCTAAACTGAAGAAGCCCGTGAAACAGGAGAAAGCAGAAGCAGAAGATTCGGATGTGGAGATCCAACCGGCACCTCGAACCAAACGTGCCGCAGCTGCGAAAGTCAAGAAGTTCATCGTGGATGACGACGAGTCAGAAAGCGATGACGACAAGATGCTTGGCGATGTGGGTGATCTCGTCAAGGGTATTTCAAACGGCAATACCAGCGCATCTGAGAATAAGACAGGCCGACTTAGCTTGTTTTCCATGTCGCGACCGGATAGCAGCAGTGGTAATAGTAGCGGGTTGAAAGTTAAGAGCAAACCTTCGAAGGTCTTGGATCTGGATGATGATCACGATGACACCAACTATGAGATGCTGGCCAAGCCATCGCCCCATAAGACTACCCGTCGAGATGATCTGGACAGTTTCCTCTCCGACGACGATTTGCCCCCTATCTCTAAAACTCTGGGCAAATCGAAGGCTTCAAAGGAGGAGCCTAAACCTAAGCCCAAGGCTAAGCCGGTAGCTGTTGCTGCCAGCACCAGCGAGCCAGCAGTCAAGAAGGCTCGTGGCCGGCCTGCTGGAATTAAGAACAAGTCCAAGGAAGATGCGCCTGCCAAAAAGGCGCCAGCGTCCAAATCTACGCACTTGTCACCAGCAGCAAAGGCCTATGCTGCCAAGAAGGAAAAGGCAAAACCGAAGAAAGACGTCTTTGACATGGACGATGATGACGAGGACGATGTCGAGATGGCTGATCCTGATTCACCCCCGCCAAGACCTGCTGCTCGTGGCAGACCTGGCCGTGCCGCAGCATCTAAGTCAAAGCCCGTCTACGTCATCGATGATGACGATGATGAAGATGAAGACAGCATACAGCTGCCCGATGACGATGATGACGATGACGAACCCAGTGACGCATTCGCTATGGACGATAGCGAGTAGTTCTCATAATAGCTTATCTCGTGCATACTCGTCAATCAATTACCTACCTAGGTAGCTACCACTCGTGACAGAAATCGGTTGCAGGATAGGAAACCAATTTTCGTATAAGACTATCCTGTTTATTACATTCATCTTGGTGTCGGTGAGGAACAAAGGCGGCGTGGTAATAAAATACCTTTTGGTGACTAGGCGGATGATGGTGGATTAGGTCGAGGGTGACGATTAATTATGAGGCGTTGATGGTTCGTATGAGACTTGGTCGTTTAATTACCGATTTTAGTGCTTCGCCTTTCCTCTGATATACAGTATTCCATTTGCGTATATGTATAATAAATAGGAGACGGCCACTTGACAATTTTATTCCGTAAGCATGAACCCATACTAGCAATGATTTCTACATGGTGAAGTAACCCCTATGCATCTTCTACCCTTTTATCAATGTACACCCACCCCCATATTCAAATTTTCGAGAGCGTATTATACATCAACACGAGACCTCGATTCAAGGGATACTTATAATAGGTAAGGGAGATATTTATTACTGCCCAAATTTCATTACCTCTTCATCCACTTCTACTACTTAGTCTGTTCGAATTTCACAGGTTAGAAGCCAAATATATTATACCAGATCCCATAGGATAGAATACCCAATTCCTTACATCTATATCCCACACGGCATTGATGCCTCTAGAACGTTAGATGCAGGGACACAGTACACATACACATACACCATATCACAGGAAACAAAACCTCTTAAGGCCAACAGACATAGGAAGGGAAATAGTTGACTAGTCGAAAATTATTATGTTAGTTACTAAGCTCAAGTTCACCTCACCTCGCCTGACCTTACCTCGCCTCCTCTCACCTCAGCTCTTCATTACACTTAACTATTACACCACACTGTCATTCATTCAATACCATGACATTTCCCAAACACTCACTCGCATAACTTTAACACGAAAAAGCAATATTCGTCCATGGTACTACTGCTACTGCTACTGCTACTGCAAAAGCCATTCTCATTTCGTTGCATCCATCCATACCATCCGTCCGTCCATCCATCCACTCACTTAACTACCGACCACTGAGAAATACCCTCCTTGCCTGCCCCCCCCCCCCTTAAACCTAACCACACACACACACCACATACACACATACCACCTCCTCGACCATTCGGTCCTCATTTCTTCTCATTCTTACATACGTACATCCACCACCACCACCACCATTCATCCATCCTCTACAATTCAAAGGTTGTTATCGTTCTGTTCTGTTCTGTTCTGTTCCGCTCTGTCCTGTCTGTATATGTCCGAGAATTGAACGTAGCAGCAGCACCGACTTATTTCGGTCAGGTAGGGTACGACAGGCAGGAAAAAAAACTAAATACTGTTGTTGTCACAAGATGGGAGGAGGATTGCTTGCTTGCTTGCCCAAAGTCGGGGAAGAGAGGGAGACAGGACGAATTGAAAAAAAAAAAGAAACGCAAACGATTCGTTTAAGTAGAATTAAACCGTTAGCTCCCTTCCCCCACGCCGGAAACCAAATTGATATACCACCGCCCCTAGGGGACAGCCCATTGTCATTGCCATTGTCAAAGGAAAGTCGTGGGCAAAAAGAATAATACTACTATTTGGCCCCCTCCCCCCCCTCTCCCCCATCCAGGAAAAAAAGCTTTAGAAAATATCCTCAATCTCTCTCTCATATCTATGCCGTGAGTCATACCAAGTCGCCATGCCGTGCCAGTTCGGATCTCGGAAAATAGAGGCGGGTAGCAAATTATGTATAGGAGAGGGGTTTACTGTTTGGTCACGCTGCCTAGAACTCGTCTAAGCAGAGATAAGAGGCTCCTGCTCATCTTCTGACTCCTCCTCGGAAGACTCCTCCTGCTTCTTCTGGAACGCCTCCTTGGGTGCCTGAGGGAAGTCGGAGTCCTTTAGGTTAGTCTGAGCAGCTGGCTTCGAAGTAGCCTTGGTTTGGCCGTGGAGCAAGTGCTGGGCCTTGGCAGTGTAGTCACCAACGTATTGCTTGGTGAGCTCAGTCGCCTGAGAAGTGTGCTTGCTGGCAACTTCACGTAGCTGCTCGGTTTGGCTGTTGATCACATCCGAAGCCTGCTTAAGGTAGTGATCAATAAGTTCCTGGTTGGTCGAGTAGATCAGAGGCACGAAGAACAGGAGCGTAGTGGAGATCAAGGCAAGGCCCCAGTACGGGACGATCTTGACCAAGTAGTAGGAAAGGAAAGCTCCAACAGCAGCCTGTTATCACGCTGTTAGCAAGATGTACTCCTTTAAGTATAGTAAATGCTACGGGGTTTGTAGGTATACGTACGACAGCCGAAGCGGTGACATTCTCGGCAAACAGAATTCGCTGAGACTCGATAACGAAGAAGTTAAGGAGCTCGTGGGCGTCACCAATCAAGGAATCAAGAGTTTCCCGGGGAATAGTATAGTACTTGCGGGGTCGGAACTGGGTAGTAAGACCGTTGCCAAGGACGGCTTTTCCGGCGACTTCAGCAAGGATAGTAACGGCCAAGGCCATATACGATAGCTTGAAGGTGTATCGGATGACGTCGAGGTATCTAGCCACGAAGATCGCCGAGACGATGGAAGCATAGGCGATGGCAGAAGCTCCTAATGAATGGATTATAAGTATTGGTGGTCTGATAAGAAGACAAGGCGGTCTAGAACTTACGAGGGTTGTTCCACGACAAGAGCTCGGAGAAGAACGAATGATAATGGGTCAAAGGTTGGCCGGTAGCAGCAGGCTGCGAAGGTGTTTGCCGGGCATTGGCCAAGTTGGAAAACTCGGCAGATGTCTTTGCAGTCTGGTCCTTGACGTTCTGGGCCACAGGGCCTACGATATCATTATTAGCCATGATATTGCTTCCCAAGTTTAAAAAGTTAACTAGGGAAAATGGTTTACATACCATTTGCAAGCTGGTCGTAGGCAGCTCTGGCATCTAAGTCAATAGGTATTAGTTTCTATAATACACACGGACCGACGGGGCCGACGGGGCCGGGGGAAGAAAGATAGCTTGTGATGAGATACTGTACACGGTATGCCAGTTAGTCCAAGTGTTCCTGCGGATCGCGGGGTGGGACGAAATAATCTGGAGAGCAGATAAACTTACCTTACTGCCTTTCAAAGAGTCAACAGAGCTGCCATTGGCAGTAGGGTCATTAGAGGCCATGGTAAATGATCTTTTGGTGGTGATAGGAATTTGTTAGGTTGTTATCGTAGCTAAAGGAAAGATCAGAAAAGGTATTCTTCTACTCGGAGTGTCGGATGCCTTTCTGTTCCAAAATTTGTGGGTGAGCTCCAATGTTACTTGGGTCCGAGTGTCAATGGCAACGTACCTGTGGTTTCTTAGGTCTTGTTGGTGATGTTTATGTTGTAGTTATTTGGTGTAAGTAGTGAGGAAGAAGAAGAAGAATCGTGTAAAAAAGCAACAGAAGATAAGAAAAGTCTCTGGACTTTTTTTTTTCCTTGCTGCTTGTTTGGTGCGGGAGGAATTTCAGGTTTATTGGTAGGGAAGGTTAGTGGGATTGAGCGATCTGGTTGAAGCAAAGGCCAGCGCAAATAAAAGGAGTGATTTCATCAAGACTAGACCCAGCGGAGCTGCTTTACTGCATTACTGCAAATGTGGCTAGTGCCTGGTCGTTATGACGCCACGCCAGGGCCAGCATGATGCACCTGCCTGACCAACCAACCAAACCATCACCTAAAACCACCCAAAACCACCCAAAACCACATAGAAATCACCTGCCGAACCACCTTGAGAGCAAGTGCTACAGTGTGCTACAAGTGACAGCCACATCTAACCACACCTTAACGGGGGGGGGGGGGGGGGGGGGGGGGGGGGGGGGGGGGGAACTGACGGGCTTCTTGAAGGTTCCTCCCCCTACTTTAGCTTTGTACCTAGCTTAGCTACCTAACAACGTTTACAACATGTGGGCTACCCGTTAGTTGCAGAAGGGAGATGTACCCCGAAGTCGCTAGGCTCATGTAGTGTGTCCTTTACAATACTTGTCTTGTCAAACGTCATGCTTCCGTCCCGACAATTTACAAATTTTAGAATTGTACAACACGACTTATCACTTAAGCTCTACAAAATGAAGAATAAAATAATTCTAAGAATTTGTATAGCAAGCTGTACATATCATAATAAAATCTGAAAAGTCCAGCTTTGTTAGATAACTACTTACATACAGCAATAGACATCTCAAATCGTCGCATCGCTTTCTCGTGGGACTCATTTCTAATCCGAAACATTACCTCGCGAAGCTAAAAAGAGGGCCCAAGCCACCCATGTCGTCACTCTGCCATATGTTAGTGCCCTCACCTTGCATGTGATTATCCGCTAGAGCACACGACCACCTGCCGGCCCATGCCCAGATCTTTTTTTTACCATAGTAATTTACCTACCTACCTACCTAAGTACCATCCTACCTAGGTATTAGTAAAATAGAACCTGCTATCTGCTGGACACATCCCACCTTAAGTGTGATGGATCCCGAATGACGCATTCTATCGTGAGCAGTCATCATGGCCTCAAGATCATGCTCGTCTCAACCTCGTCATCACTACCGGAAATTCGCTGCCTAGCGCGACCCGCCATATGTATCTAGGGACTTTACATAGTTAAAGTCCTCACTCTACTTGGTGAATATACTCGTGCTATACATACCTAGGTAACATAACGTACATAGTTAAGTCAAGATGCTAACATCTATGGTCTAGATACATTAGTTAGCTACTTAGGTAAGATACCTAGGTAGGTATTCATGATCTCACGTTTGAATAGTTACTGTGTCTATAGTAGAAAAAAAAAAAATCACGCAAAACTTGAAAAAGTCTCAATGGCGACAAAGTTGGCAATGCTATATTTGGATATCATGAAACTCCTTAAAGCTTGCTGTTAGCCATAAAAGCAAAAGCAATCCTGCAACATGCCTTTCCAAGCTGCCGCTCTTCGGCGTTGCGCGGTGTAGGTATTTCTAAGCTCGCGTATACCCTTTCTCAAGCTAAGCAAATGTCGAATGGCAAAGAAAAAAGAAAAGAGCCGCCCCAGCCAAACCCCCCGTCTATATACACCGCGGGCCGGGATAATGTTATTATGATAACTGAGATAAAACATAATGATCCGCCGCCCTAGAGATGTAATCTGTTCCGATGAAGTCGACATAGAAATGCATATCATATCCTTCTTCCGCCCTTCCCTATAGTGCTCGCTCGCTTCTTATATGAGAAGAGCTCAGCCTCAAGACCTCCACCGCGCACCGCCGTGCGCTATTTGCTCCCCTGCCGCCGTTGTCGTCAAACACAGAGCGATACTTATCGTCGCCAACCCCAAAAACCACCACTATTAGTGGTAGGTGCCGGCGTAGTCGCAGGAGTGCTCTTAGCACTTCCGTTGCCTGCCTCTGAGACCGTGGCTGTGAACCGTCCAATCATCCCCATCGCAGTCGTTGCTACTGTGGGATTGGAAGCATCAGCCGGTCCAAGTCCGTAAGCCTTTCGTAGGCTTTCAAGCTTCTGCTTGTATTCGTCAGCTTCCTGACGAGCCACTGCTTCCGCAGTTTTAGCTTGTACCAGCTCTAGAACAAGCGCGTCATGCTCGCTTGTTGCCACTGGCTCCGTTTGCGTCCTTACTAGCGAGCCGGTACGCTGGCCAAAGGCCGACTGTGTGTTGGGTGTTGACTTGCTACGTCCGAGCTTTAACTCCCGGAGACCACGGTTGGCTCCGTTATAGGTGGCGCTGTTAGCAGTCAGGTTACCCCCCGACGAGAACCACCCTCCAGACTCCGACCCGCCTGTCTCAGAGGAAGCTCGCACACGCATAGTATGGACCTGTTTCTCGAGACGTTGCTTGTCCTGGTGGAGATTCCGAACGTGAGCGTGGCTTTCACGAAGCTGTTCTCGTAGGGTGTTCGCCTCCTGTCCAAGTTCGTCGATGCGCCGATTGAAGTCGATAGACTTGGACATCTCGATCTTGAGGTTTTCCTTGGCTCTGGCTAATTCCTCACGGAGTTGGCTTTTGGTCAGTACTGACGACTCAGATCGCTCGCGTCCTTCTTCAACGCAAAAGCGGCCCTCGACTGCTTCAAGCAATTGAGATAGCTGACTCTGGGTAGGTGTCTCTCCTCCCTCATCTTCATCTTCTGTTTTATCATTGGTATCTTGATTGTCCTCTGTAGGTTTGGTCACTTCATTAATGACTTTGTCCTTCTTTAATCCGTCCAGCAACGACCTAACGGCTTTCTTGTCTTCATCTCTCTCTTCCCTTTCTTGTTGGAGCTGCGTGGCCAATAGTGCATGGTTGCGTTGTAGTTCGCTAAGGGCGGTAAGGAGATCTTCGATTTGGGTGTGCAGGTTCCTGTCGGCGGCATTGCGACTCGAATGCTGTTTCGCGACGACTGGTGTTGATTCGCGAATTGACGAATCATCAGCATTGGAGGTGGAATCGCGAGAGATGGTAGTAGCGTCGGTGGATGTCGAACTAAGGACGCTAGAAGAACTGGCTTCCATTGAATTCAATGTAGAAGCCAGGCTCTGTTTCGATGCACTTCGGCGCAACATACTTAAGGGTCTTAAAGGTGCGGCAAATCCGGGAGAAAGAGTTCCAGATTTCGGGGAGGAGATACTGGTAGCCCATAAGCGGCCCAAAAAGCGGGAAGCAGCTGTGGTAACATCGGCCGTTCGCGCGGCATTGGCACTGGCGATCTTTTCCTCGCGATACCCCTGTTCAAGTTGGGCTAATTTCTCTCTGGATACGACCCCAGATAAGCTAACGAAATCATCGACAAATTCATCAGCATTGTAATGATAGCAGTCCCACAACCCACGAGATAAAAGGAGCTGCATGACATCCTCCATCTCGGTACATGCTAAGATGCGGCTCTGGTTCTTTCGCATAAGCGACAGGGCTACCCGCATGATCGTTTCTGACGCGCCTTCGGCAAATATGACATCGTAGATGCGAAACAACATTGGCAAGGGGCATGTCACTGCAAAAAATGAGAGGAACCATTGTGAAACGTAGGCCGGATCAACCTGGAGGTCCTCAAGATGGTTCGATAAAGTGGGTAGATGCAGCTTGAGCAGCTCCCGGAACTGATAGATGCGAACGTGTAGACCTGACAAGTCGGGCAAGAAGCACGATCGTAGGTCATAGTATTCCATTAGCCTAGTTTCAAAGATATTGATCAGCTTAGTCGATTCTCCAAAATAGATTTCTTTTCCCTTTTTTGAAATAGGGACTTACCGGACTAAGACGCAGAAAGCTTGGCTATCGGGCATGTGCATCAGCAGAGGACCAACTAGGAAAGCGAGTCCTTGGCAATATCCAATCTTCGTATCGTAGAGACTAAAGCATTTGAGAACTCTTCCGAGCATTCGTTGACCGTCACCGTCTGGATCTCGGAACATATCCACGCCGGGGAAGCTTCTACCCAGGTCTTTGCCGATGATACCCTCATAAGGACTCGACTCGCCGCTGAGCCTGTCAAATTCCTCTAGGAGAAAACTATCTCGAGCGCCCGCCATGCTCTGCCACACAACCCCTCGTAGCGGTGGTGGCACTCCCTTTCGGATTTTCTTGGATAGCAAGGTGGGAAGACGGGCAGCAGTCTGCTGGTAGTCTTTGACGAGAGCCATGTAAAATTCGAGATCGGTCATGGGTGGAGGAGGAAGAACAGAGTATCGTAGAGCCATTGGTGGTGGTGCATTTACCATATCTCTCATCTGTGCCATGGATGGTGGTCTAGGTCGGCGGATGGGAGGTTGTTCGACTACTTTGACTTTGACGCTTTTTGGATTCGTAGCAATTTTATTATTCTCTTGTTCGAGTCGTGCCAATAGCAATGCTGTAGACTAAAAAAGTGCAAAATATCATGTTAGTATCGTCATCGTAAATTCAACCTCTATTTCAACCAGTCAAGCCGATTCTCGAACTCGACATAACAAGACGGAAAATGGAAGGATATAGGGGGAGTGTTGCAGCATACATTATCGTCTTGATCTTTGACTTCTTCATCTTCCGTCTTTTGTAATTGGTCCCAGTTGACCTCTTCCGTATCCGATTCGTCCATTGGATCGTCTTCGATTATCTTGTCTTCTTGGATAGTTGATGTAACTTCTGTAGTTTCAAGCTCCTTCGATAGAGATTTGGGGCTAGTGGGCGATTTCAAATCTACTTGTACATCGTCCATGTCTCCTTCCTCTACTTCCATGACAGGTGGTACACTAGGCGTGGTTGCACTAGTTGGTGTACATTCGTGCCCCCAGATGCTCTTTCTAAAAGGCAAAGGGTTCAAGGGAAGGTCCGTATTCACCGATAGAGAAGGCGGCTCCGACAATCGAACCGTCACCATCGAATCGTGTTCCGGCATCCTGCGTTCGACTTTCTCGACGGGAGATTTCAGTGAGCTCGACTCTGCCGGGCTTGACGGCACATTAACTGAGGAACCGTCATTTTTCTGCTGGATATCTGAGTCCCCCTCCATCACGTAGGTTTAAACTCGGCGTCGAAACGAAAGGTGGTCGGTAGTTGACTGGAATGTCCGATCTACACTCCAGTGTCTCTTGTCTCTCGAGGGTTCAAGTTGTTGATCACCCCTTGACCTCAAATTGTCTTTAGTCTCGTACGACGGTGCATCGACAGCTAACAGCGGATAGCGGATAGCGGACAACGGACGGCGGACGGCGCAAAAGCAAAAATCGAACGGGCTTGAAAAACGGTGAGAGGCGTCTAGCGCAAAGTCGAGGTAACGGGCGGTGTATTTTACACGCATTAACACTCAAAATGGTTTTGTTCAAACAACTACAGCATCTAACCAGCCTTTGGGTGCCGCCCGCCAAGGAAACAGGGGGAGTCGGGGACAGAGTGGACTCGCTTCAGGGATTCGGGGGGATACAATCAGCTTAGACGTTTCCTTCTTTGGTCTTGTCCAGGGTCGAAATCGATGCTTAATACGATGGGGTATGGTCTAGAAGGGGATATTTCAAGCTTATGCAATGACAATTGTTAGTCTGGCTGTCTAGGTTTATGGGCCTGTCAGTTTGCTAATGGTGGATATAACTAAAGAAAACATCTGATGGTAGACTTGTAGTAAGGAGTGGATAGCCTATGTAGGTAGTCGTAAGTCGTTTGTAGTGTAGACGATAAATGAGTTAATGAGGGTCGAAGATTTATGAACGAATGACTATGAAGCATGTGCCTACTTCAAGGGCTTATTATTATAATTAGGTAGTTAGGGAATTGTTTAGGGATATAATGAGCGAATAAGAAATAGTTAAACACGAAACACGATGGTATCAATTAAGGGCCTAACAGTTGGAAGGAGGGCATTCACAGGCGGAAGGAGGATAAAGAGGGGAGGCGCCAGCTAAGGCATACCTAAGGCCCAGCTAAGACCACCTAGTTACACCAAATTCCCCTATTACGTTAAGGTTGCATTCATCCCGTAACATCGGTTTAATGAGTTACACTAAACTTTCGACGCGTCTCTCCAATTGGAGCAATGAAAAGGCGTGAATTGGTCACTAATACAGCTCCGTCCCTGCATTAGCCGCTATTTAAATAATTTATCTGACCCTGAATCCCAATGATCCCCCTGTGTATAAATGAAGATATGTAAATCGCCACTATTTGTAAGCCCTATCGTAGATTATATGAATTAGTATATTCTTCTTACCTTCCTAGGTTAACCACTTTTTTTTTTTTTGGTTGTCTTCAGTTTGCTTGCTTACACACACACAACTCAACTTACCTTGGGTCAACTAGTTACTTAATAACGTAAACCTACATATGTCTACCAACTATGATAGGTGGTTGGGTTATGGGGATAAATATGCACGCTCTGGCTTCTTAAGAAGCGGTCTAGCATATAATGTCCGGGTATTTCATATAGACCTACATACTATCTAGGTACATACATGAACCCAAGCCTATTGACGAACCAACCTTAGTTAACTCACCTGCGGTCCTACCCCTGTTTTTATACCTAGAGTTCCAGAAGCGACTCGCTCTGCATGATTGGGTTATCTTAGAGCCGCTTTCTCGCATAATCCCGCGACATTAGCGCATTAACTTCTCCACTCAACCTTGCGTCGTGCAGCTCAAGCTCTATCATGTGGCCCCGCCTTACAAGTTAACGCGTGCTGCCACCGTCGACGGAAGCCTGAGCTTTCAAACCCACAGCTCACGAAAAATTCTAGCATCTGAAAATTCTAACTAACTAGTGTCTATCCTATGTAAGGTTGTATGCCTTAATCGTGGATACGTAGGGAAAATTCGATCCTGGTAGATTTACCATACAACTGCAAGGCAGCAGATAGGTGGTGAAAGAAATTCTCAGTTCCGGAGTAGTACTCCCACCGGAGTATATGATATTATTATAACGTCCGTCAATATTAAGTCAAAAGTATATATTGTGACTTGCCTACACTTAGACAATCGCTATACATATATATATTAAGCCTACCATCTATTCCCCAGTCCTTTCATAATTCAAGTTCCTTCGTAGACACAATATTTCGCATTAGATTTTATACGTACACGTAGCCTCATACAGAGTGGATATGATACAAATATGTAGGAGCGTAAAGCCCACTCAAAATATCCATGCGGCACAAACTTTTAAAGCTTTCGACCGTTTACAAGCTATACAGTATTATTTTAACTCCGTATATACTTAGGTATCTAACGAAGATAAAGCAATACCTCATCCAAAAAAAGAAAGTAACGCCGGTACCCGTGAATTCCTCTTCAAGACCGCAATATCACCACCTAACGTCGATCTTAGCGGGGTATTTTTTCTATACAAGATACAACGTAGCGTAAAATGTCTTCCCTCCCCACAAGAAGCCAATCCATTCAACTCTGAATCTTTCAAGGTTCCTATATTATATGCCCTCAAAAGTCGACCTGTACTCAACTCTTGAAACCGAATGCTTCAATTGGGCTAAACGCTTTCTATGGTCCGGCTGCTATATTCATGCCAGAGGTTGGAGGCGCCGAAGTCGCCATCTTTGGGGTCTGTTGTCCCCCTGGGCTAGGCTGACCAGGCGTCCGAGGGGGACCAGGCTTTGCAGCATTCGGATGCTGAGCATTCTGTCGCCCGCCGGGACCTGTGATTGTTGGTTCCTTATTCGGATCAATACCTGGATAGAGAGCCTGAAGCTTTTTATACAATTCTTGGATATACTTGGCAGTCTCTCCCCGATCCGGGGCTTCTTGGTTCTCTGATCCGTCCGGGCCTAGCATCATCCTTAACTTGATACTCGTATTGAGTGGCGGTGGTTTTAAGTAACTAGGACATGGCCCGGCCGTGACATTGCCTTTCTTGTCGGCCAATGCTGCCAAATACGTCAGGTTTGTCTGGAGCCTTCGCATACAACTACAACTATAGGTGAGCTTCTGTCTCCTTTCCAACGCCGTGTTCAAACTTACTGCAGGTAATCTTGTGCCAACATCTCTTCCTCGGTGGGCTTCTTCTCCGGTTCGCTTGCAGCACCATCAGTACCATTAGCGGACGCTCTCTCCTCTCTCAATATGCGTTGTGTGTTTTGTATTTGCATGGCCTCTAATAGTAGTTCATTGTTAATCTCCAAGATCACGCCAACTCGTTCTTTATCTCTAGAATCTGCACCCGGGCTTAACGGTGTCGACCCGGACGACGTGTTGTTGGGCCCGTTGCTTTGGGCAGACGTCGGGAACGTTGGGGTTTGCGGTGTCGGAATGTTATTAGGTGGCGCTTGTTGTGGTTGCTGCTGTTGCTGCTGCTGCTGCTGCTGCTGATGCGGCGGCAGCAGCTGCGGTTGCGGTTGCGGTTGTGGCTGTTGATGCGCGTTGTTCGGTGTCTGGTTTCGGGGTGTATTATGCGCGTTTTGCGGTGTAGATACCGGGTGTTGCTGCGCGTTCGGCGCGTTATTTGGAGTAGGAGTATTATGAGGAGGCTGACTTTGGAAAGATCGTTGAGGTGTAGGGGTTGATATTCCCGGTGTATTCGGTGGAGGCGGTTGCATACGCTGCATCATCTGCTGCTGTGGGTTCATCCCATGATGCATAGGAAAGCCAGACATAGGCATGCCGCCGCCCATATAACTGGGAGGGATGTTCATCTGGGGAGCGACGGAGCTGGGGACACCAGCGCCATAAGGTGAGTTTGTGTACGGTGGTTGGTAGTTAGGCACTATATAGATTAGCGAATCAGCCCATGACTAAAATAAGCATTATCGAGCAAAGCAAATAAGCGACAGCAACTGTCCCTGTGTCTATTAGGCTAGTAAGGGAGCCACGGAAGCACAAAGACTACACGACCACCGGTGCCTTCCGCGCCGGTAGATGATGTGTGTATCTGCTATCAGCCGCCCTGGACAGCAGCATGGAGGATTACGGGGAATGGAATGTGGCTAGGGAGACAAAGAAGCCCGACGGTAAGGAAAGGTGCTTACTCGGACCACTAGCCGCGGCCATGTGCGGCATACCGGTATTTTGCATCATTCCTGCAGGACCAGGACCTGACATCATGTTAGGAGCGCCGGGGAAACCAACGGCGGCCTGCGCACCCATAGGAAACTGCTGATTGTACATAGAAGCCTGGTTGGGATGACCTTGACCGGGCTGTAAGTGAGGGTTGTGAGAAGCTGGGTGTGGGGCGCCGCCATTGTATTGTGATCCCGCAGGAGGAACGGCATTGGGAAGACCATAGTTGCCTGCGTACATGGCTCACGATAGGCTAGCACCACGGCTGGCACAGCTGGCAGGGCTGGGCGGCGCGGGCGTGACGTGGGCGAGGGCAGATCTGGGACGGGACTCGTTGGGGCTCAGATTTGTTCACCACAACAAGCGAATATGGTGTGTCGCGCGTTTGTGTGGGGTGCGTCCGAAAATAGCAAGGGTGTATGACGATGAAGTGCCAGCTATGCACCCCGAAACCCTCTCCCGAGCCAAACAACGAGACCTTGGTGTCACTCTACTAAACGTTAAACCTTGAGCCAAACTGCTCCCGGCCTATAGCGATAATCCTTTCTTTTCCAATCGATTGGTTTGGGATGAACGGCGTCGACTTGGAACCGAATTGATTACCCAATTCGAAAATCGCAAAAAGGGGGTGTACAGCACGATTCCAACGTATGTATCAACCTATGTATTGTACCTTAATCGGCGAGAGGCTGGCACAACGCATCGGCACCTTGAAAAGATACTTTGAGAGATTTGTATAGATGTAGGCCCGAATGGTTGTGATGTACCTATACTGTACCAAAACAGACCGTACCGTGTGTATAGGGTAGGGGAAAAAGGCTAACGCCAGCTAAGGTTCAGGTTACTCCTTTCCCAAATAGACGTCTCCGAGCGTCGTCTCTCGTACGTAGTATTGTCTAAGACGAGAGCCAAGGATTCGTTATGAGGATGAGCCAAAAGCTAAGACAGATAATAAGAGCAGGGACCACAGTTCTGCGTAATAGGCGTGGGATAGTGCCAATTCGCCAATCTGAGAATATCGACAATTCCCGCGTGGGCCAGCTAGGCTTGTCAGGAGCGGTTGCTAGCACCCCTAGGTGTGAAAAGACCGACTGTAGGTATCGTAGGTATGGGATGTACTTTAGGTCAGGTATATGTGTGTACGTACTGCGTACACCAGGCACCAGAATGTAATGAAGGCCCTAACGCCTGGCCTCGGAGGAAGCCAAGCGTCCGCAACTAGAGATAAACTACTAATAAAGGTTTGGTAGGGGGGAAAAGGTTGTGACAGGACGGCCCTATGCAGTCGTAACAAGGATATAGCTGTGGGACGTATGGATGGTACTGCGGGATGGAATATGCGTCAGAGTGATGGATGCTTGTGTTCCCATCGGGCTATCAGAAAAAAAAACGAGGTTTTGTTTCGGGGGGGATGGTTGTGGTCTGGTACTTTCGTAGGTAGCAATCAATAAGTTTGGGCTGATTTGGGGCACACAGGGCCGGTGGGTGCATCCGAAAGGTTTGTAACTGGAAAATATGCGAGAAATCAGCGGGAATTCAGGGAAAGTTAGAGAGCAAATGGGAAACGCCTTCTAGAAAGGTGCAGGTGCTGCTCCCTGCGGCAATTTACCTTCTTGTGCAATTGCCTGTCACAGGTTCAGCCAGGCACATGAAAGTGGGGGCCACTAATTTGTGCTTATCTGTGCGTATCCTGGTAATCATCCACTTTTATATATGCACCTTATCCTAATTCAACCCTCGACTTACTCGCATACTCCTACCTGATCAGATGCTATGTATTAGATTCACTCTTTTACCACGTTTACCTATTGGATAGTTGCAGTTTATTGACTTGTACTAACTTCTACTCTTAAGATTATTTAGCTGAACTCAAGCTGGTTCTGCAAGTAACTATTGAAGTTATATATAACTAACTACCTACCCAATGTTACCTACCTACGTATGTATTGCGACAAGTTACGATCAGCTCTATGCTACATGTACGAGTCCCGAATCATGTCTACACTAGATGAACCACAGGAACCTTTTTGCATGCCTTATACCGCTAACCGAGGATGAATTCTCTCCAATTCCTACCCAGTTTTTCAAGCCCCTCGCGTAATTCCCATCCTTTGACTTCGCATATCTTCCTGCAGACCTCCTCGAGATACCGGTCCATCTGTTCACCTGCCGTGTGCAGATCACTCTCAACCAATATACGATCATCAGGTACGGCGCGGATCGCTTCTTCGGCCTTATCGCCGCCTCCAGTACTCCAATTTATTACGATTGAAAATGAGAAGAAGACTTTGGCTGGTACCGAAGGATGAATGTACTGCCTGACAACATCAACGGGGCCACTAAAGGAATGCATGCAAATTCGTGGAGGATATGGCTTCGGTCCCTGTTTACTACGGCCCGGTTTCGCTTTCTTTTCTTTCCTTTGGTTGGTAAAGGTAGTATAGACTTCGTCGTCCTCGTCCGAAGATGAACTAGAGAAGTCCTCTGCCCCTTCAGCAATCTGTTTCCTCTCTCTTCTTGATGTTACTGGTCTTTCATATCCTTTCCAGAGTTTGGATATGGTGTCATACACCACACCATGCGCCTGAACTCCGTGAACGCTAACCGCACGCCCCATTTCGCCCGCAAGCCGCAGCTGAGCTTCGAGGATTGCAGCCTGGTGTGCTATTTGTACTCGGTAGGGACTGAGTGTTCTGCCTTCGCGGCCACCAGGAGTAAGGCCCGCGTCGCGTTGGGCTTCATGGGCCGAAGTCCAACTTTGGGGAAGCCGGAATGCTTTATCTAAGCCAACTTCACCAACGAGAGCGAGAGGATACCGTTCTAGACGAGACTTTGTTTCTCGTAGAAATTCGGAAAGGGGCCGAGGCTCCGGAAGGCCCTCGCTAAAGGATGGATCCTTTGATGAAGGCGACGGTGTTAGTACTTTATCGTAGTGCGAGATTTTGCCGGATGATGTTCCATCATATGTTGGGCTAGCAGAGGTGTCATCGTAAAATTGGTAGGAAAACCAGGGGTGCCAACCGAAACAAGGAACCAAACGACCGTCCACAGGAGAGGATGGAGAGGATGATGAGGTTAACGAGTCCAAATCTTTAACACCATGCTTAGAGGCTACGTCGGCCACAAGGTCTTGGTCCTGGGCTCGCGTAGACATAACAGTCAAGGCACGTGCTTTCATATCCGGTATACTTGCTATCGACGTCATCGTGTCGGTTGGATGACAGTGGGCGTCGAACACGCCAACGTCCCAAGGGAAAGGTTCAGACACACCCGACCCATCATGTCCTGATGGTTCCGAGGCTGCGGGTAGCTCTCCCTCGTCCAAGTGTTGTTGACACATCGTTTAACTATCCCTAGAGGACTATGCAATGTCTTCGAGGTCCCACTCGGTAAAGCAGAACTCTATTATGCAATCAAGTTTAAGCGATGCTTCACTGAAGATTTGCGATGTCGTAACCTAAGCTAGATCGACGCACAAATTTCACCGCGTCAGCAATATATGCGTTCTCGAACAATCAGGTCAAATCTAGATATTCGCTTATCAAAGAGCCCACCCTTTACACTCTAAGCCAGCGCGTTAGCAATCTTGCTAGTTTTGCAGTCGACCCGAATCTAAATATATTAGCAGGTTCAGGGGCATAATGAATTCAAGGTAAAGATCAATCTGAGGTAAAATAAAGTAAACAGCAAGCAGTATGGCTTGTAGTTGTGACTCACATGCAGAGTAAGCAGGGTACTACCTAGAGGTGTAGCACACAAATCGAAAGGATGATTCGATATACGGCTTTTGTGCAGGTCTGGTCTGATCTGGTCCGATCTGGCAGAAATAAGCCAAAACTAATATTATAATAATCCAATAAGAAATAGTTCAAAAATAATGTGCTTGTTACACTGATGTCGTTCTATCTGGTACGATTGCTCTTACAATCGCTTGTGCGTTCTTCAAGAACGGTGGAATTCGCCAATGAGGGCCGTACATACATACATTCATTCATGAATTATTTGAGGGGTTCTTTTTCGGGTTTTGTGACGTCAGATAAGATCGCCGCCCTATCTCCTCTATGATAGGGTACATAGTATATCGCACGCATAATCCACAGCTCCATAAAGCTGGGGCGGAATCTAGCGGAAAGATATCTCGGATCAGTCGTCGATCGAATGTCTAGATAAATTTAGTAATTGGGGGAAATTCAGCCCTTTTCCTTATCAATTACATATGTAAGACAGACAAACATGCACCGCAGACGTAGTTAGAGAGTCATAATTATTTCGTATATTACTAGAATTGGCCGGTGGCATCTCTGAGATTGTGATAACTCGTACTGTAATTCGTTGTTCTTATAGGCACTTTAGGTAATGCTATCAGTTATCAGATGTTTGAGTCGCCTCTGGAGCGGTTGGGAAGTTTCCAATGGGCAGGTTTAGATAAAGGATTGGCTGACACCTAGAAGTATTCAAGTACCTTACTAAAACACACCTTAAAAACTGCCTTTTTACTGCCCTTTTACTGGAGCGCTTCGGCATGTGAAAGCCGCTCGCCGTTATAACTTAAACTGCGGGTAGTTCAGAAATCGAAAGTTTGCTACACCACGCACCACACCCTCTTATGATCGAGGCTACATTTGAATAGAGTGTCTTAGCCTCGAGTTTCTTCATGTCTTATTACATATTCTCCATTGCCTCCCCTTTCTCCTCATCTGTGTTACCCTCAGACCTCACTCATCCTGATCCTTCTCTTCTCTTTCCCTATCAGGTTTTCTAGCTCGCCCCCATTCAACGCTGACCACCACGCGAATTTAATTCATTTGAGACATTTGGACGGCCCTCTCCAAACCACAATAACAATGTGACCCGATAGATTCTTCGGCTCATCAATCACTTCTCAACCACCGCGGATAGTCCCGCGAAAAATAGCTGCCAAGATATTACAATGGCGGTCTTTAGTCCGTTACAGTTCTTCATCTTCCCATTCCTCTTCTTCGTCGCCCTTCCGCTTGCCCTCTGCGCCGGATTCACGACCATCTTAGCATTTATGGTCTTATTCCTACGTCTATTCCTCGTATACTTCGACGTCGGACTCGAGACATTACGCTATGTTTTGGTAGGCCATGCCGTGCGCACCCGATACATGGCAAATCGGGGGACTCCCTCAGGTACTCCGCCACACTCGTCCGAATCCTCCCCACCATCTTCACCCGAGGCTCGGCATCGGCGCCGACGCAGCAAGATACAAGGCAGTTTCAGTAGCGGCTCTACGACACCCAAGGGCGGCTTTGATGGTCTTGCTCTTACACCCACTGCCGGTCTGGAGAGGGACTTCGAGGGTGTCGGCGGATGGAGACTAGATAGTATGGATGTTGATGCGGACGCTGCGGACGACCAGCAGTGGTACAATCTTAACTCGCGGCTCGAACTTCCCGACCGTCAACATCATTTCAGATCACAAAGCGGAGGCGCCGTGTTGGCTGGTAACGGGGGGTTAGGCCTTTACATGAAAGGCGCCAATGCGCCAACAGTCTATGGTCCGGAAGGACTAAGATTATATACGTCGCCCAACAGCTCAAGATCGAGAACACCAACAAGTGGCCGGCCGCGTAGTTTCACCAAGCTCGACGATGACGAGTATTTTCCTAAGCTAGAAGGAAAGCATGCCAGAAATGGTAGATATTAAGAAAAAAAGACTTAAGGTACAAACGCTTGAGAGTGTAACATGAAATTTCAGAGATGATTGTGCTTGTGTAAATATTATTTTGTTGGATAGAAAGAGTTGGCGTTCTGTAGGATTGTTCGAGTCTCGGTTCGTGGGCAAAATCGGGTTCAAGGTCAAAAAGTTATGGACAACGGGTTTGATCTCAATTTATGTAGCAAAAGTGGGATCAGGCGCTGGTTTGTATCACAACCCCAAAAATGTTTGATAAGGTAGTACGTGTATAAGAGTCAATACAAATCGTGGTATTCCAACGAAGAAACGCCCAACGCCGTGCAGTTAACCTTCATAAAGTTCATCCCATATAAGCACCCCCTGAATTGGAAACTCAGTCGAAGTCTCAATCTTAGAGAGTTTGCCAGAAATAATTGGCATAGAAGAAGCGCGAGAACTTCTTGTCCATGTTTATCACATGAACATCGCCCTTGCGATCGTTACGCACAATGGCCCTAGAGAACTCGCCGTCCTTCTCGTCCCGTTCTAAGTCGATACCCAGGCTTCGATACACCTTTAAGCGCAGCAACACCTCGTCATCGACTGGATCCCTCCTCTTCGCTGCCTCTTCGGGCGATCCTTCTAGTCCTTGTAGTTCTAATTCTTGTAAACGCGCTGATAGATCGGCTTGTTGCGAAGACAGACGCTCTGCTTCCATCTCCAAATCGGAGACGGCTTTTGCTATGCGGAACTTCTGTGTATCGAGGCGTGAGATCTCGGACGCATGCGCGGCTGACGAATGTGCTGATGTGAGTTCCTCATGCTGTGCTTGGAGGGTATTGAGGGAACGACTAAGTTCTAATTTGTTTACGTTAGCATTAACCTAACAATCTAATCAGATAGTGGCAGGACCATACTCTTCAATGATGATTCGGCTTCTTTGATTCGAAGTTCCCGTGCTTGCTTTAATGTGGATAACGAGTCGCCGATTCGCGACACAGCGAGCTTGTCTGGGGCAATATTGAAATTGTTGATTGTATGGTGGATGAGCTACGTGAGTGTTAGTCATCTGAATATGAGATAGAGTAAGAGTATGGTTACTTACAGTAGCGGGATCCTCGTCGAGAAGCATTGTGAATGTTTAATGTAAAGCAATTTTGATTCGTTTTGATATAATTGTCGGAAGATTTCAACTTATTCGGGGTGGTTATCTGTGAGACTAAAAAGTTGGAATGCCGATTAAATCACGATCGAATGGGGAAGTGGACAAAACAAACCGCGTTATCACCAGGACGACTTAGCGCATAAAAAATACGTACCGATATACATAGGTACATAGGTACTCCAGGGTACCCCACCTCTTGTTCTGCGTCATTGCGCCACAAATAGCCTGCCCGCCTCCAGGTGACGAATTGAGAGCTCCCGCCACATTTGAAGGTTGCCAAACTTATTAACTTTGCCGTCGCTAAGACACATTCTCAACCTTACTCTCGTACGTTATGTGTTAATAACAGACCTGACTCACTCTACGACAAGACATACAACTCGATCGCAAATCAAATCCCTTACTGTGTACGCTCCTGCAACTACTTTTCCCGCTTGACGAAGACCGCACGATCCGAACCTCAGGCTGAAAATCAGTCAAAACTGATAAAGATGACGGCTTTACCTTGTGAGTATACCTATCCCTTCGGCTTGATTTCAAGTCGCATAAGAAATATCAATATGCTAAACTATACTGTTTCATTACTTCCAGATGCCGTAGATGCGGAAACGTATGACTTCCCCATAGGACTCCCCCACGTTCCGACTCGTCAGCTAATTTTTATTGGGACAGTCCGCTGAAGGAAGCGGAACTCCAGACTCTACGAGCACAATATGAGAAAGAGGGCGAGATGGCTGGTATCCAAACGAAATTCAACTACGCATGGGTACGTCGTCATATACCTTTATGGAAGAGCCATGTCCCTTCGATGGTAATATACTTATTCATGTTCCATAGGGATTAATCAAGTCAAATACCCGAAGCGATCAACAGCTAGGTGTTCGTCTACTTTCGGATATATTCCGAGTATCGCCCGACCGCCGCCGTGAATGTCTATACTACCTAGCCCTAGCCAATTTCAAGCTCGGAAATTACGGCGAGGCAAGACGTTACAACGATTTATTGTTGGACAAGGAACCAGCCAATCACCAGGCAGCGGACTTGCG
Organism: Daldinia sp. EC12; assembly: GCA_002120325.1. Taxonomy (NCBI): domain Eukaryota; kingdom Fungi; phylum Ascomycota; class Sordariomycetes; order Xylariales; family Hypoxylaceae; genus Daldinia; species Daldinia sp. EC12. The sequence continues at coordinate 183,349 of KZ112938.1, read as the reverse complement.
CCGACTGATCGATGACAAGGTAACGAAAGAGGGCCTGATGGGCGTTGCAATCATAAGCGGTGTTGCTATTGCGGCCGGCGTGGTTGGTGGGATTCTGTTCCGTGGCAAGAGACGGTAGAAAGCTTGGCGGAAGACTCCGTGAGGAAAGCTCCGTAATAGAATTATACCGCCGTAATTTAGGCAGTTGCTGATACGGTTGTATTGAACCGATGGCGTTGTGCTGGCTAGTGCTGGGGGGCCATATCCCTATCAAATATACATGCTGTGGTTGTCTGCTTGAGACGTAGGTTGTAGTCCTGAACCCTTGGAGACAAAGGAACAATTTTACGGAAGCCCTACGGTTCGGGATCTAGCGTCGTGGCGTTATGATATAGTACAAGTATGTTAATTTATATACGAATCACTCATCTCAAGTTTTGATTGGTGTCAAATTCATCACTCTTACACAGAGGGGGTTGGTGGTTTGCGTAGTGTTGATGATATACAGACGACCTCGCGTGACCTTTTTTCTTCAACGAAATGTAGTGGACTAAACCTGAAAATTACATTTCTCCTTGACTCACTTGGCAAACCAAACCAAATCAAACCAAGTATTACGAGCAAAAGGTTTGAATATAGGTAGAGGTTATGGTACATACAGTAAATATACAGTCGTAGAATTCTAAAGATATCGGAAGAGTCTTGGTACGTATTACATTCAAGGATAAGACCCGAGGCTGTAGATGTAACTATGTATTATGTAATTCCATGTAGGTTTTGTCAATGTGGCCGTGCAAAGGTTGCCCCGCGGTACCTACCTAGGTACCTACCTACATGTACCTGGGTAGGTAAGGTACGTGTAGGTGAAGACCTCTAAACCTTAGGTAAAATACCCACCTCTAAAAATGACGAAACGAGCCAGGGCAACTGGCGGTTGCTAACCCAGTCAATCACCTCAGTATTGGTTCTTAACCTCTTCTTCTCGGCGCATTATTTAACATCAGGCGCCTACGAAACACAAAAACCGATTCGACTCATAATATACATAACAATCACTTCCGACCATCAGATGATAACCACGGAGGGTAGAGAAGAGGTACGATTGGGGATCCTAACGGGATAATAAAGCCTTGGTACATATGGATTTCAGATCTTTGACTTTCTACTGGACTTTGAGATCAGTCACGATTCGTTGAGGATTCCTCTAGGCGGACAGATATCCTACTTTTTTTTTCGGTATATTTTTGGCATTCTCCCCTTTGATAAATTGCCAAAATACCGCCAACGTACTGCCGACATACAACAGGTTCAACAAGTTCAACAACTACTTTTGTGATATCCCGTGATATCCGCTGACGTATTCACAGCCGCTTAGTTGAACTACGAGGTGCGCCACAGTTGATACCGTATAATACGACTCATCTCAATTATTCAGCTACTAACTGAATGTACAACAGCCCGTCGCGAGAGCCTTCCTCTGATATATTTCTTGCCGTTGCATTTCTTACACAAACTCCGGGTCCAAAATCCGCCTTGCCAGGTATTTAATCAACCTAACGGTTACAACCTGCATGCATTTTACTACCATCGGACTTCAAACAACCCCACGTCAGCCTCATTCAACCTTACCAACTTCAACCGACTTCATTACTATAGTCGCCACTCTCCCTAAATCAAACTAACCCCTTTTCGTCCGGTCGCGATAGCCTCAAAAGGATCTAAAACTGCCAAGCTATCCTATAGGTCGTCTACATCTACCATTGATTTATCATTCTGGCGTTCCGAGCTATTCGAGCAGCAGGCCTAGCTATAGGCCTTGGTGTCACTGCCCTCGTCGCCTATCAACAATCCAGACAGGGCCAGATGGCGTCTAGAAGCCACCATTTAGACGCGACAGGTGATCGCGAGGTGGTCTACTGCCATAACTGCCACAATGAGTGGTATCGAGATCCTGATTCAATCGCCTATGAATGCCCTCGCTGCCAGAGCGAGGTTATAGAAATAGTATGTTAATATAAGACATTATACCTGAGACCATCACTAACTAGCGAGCAGGTTTCACCTGAAAGTGATCCTCGTAACCTAGATGACGACCCGCTACTTGATTTCGAGCAACGCAACCGCCTTCACCACCCTCACTTCGATTCCGATGATGACCCTGACGAAGAAGAACTTGATGAACAACTATTTCGCGGCCCTGGAGGCTTTTTTGGCCATCGAACTATATTGCGATCCCCCGACGGTCGAGGTCTTAGAACTGGCTCCAGAACGGCTCCTGACAACACAGACCAGATCATACGTAGATTTACAGAGATGATATCAGACATAGGAGGAAGTCCTTCGACCGGTCGATCCGGCCCTGACACACTTTTCGGTGGTCAACCTTCGCGGGTTACGCTCCAGAGATTTTCTGGTCCCGGCTTTACAGGTGGTGTCAGTAGCTTTACCATTACATCGTCCAGTTCCGGACGAGTTCGCCCTGATCCCAACCGCGGACCAGGATTTGGCCCTGAAGATCCATTTCAAAGGTAAGGTTTTACGCTCCTTCATACTTACTGTAGAAAGGTTCAGGATAAGGTATGTTTACGTCGGAATTTACTAACTAATGTATTAGAGTGTTTGGGAACATAATGGGAGATTTAAGTCCTCCTTCTTTGGGCCGAGATTCTCCAAATGGTCAGAATGAAAACGGTGGCGAGGGCAATGCCCGCCAGCCAGCGGATTTTTCGTTAGCTCTAAGTCAGCTCATAGCGAGCCTCATAAATCCTCATATGGTTCATGGTGATGCGGTTTATTCTCAAGAGGCATTAGACCGTATTATCACGAACCTCATGGAGGCAAACCCACAATCCAATGCGCCGGCGCCTGCTTCGGAGGAAGCTATTGCAAAGCTGCCAAAGAAGAAGTTAGACGAGGCTATGCTAGGCCCCGAACTAAAAGGTGAATGCACTATATGTATCGATGAAGTAAAAGTGGGAGATGAAGCTGTCGTCCTACCGTGCAAACACTGGTTTCATGAACAATGCGTTGTTTTGTGGCTGAAACAACACAACACCTGTCCTATTTGCCGTGCGTCTATCGATGGTGAGGCTGCTGGCCGTCCCGTACCTGCCGCTTCAAATTCACAGCCTGGCAACTCACAACCTGGTCCGTCTGGTACCGCATCTCTGCCTCGAAGACAAGATGAAGCCCCGCCATTAAGCCGCTTAAGATCGGATCTAACTAATTCTTCCACTCGGCCACAGCCATTCAGACGAGACTCCAACTCGCCCCCGACACGCTCCGGAACGGCCCCGGCCAGGGTTAGAAGCCCTTCTCCTTCTAGCCGTCGTTCAGCTCAGAGTGATAGGACACGCGATGGAAGAGGTTCTATCAGTGGTCCATTGAATTGGTTCAGAGACCGATTCGGGGGAGACAGACGCTAATTAATGCATTCTTTGCTCGATCCTTCCGGCCTTTCAGAGCCTTTTTCTGCGTTCTGGATGGAGCATTTTGACATTATTTGGTGATAGACCAGAACGGAAGAGCATATCTGTCGAGGATCATGGTATCCTAGTTTTGACTGGGTCCTTGAAAAGTCTACGATATTACGAATTACGCGGCCAGGCTCTTTCACCGCAAGAATGGCATGGTCGTAGGGGCAAATTTGGGGTTCAGGAGACACCCGGTCACCATTGCTGCATCTTTGCGCGATCCCTCTTTAATGGATGATTTCTTTGGACGGTGGGGGCAGAGAATTTTCCAACTGCCCGAAGGTATGGATAATGGGGGAATATTTGCGAATTACGAAGTAGACGGGTCTGGTATGGAGGTTTGGGACAAGAAAATTGTCCAAAGGGTCTTTCGAGGTAGCAAAAATGGATCAGGAGGCCTTCGCCAAGTTAATAGATCTCCACGCGTTTACGAGTATTAATTCCTCTATCAATTAACACAACACAAGTCTGCATTAAGGTAGTTTTGTCCGCTTTAGTAATCAATGTGATATGACCATTTTGATAATCTTATATTTCGTATTGATTATAGAGCTTATCACCCTGAGCAGCTATTGACAGAATGACAATTTACCTAGGTAGGTAGGTACCTACTGTAGGTAATCCTTCTACAGCAATATCATAGTTTACATCCGGGACCTTTCAGAGAAAACAATGCAAAATACGTGGAACGCCCAGTATTCCGATTATCCAATAAATGGTACGGTGACACAAGAAAGTCAATCCTTTGTAAACTGAAGAATAATAAGATTGTCGGGTGTCTAAGTCTTGGGCCATAATGGACGAATCCTTTATCCATCTTGCATGAAAGATACCATTCTCTATTGTTAAGAGATTAGTCGACGCCTGGTGTGTTTCAGCGGGAGTAGAGCCTTTAAGTTATTGTCTTCTTGGTTTCTATAACTGGTCTACGTCTCCCCCTGGATCACGTCGAAATGATCCTTCCTTAAGCGGGTGCTTAACAGTGAGCAGTTATTATACTGCCAACTCTGGAGAGCCAATTCTTTTTATCGTACATATTTCATGTCGCCTAATGTATATATGACGGGTTTTGTTGGTATTTTGTTATGACCTTACGACTTCACGACGGATATAATAATAGGAATGACGCACACGGAATTTAACTATATCGAGTAAACGGATACGACTGGGAACGAACAAATCCTTATACTGACTTACGAAACAAAGGATGAGGGAATATGAGCAATATGATTTTTTTTTATATTATTTTCTACGATTCTTTTCTACACTAGGCTTGGTGAGTCAACCCAGCTAGGGTAAGCTGATAACATTTACCAGAAAAGCCAGAACAATGTCCGAACGCCAGGACAAAGAACAAGGAACAATGCTTTAAGGATTCGTGGAAAGAGGACTAGTATAAGAGCATCAGGTTCCCGAACTCTTAATACTTATTCCGCAATACTCACCCAATGACTTCCCGTTAACAAATAGGATATCGAGGTACGTCTTCACAGTAGGCACAGAAAAGCGTTAATGTACTAGGAAAGCATTGCGGAATGCTCTACAAGTTCCGGGGTCAATCTCTGGTCACTCCCAAGGATACCAGGAGGACCCCAATGAGATTAAGTATCATGGATATGATATAGTTGAGAAAGGGGTCTCCTAGAGCCATCCTAGCACACTAACCTACGATCCCACCTTTATCATATCAAGGATTGGATAGAGGCAATAAAGAAGTAGGTACCTCAGATTTATCGGTTGCTCACCTTTACAGAAAGTCATTTTTTGAATAGAAACGGCAAAAACTTACGAGCGGCACAACTGGCGATACGGGTACCCGACCATGCGAATGGCAAGCGGCACGAAGGTATCCGTCGTGATATCAAAATCGGCACCGTACGCGAGCTCGTGGCTACTATAATAGTAGTAGCCATCGTAGCCGAGGAAATAGTACCTATTCCCTGACCTACCTAGTCGCGCGAGCATGCCGGGGCGCAGGCTCGAGCGCCCGCTGGGCGGCTTTGTGATGAGGATGCCCTCGAGCGCGGCGAGCTGGTAGATGACCGCGTGCGCGACCTTGGTCCCGCTCGCTTGCGCCTCTTGGATGCGCCGCCGCACCGTCTGCGCGTTGCTCACGTGCCCGTGCGGGTGCACGTACCGCTGCATGTGCCGCTGCTCGCGCTGCCGGTGCCGCTCCGCGCGTTGTCGCCGGCGCTCCCGGCGCTGCTGGTGCTCCCGCTGGCGCCCGTTGATGTCGAGCCCCGTGAACCGCCGGAGGAGGTTGCCGAGGCGACTTCCGCGCGGCTGGGACGAGGAGCTTGAAGATGCAGGCATGATTTCGAGTATGAAGTGAAAGAAAAGGGGGTTAAAGTGAGTTCTTCTTCGTACGTTTTCTTTTCGTACAAGTGTACTTTACGTTCGTTCGTTCGTTCGTTCGTTCGTTCTTTGGAGTTGGGGTAAATGTGTGATTGAACAACTGGATGAGGTATGCTATCGTGATGCGATGACCAAGAATGAAAAACTCGATGGAGAAGGGGCGTCTGCCGCCGATATATGTATTCGAAAAGAACATAACAGATACATTGTCGCTATTCGAGTATCACGAGGCTGTTCTGGGAGGAAAATAGTGTTTGCTAACGTCGTGGGCGTTCCTTGACTTTGGTTACGGTAGCGGACAATTGGTGTTATGGAAAGGACTGGTACCTATATAACTGAAGAAGGACAGACGGATTTTGGGAGGAAGTTTCTTCTATTCTTCGTGTATATATTGTTGGACTTCTTACATGCGTTTTGAGAGGCCTCAATGAGCAGGCATGGATTGGTATTTTGTTCCTTACGGCGGGTTTTACTATTCCGCATATACCATGTATATTACCCCGTGGGTATTTACCTATACGTCATCTCGGGGTATTAAGCCATAGGTAGAGGGTATGAATGATGGAGGGACTGTTAGGTCAACGTGGGCCACGGGGGGTTTTTTTTATTCTAGTGAAAGTATATGCTCTTATATGAAGTGGCAATAGAAAACTATAACTAATAGGAGTACTACGATATGATCGTGATCTCTAAAAAGGGGAAGAAATCTTCCCGCGAAGCTTTTTTAATACTAAAGCCCAACACTTGGTGAATTAATCGGGGGTGTTTTCAAGTGGGAGTAGTGAGGAGAAAAAAAAGGTTTTACATTTATTCAATATAATCATCCGTGAGGTGAGTGTGTGAAATTTTATCATTTTAATTTCGCTTCTTGCGGCTTTCGGCACAAGTTTCGTCTATTCGCAGCCGATTCATATCTACCTATATAATAGCGCTAAACTCTATGGCTTGGATTTCTGGCCTTCTGACACGGCGTCTTTATTACTATTTATTTCGAATTTTTTTTCACCTCGATCTTATAGGCTATTCCATACCAGTACAGAAATCTCCACTAACAGTTGCATTATTATAGTAGCGTGCTTTTCACTCGAGGGCTCTCTAATATGTGGAATAAATGTTGATTGATGGCAAAGGTAGAGCAATTATTCTAATACTCCAAAATTTCGAAGCGGAGTACTACTCCGAACTAGAAACTATTTCATCTCAAGCGACTTTTCTGAGTCCCGGGGGGCTGACAACTGGCGTAGTAGGGCTGTTGCAGAGATTCTGGATTCTTTATTTACTAGACGTACCCGTACGTGAACTTGGAGCGGTACTAGTCGAGATGTTAGTGCGTACAACTTTTGGTCGTAGTAATTTGGGACCGGTGGAAGTACTCGTAGTGGCAGCCGCCGTGCTGGGCGCTGGTACCCATCCTGTCTCTTTCAGCTTCCAACCCTTAGACGAACCGTTGCCTGACATGATTTTGGTGAAGAAAGGTCGCTGAAGGGTAAATGCGAGGCGAGATGGTATGTGATGGCTGTTAGGGGATGGTTTATGGAGTTGTTGCGGCGGTGTTATTCCTGTAGCTAGATATCTGGCTAGAGATTTATATAAAGTTCCATGCGAAACTATGTTGAAAATTTACCTACGTAGAGAGCGTATCGCGAGATGGTTCTGCTACAACTAAAATTGACCGAAGATCACAACAGAAAAGGGTAGCCATTGCTAGCTACAAAGTCAGATAGGTTAGGTAGTCAAGACCACAATTTTCCACTAGAGCAACGTAAAAGGCATGGGGAAGTTTCCCTTACTCTGTTAGGATTTCAAGGCCCAAATGAAAGCGAGTGACTACCTATCTATACATGCTAAGAGTTATTTGCTATAGGTTTCCCATCTTGAGTCTCGGTTAATGTGAAAAGAGTGTAAATTCGAATTTAAGTCGAAATATCTAGCTGTGAATCTTTTCTTCATCCTTAGCCTCTCTCGCGGTCTGAATATCTGAGAAATGCTAGGAGTTCGGTTAGAACAAAATACTCAATGGCACTATATATACCTCGGACACTAATAGAGCTTATGAATAGAACTTTTAATTTTCCCTATACCGGTTCACTAGACTTTACAGGATAGTGAATAGAGGTTGACTAGATGCGCGAATGTAGTCTTAAGATACTTTACTTTAACGGTACAGGACTAAGCAACCGCTATGGAATAAGTCAACGACGAAGATTTATTCACTACTGATTTTGTTCACGAATGCCTTGTTCAAACTACCACTGAGAAAAATGTTAATGCGACTTCAAGGTCATAGCCGTGGTCGTCGGAGCCGAAGGGAGAAAAGGGGTCAAGAAGTACAAGCCACAATGTGGCTGAGTGTGAATAGTTCAATGCTGATTAATGGCGGAACTACCCCTATTCAGCACAACCTTTGGGACTTCCATATTGGGACAATGTTCCCAGCTTGCCTATCATAAGCAGGGACTTGCATACGTATACTACAATCAAATATGGTTCCATTGCATATGACCCCCTCGGCGGGTCACTATTCCTTGTTTCTTTTTGAATCTCGACTTTGTGGGTTCTGAACTATGAATCAATTAGGCAATATGTTTCTAGTTATATGAATAAGAAAAATTATTCATCATCTATAAATACTTTGTTATCGTCCTACATGTGTAGTTAAAAAAAGGTCTCCCCGGAAGATCGGCAGAGCTATAGACAATAAAGCTTAAGTACCTTATATACGGGGTAGCTTGTTAAGATTGACGGTGTAAGCTAGAGGAGCTTGGTGACGATTTGTCCATGTAACAGCCCACTCGCTGGCCTCCAATCAGTCTCGAAAATTCTGTCAGATATCATGAATAAGTGCATTCGCCTCGACCTTCTCCTTAGACTCATCAAAAGCTACCATTGCCGTGGTCCAGCTTTATATCATTATTATTGCTTGATGGTACCCCGTAAGCAGCCGCCCTTGGGGCCCCGGCCAATGCGCGCCCTTCCAGTTAAATTCGAGCGTCTAGAAAGGTGCAGGAAAGCACCACAATGCAGTCTCGTCTTACTGAACACCCATTTAATATCAAAGTTGGCATTGCTGGCGTAATCTAAGGGTGGAGGTTGAGATAGTCTCCAACGGCGCCACTCGGAAACCCAACCAGCATTGCGCACAACGGTCAGCACAAGGGAAGGGGGGCGGGATGTAATCAGCATGGACGTTTTCTGTCTATGCCTTGGCCATGCCCCCCGGAGTCGATCGATCGTGGGTTGTCTAGCCTTGTCGGAAACCAGCGCGATGTTGGCCCACGGGTTAATCCAAACGGATTACCCCGGACTGGGGGTGAAACAGGTTCGTTGCGGCCCAACGAGGGACTTTCAACATCCCTCCCAGCTTTGCTACCAACACCTTGGACCGGTACCAGCATGCTAATATGTGACTGGCCCATTTGTAGGCCTATCTTACGTGCATTTTCCTTTTCTACTTCTCGGGTAAAGATCGCTGTGCTATCCGACGTGCTGGGTGTTGATATTCTCTACCCTGATGCATCGTCCTGTAGCTGTGCACCAATGAGGTGGGCACGTCACGAAGAACCGTTTGCAGACCGCGACGGTAGACCGTAGTCTTGGTGCTCATTTACAGCAAAATGTTGGTCTATGAAATGAGCTGTCACACTTGGCGTAATGGAGGATAGCATTCTTCAACGAGCTATCCCTGGGCTGTTCGCAACTAATGCGAGCGAACATCCTGGATTATATTGGAAGATATTGCCGTACCTGCTTCTAAGTTACGGTCCCGAGATGGTTCTGTTGGAAACCCCGTTCCGAACCCTAAGTTGGATCTTGCATGATGTAGTTATACTTTCTTAGGCATAGGTCGTATGAAGCTTTCCCCATAGTCATCTGCTTAGATCTCCGTAGGAATCCAATCAGCGGGTAACCTTAGGTCGTTAATTAACTTTGGCCAAGTCTCCCAAGCAAGACAAACGGAACATCCCGAGCCAAGTCAGGCAGGATAGAATTCGGAGTATATTCCTGCTGACCATTGGTTTGCTATGCTTCCCCCTAATTCTGGGCGAAGTTGATATGCTTAAGCGAAAGTGTTTGACAGTCTAATGGCTGATGGTATTGTCCTAATTGGCATCATCTATCTAAAATAGCAGGCCCCTCATGCATCATGACTACGCGCCAAATTGCCTCGGTGTGGGTATTACTTGCCGTTGGATAGGTAGTCTCTTTTACACCTTTCGACCCGTTGCCCACTCCATGTTCATCTACCAGGCATTTTTGGGCGTAGGAAGCCTGATGATGTTTTGAATCTATAGAACTCATGAAACACTCTTGATTCTAGTAAGACGTCTTACCCTAACAGAACCCACTGAGTCCGAACGGTCCAGCATATCAGCAGGGCTCATTCACCGCTGCCGTGGCAAAGACCATGGATGGAACCATGGCTTTCTCACACATACCCCCCTTCATTACCAATCCCCCCTCCGAGCTAGGAAGTTGGCCAACAGGCCAATATATTCGATATTCATTTGAGGCGTTATCGTATGAGCTTGGAACCATGACTGCATCAATATCGGAAGCACATTTTGGTTACACAAAGATGAGCTTTTTGGCGTCAAGATGGTCTCTATAGGCCATAGAATCTCAGCGTGTGCATGGTAGGGCGCAATAACGGCGAAATATCGGAGGTGATGCCAACGTTGAGGTCTCTCTGAAAGGTGGCGATGCCCACTCGATGAAATGAGTTATGGCGATCAGATGGATGATGGTCTTCTCGCGAGGTTGGGCTTGGCCAGTAATTGTATGCAGCTCATCCACCTCTCCCCATTGTCGAATACAGAGGCCCCCAACTCCGCACTTAATTGAAGGCGACCTTGAAGTCTTAGCCGAGGCAACATAATGCGATCAGTCGAAAAACTGCGAAATTATTCCAAGAGTTGACGAACAACAAAGCTCTTGCCTGGGAAGGATAACTCTCATTCGGCATATAATATCGGTGTTTTGTTTTTAGAACGCTGATTAATTCGAGCGCGTCTCGCTATTCGTTGATGGCACCATGTTTAGTCAACCCAACAAATGCAGAGCGGACGCAGAATAAATGCAGAACCTGACGCAAGTCCCAACTAGGTAGCCCGACCTTACCACGAAGTCGGGCTCACTTCCCAGATTCTCGGGGACGAAGTCATTGGTCCTTTAGCGCTTGGTTACCTGCGAGGCTATACGATCGCTATAGCCAGACAAACATAGTAACGGGATTTGAGCCAGGCTGACGAGCAAAAGCCGTTAAAGAAAGAGTCGAAAAGCTCGAGAATAACTCTAGAAACCCGTGCCTGTCAGACTGGGTAGTTCCACTTTGTCGCTCGTGTGAGATTGTATCTTTCCAATTCCTGACATGCATGATTTAGGTCGTAGCCAAGTTTTCATCGTGGCTCACGGAATAGTCGCATAGAACCGAAATGCAGGTTGGAGACATCTTGGAGTCATCTTTTGGGGGGAACCATGGTGTAGAAATCTTACTAATTATCTTAATAGAAAAGTCAGAACTTAAGTCGCGAATCTTTATGACAAAACTGCGCCCTATCACATTACGACGCCCTCCAGGAAAGTATTGACGTAATCTTATTCTGGACTAGGTTAGCACGAGGTCCTTGATTCAACCCCCTATGTAGGTAGGATTGGATAATTGGAATTTTGAGGGGGAGGGGGGGAGAGGGGGTTATCCGCCTAGAGTTACCAAACTAGAGTATATTATGATTTAACTAATAGTTAGATGAGGTTAGTATTTTGTTTGTGTCGAAAGTTGAAATTCACTAGGTTAGTTACCTAGGTACCTAGTTAGGCAACTACCTACCTTCTTTCGAATTCTGTTCTTTAGTAGGTAGTTTTACGATGAAGATATGTCCGATCCCCGAGTAACAATACCCGAGTAACGATAACTCGGGGCGGGTAATAATAAATCAAGCGGGTAACACGTACTATGTATGTAACATCCTAGTCATCCGTCTTAGCCGAGATATCATACATCCATTATATTGCATCTTATTACTTACAACTTCATACTACATCCCTCATTGGAAATTATAGGTCATCGTGTTAAGTTTGTTTGCTCACGATACCAGAACACCGGAGACTTGGGGAGAAGGCGACCCGAAGGCGACCGATAAACCGACCCATCTTGTCATCCAGTTAGTAGTTAGTCAGTCGATCGGTCAGTCAGCGCAAGGTTTCGGCATTTCTAATCGCAGCGCGTGTCTCCTGCAGGTTCATGTTGCCCTCCGGTTTATGCGACTTTGTCAAAGCCGTCATCCATGGCCCATCAAAGATCCCTACCCATCCATTTCCACCGTTTCCCACTCAGCGGGCTAACCCCCCTGTCGATGCCGCGGCACCCCTTCGGCACCTAAAGAGCTTAGCTGTACTGGTTGCGGGGGGGAAGTCCTCTCGAGGTATCCAATTAATGGGCTTATACGTACGATACTTTTAAAGTTACATTCATTAGTGTAATACACTGCATGCGTCGGATTCCCAGAAGTTATTAACTGTACTACCTCAATCACGGTCAGAAGTATCGTCTCCTACTCAATGCGGATGCCTTCATACTTACCTACATACAAGTCCGAGTAGGCCAAGGCTTATATTTCATGTATGCATACCTACCTGGGTATGTACCGGTAGACCGGGCATGGCATGACGTACCCAGGAGCTGCAGCAGTTGACTGAGATTAGTAGTTGAGGCGAAGCGGATCGATGCGTTGCTCTATATTGGAGAAGTCAATAGATATATTTGTATTATGTATTATGCAGTATACCTCTAGTGCAAAGCTCGTGTAATGTGAACCTTCCTTGTATCTTTGAGTGAGTTAGGATCCATGTAGGTAAGGTTAATTATGAGGTATGCGAGTATTCTCTAGCTTACAATAACGAAATTAAACTATGTTGCTAAGATGTAGACGAGATAAAATTTGGAACTACTTATGGAACTAAGGTAACTAAGTAAAAATACTTTAATACCTTATGTACCTGGGGGTGTGTGTGTCAACTGACATATCTAATATGATACATATGATACGTAGGATACATTAGATAGCGTATATACCTTGATACCTTTTTTAAACCTTGTTATTCATCATCTCTACTAGCTATTCCTTCAATATATGTATTTCTTATTATTCCTTACTCCTATAATACCCTTTTAACTTTAAACCTTACATTATTCGTATCGAAACTTTCTTTCTTAGTCTTTTAAGTCTTTTCCCAAATCGATTCCCCCAGTCGATCAGTCTTCGATCCCCAATTTAATTTTTTTTTTTTAAATTCTTCGAGGAACGGGAACCCAAAAAAAAAAAGTCTTGGCTTTTCCTTTTAATCGTCACTTTTCTTTATATCCATCCATTCCCATTGTCCGCAACCCCCCCAAACCTTGTCTAAATCGATCAAGCCTCGTTAGACGATCGGGCCTTATTCCCGGATGCGCCACCTGCAGTTCTGGTCTTCAGCCTCAATTGAATCCTCCCCGGTAGATTGGAACTATTATTGCAGCAGTATACCGCACCCGATACCAGAGGAGACACAAGCAACGCGCATGTCGTCATCTCAAGTTTCGTCGGATTTGTTGTACGGCAGCGGAGGATATTCTAGAAATTCTGCCCATTCCGCAGCGTCGGCAACTTCTGCTCTATCGCCACTTACAATACTCACACCGACCTCGGCCAGCACACTGTATACCTCGCCCGATTCGGCAACCCAGCCCTTTTTCGGCCCCAAGTCTGAACCTGAAGATGGCGACGGCACGAGTAGCGGGGGTAGCGTCACCGCCGTCCCTCCGTTTCCCGAACCACTAAAGAAGAAACAGAAGCGCAACAAACCGACCCTATCTTGTTATGAATGCGTCGAACGGAAAACCAAGGCAAGTAAAAAACTGCAATTCTAATAATTATAAATTAATTCAACGTTCTGGTGTCACGTTGTGAGTTTCTCTAGCCAGCGTTAGACAAAATTGATTTCATTATTTTTTCGACGGTTGCGTCAGTGTCACGTAGCAGCACGGGGAAAAAAAAAACAATGCACCTGAAGTTATCTAAAACTTTTGTGCTTTATTATTTTTTCTCTTTTTTCGAATTATTTCCCGTGGAATAAGTCATGTATCTCAGAAGAGAAAATGATATTGATGGGAAACTAACAACTGGATTACAAGCCGTTGTGGAGATAAGTTTTCTGCGAAGAGGAGGAGAGCAGTGTATCGTCAAAGCAAAATGTTGGGTTTAGAGAAAGGGATTTCGACAGCATCAGCATGCGTTGTGTTGGAACTGGAAACTAGCGTGGCTCAAAAGATCTACCCTTCTACCTTTAGTCGACTACTATGACTCTGCCTCTATATCCGCAGCTAACTAACATGTCCGCCTTCGAGTTTAGTGCGATCGAGGAAGACCTCATTGTTTAGCTTGTAAGCATAACTACTTACGAAGTTCTATCCTCTTACACGATCTTATGTTTACGAGGTCCTGTCAGGTATAAAACGACAGACGGAATGCAAATATGCCCATGTGGCGAACCTCCTCGAGTAAGCTGCTACTATATAGATTCGGCTTCGTTTAAAAGGCGAGAGTACAACTAACAAGTCTTAGAGAAACATCTCGATCGGCCACCAATGGTCGTAGGATGACGAAACCACCTAAGAAGAAGGCGACTATGAATGGGATGAGGCCTACAATTCCAAATATAGCAGACGGAGGTATTCTCATCGGTCGGATGTCATCTCGTGGGTCCGTCGCACTGTCAACAGGGCTCCTCTCTAACGTATCTCTATCCCACCCCACAGCATCCAATGTCTTTGGGGTAGGCTCAGAACACCCTTTTATCAACTACTGGACTTGTGAGGGCGGGCTTCCCGAGGTCATCGGGGTCCTGCCCGACAAGTTGCAAGCCGATATCCTTATCAACCAGTATTACGAATGTGTTGACCCCGTATACCCCATAATCGATCGCCATACGTTCTATCTTGAGTACGAGCACTTCTGGTCTTTGAGGGATTCCGAGAAGACCGATGCCGCCTTCGTTGGCCTGCTCTTCACGATGATGGCTTTGGGGACGCAATTCGTGTTGACGACGAACCCGAAAGACCGCAAACAGACCGCCGAATTCTACGCCTCGGCAGGTAATCAAGCGCTACGCATGTCTTCCTATTTAAATACAGCTTCGTTGCGCTCTGTTCAAGCTATGGTTCTGGTTGGTTATTTCTTGATAAATGACAACCATGCCTCAGATGGCTGGGCGTTTTCAGGCTTGTTATGTACGTTCACTCCCAAATACCTAGAACCCGCCCTCCTTATACTCCTATTAAGAAAGGAGCGCAACCCTTTTATTGAGGATTGTCAGGAATCTCTCACGCTTGTCTAGCACTGTCTATGACTTACTAATAGTTAAGCCCGGGTATTGCACAAATGGGCAGAAATGGAGAATTACTAACCCTCGATGTTATAGTGAGACAAGCGTACGCGATGGGTTTACATAGGGATCCAAATATAGGTAGGCATTGGAGGTAGCTAGTAATAACGGCAAAGACCGAGAGGCTGATGTAAAACATCTATCAGTGGTCCCTGGCGCAAGCGAATTCGAAAAGCAACAACGGCGCAAGCTTTGGCAGGCAGTCCTTGTCCAAGATACCTTCCTAACAGTCTTACTCTCACTACCTCCCAACGCCACGCATACGGACGTTAAGGTCGAAGACTTCATCGATGACGTGTCGGGGTTTGGAGAGTCAAATCCTATTGATACGGCGTACATCCGTGGATCATGGATGCTGGCAAACCTCGTGCAAGAGACCATATCCAGTCCCCGCTCGCTCGACGTACCCATCTGTTCTACGCAGCGGCAGAAGTCCAAGCTTGTCGCTGACTTTCGCGCCGTCTACCGTTCGTTCCCAGACGTGTTCCGCTCGTGGGATCAGGAGAGTATAGCGCAGCTGGCGTGTACGAACAAGCGCGTGGTTCGACAGACACTGTTTCTGAGTAGCAATTACTACCACAACCTCATGCTCGTGCACGCCTCCGAGAGCCCTGACGTCCCTGTTAACGTGCGTGCGACGCTCGAGGCCGCACACGAGGCCATCACGTGTTTCTTCGTGCTATGCACACTGTTCGACCCCGAGGCGAGGGTGTGGTGGGTGTTCCATCATAGAGCGTTTTTGGAGGCCCTGTGCATGGGGAGTGTGCTCCGGGAGGCGGGACGAGACCCGACGACTGCAGACCAGTTCCTGAGGGATCCGCTATTTGCGAGGGCGAGGTCTGATATAAGTACGTTGTCCCTGAGCTGATTTCTACATGATTTCCTTTCTTATGATCTGAATGCTAACAATTTCTCAGCTCGTATGGTCCAGATTATGAAGATGATGGCGGATGGCGAGTGGGGTTCTGATGATGCGAGGACGAGGGTGGCTGTTTTGAGCGAGTTCTTGTAGAATAAGGACTGTTACGTGTGAAGATTGGTGGGCTGGGGACAAACTTGTACATAGATTCTAATGCATATTAGGTCATTAAACCTATCATATGGGGCGTTGTTGCTTGGTGATAGTCGATATGTATTAGCGGTCATAAAGTAGCGTAAGTGCACCTAGACTATTGTGAACTATTGCTATCTACAAAGGAAATCATCTTGTGCCTTTCCCTGAAAGAGTATATCTACTTGAACTCAGAACGATATCATTCCAGTGTTACACTACTTAGTATGTTTCTCTACGTGATCGAGTTAATAGGAGTTGAACTCCAGTATAGGCTTTTGCCTGATGACCGTAGAGCATTCTATCTAGTTCGAAATTTTAACAAGAGAATGGGAGAAAAGTAGCCTGGTGATATATCGTTTAATAAAAAGGTGGCGTTCTCCGTCTTACTAGTATAATACCTACGATATACATGTGTGTAACACCAGTATGTCTCAACTTGTTTTCCTGTCAGATGAGCATTTGGTAACGTATCACTACTCACTCATAGAACTTTAATTACGAATATGTATTCAGCTCATTCTTGACATCAAGGAGTTGAGTACGTTTCTCAAGTCTTGGAACGTGTGACGATGAGTAAGGTGCTGGCGAATGAAGAAAGGGGGTAAGAAACAACCCCATAGCAACGCCGAGTTCGTTGAATATAACCACATAGGAGGTAGGTCAATCTGGCTGGTGTCAGCATTGAAGCTTATAAGGGGCGCCTATACCCACCAAGATACCCCAAGATTTTACTCAGCTGTCTCAAATATAGCCACCACACCTCAGCTCCCGGAGAAGCCAAGGAATACCAAGGAAAGCGAGCGCGATCGATTTAGGTGTTGGTGCTGACAACTTGCTAACTGCTAGAGTTTTACAAATAGCCTTTGGCCAACAATAGTGGTTAGCATGAATAATACTGCCATGTCCAACCTCCTTAGCCGTTCGTCTTAGTGCCTGGCCTTAACTCACTTAGGCAGGCATTGCTGTTGAGGATTGTCGTCTTCCCGCAGATGTAAGACGGGATACGACCGAAGACGGAGCTTGTTTCTGCCTCGGTGCCATGTGATTGATTGTCTTATAACTTCGTCTGGCGGATGGTTGGACACCTTATTTGTTGGTCGACGTATGCCAACGTATGCCATATCAAAGACAGCTATATACTGTTGGTCAGCCTTCCTGATGCTGGTCTTGATGTCATGAAATATCGGCAGACCTTTATAAAGAAAATATTTGCGAGTTAAGGATTAGCTTAAAGATTCAACTAACTGCATAGATTGCGATGTCTAATAACCAACGTATTATAAGTATAAGGTTTGAATTCCTCACGTAAGTGAATGAGACGAAATGCGATTTGCAACTTGAGCGTATATCAGACGCCTCGATATATCTCCTGTGTCACACTTAATTCAGAATTTTGCGCATTCTCCCCTTCGACAGACAACCATAAGGTTGTTCAGGGGAGGATCCGGAGATCGAAGGATGTAACTCGTGAACAACTAGGGGAGGACAATGCGAAAGCACCCGAATATAGTAAAAAAACTTTCAGCAAACCCCTCCCTCCTGATATACTTAACCTATATGGTGTGGTGTTTACCTCTGCGTCAAGATCCACACGCACTTCTATGTATCCAGGAAACGCGCAAAATCAACATGGTGAACCAACACGTCCAATACCCCCGAACACGATGGACATTCCACAAGAAGGACATGACCGAATGGACTTCATCTATCCTGCGTATATGAAGATCCGTCTAACAGCCCTCCGACAAATCGTCTGAATCCCGACTCGCGAACGGAGAAAAGCCCAAGCCTGGTTTTTGAACCAACCGTAGCATCGGGGAGCTGTCGGTAGATATTAAAGTCAAGAACCAACATCATGATCGCCAAAATGCACAGAGGGGAAAAGCATATGAACCTCGCAATTTGTGATTCGAACCGAGACGACGGAGGATTTCCATCTAGGTAGGTAGGTAGTTATATAATAATTTCTTTTCTTAACTTCGGATGACAAACCACATTTTAAATCAATAGATCACTTCCCTCACTGCGCCGCACGGACCCGGTCCCCATCGTCAGCGATCTCGCCTTGCGAACAAATACAATCTATCATACTACGTGACCATACTACACAGATACATACCTCTGAGATCTCGGAATAGCCCGCCTCAGTATTCGCAAAGGCAACTTCGTCGGCTTCAAAACTCTTTCTGCCTGTCCATTCCGTTTCCCCCTTTCCAATCCAAATCCAACTCAAGTTCCAATATCCGCTAGTCCGAGCCGAAGTTATCCAAGCCCAAACGCAAATATTGCCTTTCCTCCTTTTCCTTTTCCTTTTTTTTTTTTTGCCTCTTCGGTTGGCTCGAGCGCAATAGTTTACCAATATGTAAAATGTCCAGACCTATAATACTAACTAGTAAAAAAGGAGTGTACGGACCAGCTAGCTAGCCATCCCATCCCATCCCATCTATCCGCTTTTCGTCCGCACCCGCATACATAGTGAGGCGGAAACGGTGACCGTGGATAGCTGTGGGCTTGGTTACCCAGCCTCCCCTCTCTCCTACAAGTTGCGATTAAAACTCCGTAGACTCCGATAGTTATATTGTTACGTTAACTAACTAGACGTGGTACTGGGTATACCCAGGAGATGGGTAGGTACCGTCCCTTCCCCCTTACACAACCGATTCTCGGTCACCCTTCAGACGGCCCGAATCGGCGTTCCCGGGTCGGGTTCGGTGATCCGTGCCCTCCTCATTCGGTTACCTAGGTAATTACCTAACTTAACCTTAGGTAACCATATCGTCTTGCATTGTACCGTACCTGTCGTGACAGCCAGGTAGTTGGTGTGATGTGATGAGACGGAGAATTTCCTCGTGCTCTTACAGGCAAGGAAAAAGGGTAAATAAGCCCTTACCTTACCTTGCCTTACCTTACCTTACCTAGTACTTACATACCTACATACTTTTCTTATCCTTCGTATTTAGCGTTAGTTATGTAGAGTAGACTTCGTCTATCCATCCAATTAATACTGTGCCCGCACTTTTCAATTCTTTTTTAGCTTGCCACCAACAGACAGACACAAAAAACGGCCCTTCCCGTCTTCTCCCCTAACCTTACCTTATTCTGACACCTCTCGTGGACAAAGCGCGATAGATACAGTAGGTAGGGTAATATTAACCTGGTTTTATCGCAGATCATCGAACGAAACATGAAACATTGATGAGAATCTATGACAGCCCTTCCCCAATTCCAGTAACCTTCTCACCATCACATCACGTACATATAGGTAGACAGTTACATTACAATAGTTATACAGTTTGACTAGATTTATTATTAAGGCTTTCTCATAATCTACCAAAAGGTGGTCCTTTCACCCCCTTCCCGTAACAGCATTTAGCGAGTTAATCTGCTGCTTGTATCACTTTTATTCTCCGAAAGGAAAGCCCCCCACAGCTTCTTATTTTGAAAAAAAAAAAAAAAAGGGTGGCCAGTACCTATTATCCTGCATTATTTTGACCCGCCTTCCCCAGTCAAAGCTGAAAGAGCGCATTGATATAAGCCTTGTATGTACACGCCTTGTTTCTTGGCCGTGAATCCCATAAAGTCGTCATAGGTGCGTACACCATTGTGGTAATAGTAGTAGTAGCAGTAGCAGTAACAGTAGTAGAGCGATTCCAAATGTTATTCAGTCCCCGTCTGGGCTGTCGATATCAAAATATCACAAAACTTTCCCCTTATACCCCCCCAACTCCAAGCACATTTTAAAGACTCAAAAGATATGTGCATGCTTTTATCTGTCCACACCCCAGATGAGGAAATAGAAAACTATATATAATTTTCAACATAACATCTCAAAATTCAGGGGTGAGCATAATGATATAGTCCAGTCGCGATGGCATCCAACAAAGTCGTTATTTCTCTGTAAGCTAACTCCGCCGCGATGCTGCATGCGAGCAAACAATTTTTGAATGGTTGAGACGTGGTCTGGTATATACGTAAACGACGGTGGTAGGTATTGGTATTGGTAATGGTAATAGTAGTAGGGAGACTGATTTAATGCGCGTGCGCATGACGCATAACAAAGCAAAGGGACCTCGTCATTCTAAGACGTGGGTCCATCTATTTGCTCCGTTGGTTTGGACTCTGGTTGGTAGTCGTCCATATCTTGCACCCCTTCATCTTCTACTTCTATAACGTTTTGCTTGACAACTTCTTGCTTGGGAGAAGTCTTCATTGCAGGTGAGCCCATACTCTTTCGCATTGTCGTGGGACGATAACTTCGGGACTGAATGGGCCAGGGTGTAGCCTCTTCCGGAGTATTTTCCGATTCAGAACGTGCTAGTTCCTTATCGGCAGCCTCCTTCGTTGATCCAAGTCGCGCTTTGATCTTCTCAATTTCCTCAGCGCAGTCGCCGTCCCGAAGGAATTGATGTGCTCCTTGCTCACACATATTCTGCACAAACTCGAGCCCTTTGTCCAGCTCTTCCCAAATATCACCCCTGTCCTGGAATGCACCCAATCCACCATTGAGACCTGATCGAGCCACCCGAGCACTCGCCCTGCCAGCAGCTAGGTTTCGTGGCCCCATCTGTCGGGTACTCTTGAACCGTAGCTTAATATCCTCCGCCGTCTCTTCTTTACCTTCTGAAGCTGTGGCGTCGGCAGCGACGGCGATGAGACTACCCCTAGGCTTTGGCTCGCCGTTCCCTCCCCCAGAGGCATCCTCTTCATCTTCGTCATCGGGCATCTCGATCTCGGCTAAACGTCTGATACGTGCCACCTTGGCAGCCATCTTGGCTTTACGCATGGCATTGCGCTGCATTGACACAAACTTGACTAGCTCCTCAAAGAATGATTGCACGTAGCTGTCGTAGTATACGATGATCATGTTTCGTGACCTGTATTTCTGGACCGTGTTGTCATTGCTCATCATGGATTCAGTCTTGGGCTTCTTCCGAACGACGGCGCGCGCTCGTCGCTGTGCCGTCGCCATAACTTCATTGGTTTGACGCTGGAGAGATGTGTTTGATTTTGGCGAGCTCACGGGGCTCGAGGGTGCCTCGGCGCCTCCATTTGGTTGTCGAGTCTCGTTCGGGGATAGGGGAGGTGGTGTCGAGACGCGTATTGTATCTAATATTGGGCCGGGTGCACCCTCATCACGCGGTTTTAGAGATTCTGTTGATCCCTTATTCCTAATGGATCGAGCTGAGGACTTAGGCTGGTTCTCGGGAAGCATAGCCAGATCCTGCTGGCGTTGATCGATTTGTCCATTGAGTTCCTCGAGGCGTTTGAGCCAATCGGGAATGTTAGTAATTAGGGCTCTGAGAGAATCCGTCGCCATTGCTGAATAGGTACGAATATAGAGATGGTGTTATGTTGGAATCGAAATTGGAGCTAAGAAGTAGATATGTGACCGGGCCCCAGCATCAGACTCCTGCTTGGGAGGTAGAGAAGTCGGTGAGGAGGTGAGCAGGGTAGGCAAAAGGGAGGCTAGGTGGTTGTTAAAGTTGATATGCCAATGGTCACGACATCTAGCCAAGCCCATGCACGATGGGCACCTGAGCTACCTAACGAAAGTCGACGCTGCAAATGCAATGATACTACAAATTTAGACCTAAGCAGCGCCAATTCGAACGTTGTGAACCTCTCGTCTCTCGAATATTATCCAATTAGGTTAAGGGTTCAATGGGTTAAAATCGATGCAATATAAACGTCACAAAAAAATTGATCAATTGGTTTCTTCGAATCAAGAGAAAGGATGGTTTTAATTCAGGCGGATATGGCGGGGAGAAAAAGGAAAGGAATCGGATCGAGTGGAAACTTAAGTTGATATCGAAGGAAGATTATGAGAATTGAGAGTCAAGACCGGTTCTGTGGGGTATCGAGATACATATGCTGGTTGGTTCAAAAACAGCTACGGTACGATTTACTTTCTGGGCCATTTTCTGGGCTTAGGTACTTTCTGGGCTGGCTGGGCTGGCCCCCCCCTGGAAGATGTCCTGGGTACCGTTTTGCTTTTTAGTACGTAGATGCATGGTATACATGGTACTACATAGTACATGTGCTACCATAGGTGCCCATGTTGTATAATGATACGTATTGTACTAATTCATCTTAGCCTGTCTAGGTGGGCTTTAGCAGTGGCTCTTAGCTAGCCGTGGTATGTTTAAGTAAAACCATGTCAAGTGTCCAAGAAGTACAGGGGATGATTTGATAAGTTTAGTTGAATGTAAGATAGGCGTATTAGGTACCTAGGTATCCGATCGGGACTCCACGGTATGTCCAGCTTCAATGTTCCTATACCTACATGTACCTACTTCTAGTACCTGTTGTAGGTAGGTATTGTATAGGTATATTGTGTAGGTAAGTATACATAGAAAGATACCACGCGAGGTACATTGTGTCAGGTACCTATTATACAATACGTAGCAGATAATCGTACCGTAGCGTAGCGTAGAGCCTAATAGATGCACGACTAAGGCACCTAGCGGTAAGGCCCCCCCTTGTCCGCTGGCTCCCGCTCTGCAAGTTCTTCTGTTTTAACGGGTTGATCGGCGACTAATTAACGGGCTGCCGTTCTTAGTTTATTAAAAAAACGACTTTGGCCCTCGCTCGAATATGGACATGCTCTCTTCTTTAGGACAAACTCTCCTGTCAGCCTATCCGTGGTAGTAATTCCTATGGGAGCGTTCGACTTGGACTTGCTGGGGTGTTAAAATCTTACATTCAAAGTTAGTTACACGACAAATAACTCGTGAAAGAGGCAAACGGCAAAAGCTGTATGGTATTGTTTTGCATTTTGCCACTTTATCGGTCGTTCGGTCTGCCGGTGTCCTTTACGCATCATGCTCATGCTCATGCTTCAATGCTTCACAGTACATAAGATAGGTAGGTAGCCAGCCAAGTTAAAGGAGGGTATCAACGTGGCCTTCGTGATTGACCTATCTGAGTAATGCGAAAAGCTTGTTCCTCGATATGCGTCTCCATTCTAAGTAGTAGATCGGAGGATGCGTTACTAACTTGAGCCAGTCATCTACATCCTCTCACCCGTTAACAACTGATAAAAGCTCATAAGGTAGTTAGCAGCTTTTTTTGGGTGGGCATGCCACTACGATAAAAATGCGTACGTGCCTCATGCAGCACACGGTCTTCTTTGCATACTAGAGGCTAGAGAGGCGCGTCCGTTCACAGGATTTCATGTAAATAATGAGACCATAGTGGAGAAAAGATTCCCAGAATCCCATAACATACAAAAAGTCTTACGACAAGATTTGAATAAGAGCTTAGGTGTGTTTTCGGACCCCATCGGAATACGCCACTACCATATGAGGGATTCGAAGCCTGAGGATAAGCCGGCCGCATCTGCCCTTGGATCAACAAGTTGCAGTTTGACAATCTGGCGATTGGCAGCACTCGGCGCCGGGTCATGATCGAATTACTCGTATGGGGGTCCATAAGAGGTCGCAGAGTTTTGCGCTAACTAACACGATGCATATCAACTGCAGACGCGGAACCCGTCTTGAGCGGTTGGAGCCGTACCTACAACTTTAGATACCTACTAGCCGTAAGTACTGTACTGTCGTAGTAGTAGAAGCTGGGGGCGCAATGTGGTATGCGCGTATAAGAAGACGAGAGGACGAGAGGACGAGAGGACGAGAATAGGTACTTAGCCCTGCGTGTGTAGCTGTTGTAGTAGTACTGGTAGTACTGCACATGTTACTGCACACGTTACTCCTGCGGCGTAAGATGGAGGGGGACCGGAGATACAGTGCCTAAAAGGGATATAACAATGAGTTGGCTTGCATCGAGAATGCTTTCATAGATCAATCAGACATATCACTTGCGTTCGCATACATGATAGGCTGTTTGTCCTACTATGTACTTGCCTCGGTATCTTGGGTGGGATATGAGAGCTACATTAGTAGAGCTGTCATATAAGCACATTATGTAGACTACCTCAGGCACCCGCTTATCCATAGATACCTCTTACACAAGTATACTCCTTGGTGAGAATTATACGCGCAATACTTGCTTACAGCTTTTTACATCACTTAGGTATTCACTTTCGTATCCCTCGGAGACTTAAACAAGGGCTAAAAATTAGCGCTATCCACTTTTTTATTGAATTAATTTCGGTATTAATTTTTAATATTTTTATATGTATTTTTTTTAAAAATTAACGTGTTTTTTCGTATGTTTTAATACGTTTATATTTAAAATAATATTTTTAAAAATATATAAATTTATTATATTAAATTAAAATATTATTAAAAATATAATATAATATTATATAAAATTATTAAATATTATAAAATAATATAATAAAAATAAATATATATATTAATTAAAAATATTATTATAATTTATATTAAAAAAATAATATAATAATATAATTATTTTAAATTAAATTATAAATAATATATTTAAATAAAATATTAAAATTTAATCGTATTTATTAAATTTTATAATAAAAAATAATTTTAAATATATAATGTATTATAATACATTAAATTAATAAAATCCCATATTAAATAAATGGAAAAATGTTCAAATGCTATGTTTTAATACGTCAATTTACGTGGTTTGTGAAGCGCTAATTTTTGGCCCCTGTTTGGGTCTCCGAGGGATAAATCGTTATGCCGACGCAATTGCCTAATGTAGGGTAGTTGGGGAGCCATGCATATAGCTGGCTCTGCATAGGTATGCATATACATTCCTATCTATACATATACATACAGGAATTAAGCGGTGAATATATGCACAGGCCATCCTACGCGATCGAATCCGTGCCATACATATTCATATTCATATCGGATTGGCCTATGCTTGAAACATGACCTAGCGATACGTATAAGGTGCATACGCCCGCATACGTACGGATTATGTATGTACGGTGCTGAAGATCCGAAGATTCTCTCTTCTTCCTACATACACATTAACTACACATGTAAGTAAGCACAATGTCTCGGTGTCATAATGTAGTTAAAATCTCCCCTTTTGCAAGGGGCGGCTCACGAGGGTAACACGTCCCTCTCTCATTATGATCGTTTGAGAGATATTTGTTGCTTCAACGTGACATTACCTCAGTTTCGATTTTCTAATAATTTAACAGAAAGCAACGCAAAATGCTCCATAGGGCTCAAAAAGCAAATCCCGTTAGATACAAAAGCAATCCCCGAAACAAAAAAAAATTAGATCACGATGGACTTTGCCTGCCGGTTCATTCAGTGGGGAAAGCAAGCCGCTACAAAGTAGGTATGTAGCCAGGTAACTAAAGGGAAAAGGGGTTGCAGTCGGCTATGCACATTCCGCTTCCGGAAACTAGACAAGGCGACTGAAAAAGCAAAGCAAAGATATTCGGATAATTACCTCGAGATAGAGATATCTACTGCATTCCAAAAGTCTGTAGTTAAGTACGTTCAGAAGTTATTATTATTATAGGCTCCAGCCTTAAAATAATAAAACATGAATCGCCAAGATACAAAAGAATTCGATTTGTAGCGGTCAATTAATAGAATAATTGAACCCAGCCCCTTCCTCTTCGTTTTTTTTTTCCCTTCCCGCCCCGCCTCCCGTTCTCCCCATTCGGGACGGACCCCGGGCTGCGAACACGTGGGAAAGTCGCGATGGTGGCCCCCCTCCCCCCCTTCTCACCCCCATGCCTGCTTGAATTTTGAGAAAAAAAAAAAAAGAAAAAAAAAAGCTTCCAAATGGAAGCATCTTTATTCTTCTCTCCCCCCCACTCTTGGGGACTTTCTAACGCTAAAACATCCGTTCGATTCGTTTTATGTTAGATCCGAGAAAAGCCAAGCGTTCAAGGGTTAATAAAACCTCCTATATCGCGAAAGAAAGAATATCCCCTAATAATGGAGTAGCTTGGTACTACTATCGTATCGTATAATTTATTAAGATCGAGAAAAAACAAAAATTAGGTACATATCCACAATTGGCTCCTGTTTCTCCGATGAGTAATGAGTAATTTGGTTTAAAAATAATAAAATATAATAGTTAAACTTCGTATGTGGTTTTTAAGAATTTGTAAAAAAGAAAGCATCAATGTCTTTCGGACCGTAAGCATTAGTTAGACGATCCTTCCCCCAGATTCTTCTTCTCAACTCGGGTGTTAGAGTCGGACTGTTCAAAGCAATTCTACCTAGTGTACACTATGCCCACCGGGTGGTGGTGGTGCGACTACTAATTCCCAAGAGTTCTTAATCTTGTGAACATCGCAGGCGAAAAGAAATATGACACATCAGTCAGAGCAAATTAAAAGAGAAAGAAAACGACTCGCCGGTTTTACCCCTGCCCAGCCTCGCACCACGAGGTTACAAGAAAAAAACCACAAGGCTAAAATATGGGATCATCTACTATGGTAGTGTAGTAGTTCCAAGTACCTACCTCCCTAGGTTACGTAGTATGCCGAAGCGGAACAGAAAGATTAAAAAAAAACAACGTCAAGGTGGCCCGCCGATACAAGGGTTAGTTTAATCTGGCAACGCGGCATGCCGTTCGTTAGAAACGAGCTTACAACTTTCCCATGTGGCTCGGCCCGGGGATGGGAGGACAGTTTCTTTTACAATAGTCATCACATCACGCGGCTCGAATCGAAAAAACTTGCAAGGGGATGCTTGACAGATCTGGCCACGCCAAGACTCCCACCACATGTGTCTAGAGTAGGTATGTGTACGCATACGGTAATGCCCGTTAGGTAAGGGGTAGGTAGGTAGCAAGTAACACCTCGGTAGGATGAAAAGAGCTGTGCAGGTGTGTACCACTATTACAGCTACTGTACGTAGGGTCCATGGCGCCCTTCCTCTTCAGTCCAAGGTGGCCGGCAAGGTGTCAGTCGGATAGATATTTCATATTAGGGGGGTTTCCATACACACTACCAAGTAGCTATCTTCTTCCTAGCAGTCGTGTTCTTTTTAGGCTAAGGCCACACCTCGACTTTCTCCCAACCCTCTTCCACCACTCCTCCCGGCGCCGTGGACTGCTTCTCCGACTTCCTCCCCACGAAGGTATACAACCACCTCCGGCCGCGCTCCGGATCGCTCAGATCCGTGCGATCCACGCCCTCCGGCACGATAACCACGACCCTGAAATTCGCCCTCGCCACCTCGTCCTCCAGATCCGTCACCTTCTGCCCCAGCTTCAACCTATCGTCTCCCACCGGCAGCGTCACTGGCGTTCCGGGGGGCGGGTTCCGGAATGAGCCTCTCATCAGCGGACTCAGGTTCCCAAAGTGCGCCGTGATCTCCCGGCTAAAACTCCATCCCTCGTCGCTACTGCTGTTGTCCTTGCGCCGCCGCATACGCTCTGTTAGTAAGGATATCACTTCCTTCCCCTCGGGCGAGTCCTCGATGCCCGGCGCTAGAACGTACGCCTTGCCGCGGACGCGCCACTGCGTGCCCGTCTCCTTAACCCAGAACACTGCCTCGACAGGCGCACCACCCCCCGATCCCCGGGTCTCCTTCTCCTTCCCGTTGCCGTCATCGGTCTTCTCTTCCGCGCCAAAGAGTTCCACCATCTTGTCCATCCGGCAGTCCGTCGTGAACGTCGGGAAGTCCGTCTCGTAGACATCCGGGTTCAGCTCGGCGTCGTTCTTAGGATTCACCGGTAGTTCTGCGAACAAGCCGCGGAACACGCACGTGCGAGCCCGCGGCGAGTAAATTGTACCTTCCGGAGAAGGAATCTTCCGTACCGTGCTAAGCGTAAACTCCGGTGATGGCATGGCCTGAACATGTTCTAAGAAAAGTTTCCTCCAGGGCGCTGGGCCTAGAGGGGGTGATGACGTTGATGTTGACATTGCACGATCAGTGAGTGATCCGTATGTAAGGCGGTTTGAAAGTCGTACGAGCCGCGGCGATGAGATGATGGGGCGGTAAGCAAAGCTATTCATCAACACAATGAAATAAACGTGACGATCATCTGTAAGTCTTTACTTCGACGTACAGCGTCGTATGTAGTACCTTTCAATCGCAAGATATATATATATATATATATATATATCTATATATATATAACTGATGATCAGATATATCTATTGGCGTGTTTGTACCGATTGGAGGGGCCGATTGAATGTATGAATTTAATGATGACGTAATTACTTGCTACTGGGTAGGTACCTACCTAAGGTACCAAAGGTAATGTAACTAACTATAACACTTATACTCAAGTGACATCTACCTACCGGTATGTCTTCAATGAAATAATTTCTCATGCATTGCCAACCAGCAGCTGAGCGTCTTCTTGACTGAAATAATTTAATCGTTCTTATGTGGATATAAGAGGGGATGAGCTAGACTTGAAGAGTATTAAACTTGGTATTGACATAGGCTAAAACAATAATACATATAATACACACATACAAACGAAACGAACGCACGTATGACGATGATAATATTAATAACTATATAGGTACATAACGTACATACGTACGCATATACATACAATATATACAAAATATAGTATGGTACAGATATACAAAATACATGAATCCAAATCATGCCTCGTAAAATCATACAAAGCATACATACATATACGCCGTACCAATGCCTTATACGTTAATCATGCACTCATAAGCGGCGTGAGCCTAAATGGTATCTAATGCAGTGTTCCTATCTATATGGCGAGTAACTTTGGTGAACCTTTTACGAAGTATGGTTACCAAATAGCTATCTAACTTTTGAGCTCCTAAACATATACCCTACGTTTTGTTGGTATATAAAGGATTGCCTACGAATGCAAAGGTGGCCGATGCACGAAAACATACAATTCTTAACCGGACATGACCAAGGCTAGCAGGGCCATTCGGCAGTAAAGGCCGTACCTCATCTAGAGACATGTTAGCAAATATTTCCAAAACTTAGAAACTTCTTCGGGCACCTACCTGTCTGAAATATGCCGCCCGGTGATCATAGTCAACCTCCTCCGCAACTTCCTCGTTCCTCGGCAGGGGGTGTAGCACGCGAGTAGTCTGCTTTGCGTGTTTAAGGGTTGCGTTATCGATCCGGTACGAATTCTTAACCTTCTCGTACTCTTCAACGCTTGGGAAGCGCTCCTTTTGTACCCTAGTGCAGTATAGTACGTCGCTCCTCGATAGGATCTCTGGGGTAAGCTCTTCAGATTCGCAAAGCAACTGTCCAGATTCCTTTAGAAGGCTGCGAACCTCCGCCGGTAGCGCTAACGACTTCGGTGCAACCAACTGAACTTGGACCTGGTAGTGCCGTAATAGATATACTAACGAGTGCACAGGTCGTCCGTAGAGAAGATCGCCCACAAAGGTAATGGTCAAGCCTTGCACAGTACCCAGCTCTTCGCGGATCGTGAAGAGATCAAGGAAGGCTTGTGTAGGGTGCTCCTTGCTTCCGTTACCACCGTTAATGATGGGGACCTTGCTGTACTTCCTCGCAACATCTACCGACGTCTCGTCTGGGTGGCGCAAAACGATAGCATCACCGTAACACTCGAGCGTCCTGAGAGTATCTTGAAGCGACTCTCCCTTCTGTACCGACGAGTGAGTCGTGGTGATAGGGATTGTCCTGCCTCCTAGACGTTGCATTGCTGCATCGAACGAGGCCGAGGTACGTGTCGATGGTTCATAGAACATAGTGCAGAGGACTCGGCCGCGTAATATATTAAGAACGCCTTCTCTGTCAACACCAAGGCGCATTTCCTGAGCCACAGTGAATAGAAGATGGAGATCAGATCGCGTGTATTGCTTCACGGAGAGCACATGTGAATTTTTAAAGGCGGAGGGTTGAATAAGAAGGTCATGCAGCGAATCGACGAACGGTGCTCGTGCCGGTCCCGGCAAACTGAATTCTTCTGCAGTTGGCATGTGTCTTGATACAGGTCGCTGGTCATCTGCCTCACCATCGACCAACCGTGACAAACCCGCTGGCCTGCCAATGTTAGAGAAGCGTCGTGTCCGAAGAGCATCGAATTGGTGTGTTTGCTGAGGCAAAGGCGGCGACATAGGCGCTGGCATACTGCCGTGAGTAGACATATCCTTTCCGAGGGGAGCCACGGGAAGAAGTTCTCCGTCGAGGCACACCGTCTTGTTGTTGAAAGTAACCCTTTGTACCGCACCACGCATTGTCTTACCAGCGAATGGTGACCACGATGTTGTCTTGGGTATAGTGCGTGGGCGGTCAATTTCAATCTCAACGCATGTTCCGACCTGCTCATGGAGCTCAAAGATCTCCTTTGGATTATCGTATAGTCGCGTCTTAACGTCATCCAGCGTTAACCTGCCCTCTGTGACGGAGGTGAGCAGAAGAGGCAAGGCATCAGCAATGCCGACCGTAGGATCAGCATCGGATTGCAAAGCGTGAGCGAGCTGGTATGGTAGACTGCCGATAGAGAAGACGTCGATGGTGCTAAGATGATCCCAGAGCGCCTTTTGGTCGGCGGGTGTAGGGAGACACTTGCATTCTGGGAAATCCTTCTGCGATAAGTACAATGAATAGATCGACACGTCACAAGTGACGCTCAAGCCTTTCTCTTTGCTAAGAGCAATAAGCCGGATGTCCTCCTTAGTCGTGACGCTAGTGACATGGATGCGCCTGTTGTGAAGGCTAGCAAGTAACAGAATGGAGGCGAGGTCCGTGGTCTTAGCATCAGTGAGAATTGGCTTATGTGTCGGCCAGGAGTCGAAGTGCGCAGTGACCGCGGCAACCTTGCTAATATTATCTGACAGATGGTTGAACGGGATGAAGAGTGATCCAACCTCGCCGGTTACTTGGCTAATCTGATCGGCATTATCGGAGGTAGCTGTCACGGAAAAATTGTAATCGCAATAGCCTCCTTCTTTGTTGCTCTGCTGAGCAATCTTCAATGTCCTTGCGTCGGTGATGGAGCCTTCAATGCCCATGGGTATAACGCGTATCATGCTGAAGCCAGAAGCGATTGAAGCTTTTGTAACAGCCTGGAGGTCATTGCTTCCCTGAGTGCCAATTCCAGGCACGAAAGCGGCGATGTTGATCAACCCTGGAAGAACAATGGTGCGATGGCTTGTCTGGTAGTCTCGGCTGCTAATTTCTAACTCGAAGTATCTTGCGATAGCCTCAATTAGAATCTTAGCATTTTTCACGTTTGTCACTAGAGGAATCTGGTAATCTACAGCCATTCGTCGAGTCTGGTATCCTTTGCTCATGTAATTGGCAGGGCGGCGATACTTGTTGTTCGACGGCAGGTTTATGTAGAGATTTATCATGTTCTTTGCCAGATGTTGTGTAAGAGAGAACTCAGATCTCTGGTCGTCTTCCTCATTGCTAAGGACCTCCAGGAACTGGACGGGGATGCCGTGTTCCTGAAGGAAGTCGGCAGTACCCGCAGTGGCAAACAGTTTGTATCCCATTTTCTGCAGTTTCTGGACAGAGGGAAGCATTTCCTTCTTATCCTTGTAAGAACCGATTGATAAAAGAATATTGCTCTTCGGAATCTTAAAGCCAGTTGACATTAACGCCTTGAGATATGCTTCGTATTTATCCATGCCAAAGCAAGCAACCTCTCCAGTTGAAGCCATCTCCACACCCAATACTGGATCGGCACCAGACAATCTGGAGAAGCTGAACTGCGGAACTTTCACGCCGACACAATCAGGCTGAAGAGTAGTTGGCGGGTATTCAGTAAATGGGACTCCCATGATTGCTTTGGTTGCCATCTCGATAAGATCAACCCCCATAACCTTTGATACGAAGGGGAATGAACGCGAGGCTCGGACGTTACACTCAATAACCTTGATATCATTGTCCTTTGCAATGAATTGGATATTGAAAGGACCAGTGACGTTAAGTTTAGCGCCAATCTTCCGCGTAGCCTCTTCGATACGTTGGATTGTTGTTGGCTCAAGATCCTGCGGCGGCAGAATAAGAGTCGCGTCACCAGAATGGACACCGGCGTTTTCGACGTGTTCGGATATAAAGTGGCCCACGACAGTTCCGTCCTTCGCAACTGCATCCATCTCTATCTCCTTCGCGTTCTCAATGTACTTTGTGATCACTACAGGATGCTCACGAGAAACCTCTGCAGCTTGTTGCAGATATAATTCGAGATCTGCCTCGGAGTACACGGTGTTCATTGCAGCACCTGATAAGACGTATGAAGGCCGAACTAGCACTGGGTACTCAACCTTTCGGCAGAAACTCCTAGCGTCCTCGAAGCTTGTGAGCTCTTTCCAGGTTGGTTGATCGACAGCAATTTCATCAAGCATGCGTGAGAACTTGTAACGATTCTCAGCTCTGTCGATCATCTCCGGCGACGTTCCCAGGACTTTAACACCCGAACGTAGCAGAGGCAATGCGATGTTGTTGGGGGTTTGACCACCCATAGCACCGAGAACTCCACTGGCTGATTCCATTTGATAGATATCAAGAACAGTTTCCAAGTTGATATTCTCGAAATACAGACGATCTGCCTCGTCGTAGTCTGTGCTAACGGTTTCGGGATTATAGTTCACCATGATGGTCTTGAAACCAGACTCCCGGAGCGTCCGAATTGCTCTGACTGAACACCAATCGAACTCGACAGAGGAACCGATACGGTAAACGCCGGATCCGAGTACCATTACACCATGATCGTTGAACTCAATGTCGTGTGTCGAAGCATTATATGTAAGGTAGAGGTAGTTGGTATATGCAGGAAACTCGGCAGCGACTGTATCGATTTGCTTGACAAAAGGAGTGATACCGGCTTCCAGCCTCATGCGTCTCACCGCAAGCTCATTAGAGTCCCAGAACTTGGCCAATTGGCGATCGCTAAATCCAAGCCTCTTGCCCTGAAGAATCAAGTCGGGGCGGTTGGAGATTTGGCCAGTGGTGTAAGTGGCCATATCCTTACTAAATTTGATAAGACCCATGAGCTTGTGCAAGAACCACTTATCAATCTTCGTGAGCTCCCATATTCTATCCACTGAATATCCGGCGTGCATGGCATTCGCGATAGCAAAGAGGCGCTGGTCTGATGGGGTCTGCAACTCGTCGTCAATGGACATGAGTGCCTTGGTTTCGCCAAAACCAAGATTATGGAAGTCGATGGCCCGGATTGCCTTCTGAATAGCTTCTTCGAATGTTCTTCCGATGCTCATGACCTCTCCCACACTCTTCATCGACGAGCCGAGTTGTGTGGACACCCTGGTGAACTTCTTCAAGTCCCATCGGGGCATCTTAACAACAACATAATCTAGCGAGGGTTCAAAGCAAGCACAGGTCACCTTTGTGACTGTGTTCTTGATTTCCTTTAGCGGGATACCGAGTCCTAGCTTAGCAGCGATAAAGGCAAGAGGGTAACCTGTGGCTTTGGAAGCCAATGCAGATGATCTTGACAATCTGGCATTGACTTCGATAATGCAGTACTCCTTTGAGAACGGATTTAAAGCGTACTGAATGTTACATTCGCCAACCACGCCCAGATGACGGATAACATTGACTGCCGTTGTTCGTAACATGTTATAATCCTCATCCGATAGCGTCTGCGATGGCGCCACGACGATTGAGTCACCAGTATGAATACCGAGAGGATCGAAGTTTTCCATGTTGCAGACAGTGATGCAATTATCTTGAGCATCTCGTACGACCTCATATTCGATTTCTTTCCAGCCCTTCATACTTCGCTCGATCAAGACCTGTGGGCTTGCTGCTAACGCCTTATTGCAGAGATCTAGAAGCTCAGCTTCGTTATTGGCGAATCCACTACCCAGTCCACCCAGAGCATATGCAGCTCTGACAATGACAGGGAAACCGATATCCTGGACGACACGCATGGCCTCATCTACGCTGCTTGCCGAGGCAGATTTGGCGCATTTCTCACCAATCGAGTCCATACTACGGGCGAAGAGTTCTCGGTCTTCTGTCGTAATGATCGTGTCAATGGGTGTGCCTAGCACCTTCACGCCAAGTCCTTCGAACTCATCCTTGAGTTGGATGCCTACTTGGAGGGCGGTCTGACCTCCGAAGGTGACGTATATCGCGTCTGGTCGTTCGTAAATGATAACTTTACGAACGAATTCAGCCGTCACGGGAAGGAAATAAACCTTGTCGGCGAGACCTTTCGAGGTTTGGATCGTCGCAATGTTAGGGTTGATGAGGACGGTGTAAATGCCCTCTTCCTTTAGAGCTTTAATAGCTTGACTTCCTGAGTAATCAAATTCGCCAGCTTGTCCGATGCTGAGACCACCACTTCCTAGAACGAGAATCTTTTTAACATTGACACGTGGGTGCAACTGCTCGTTTTCTTCGAGGGTACCTCCGGGGAATTTGACCGGGGAGTTAAGAAGTGTCTGATCCTTGGCACAATCGACAATAGTATTTATAAAAACGTCAAACAGGAATTCCGTGTCGCGAGGACCAGGCGTACTCTCCGGATGGAATTGTACGCTGAAGTATGGCTTGTTGACGTGCATAATTCCCTCATTGCTACCGTCGTTGGCATTTACAAACAACTCTTTCCACTCCTCTGTAAGCGTCTGCGCGTCAACTGCGAAACCGTGGTTCTGAGAAGTGATATGACACTTCCCAGTAACCATGCTTGTGCAAGGAATATTGTGCCCTCGGTTACCGAACTTCATCTTTACGGTTTTGGCGCCAGCCGCCTGAGCTAGTAGTTGATGACCAAGACAGATACCGAACACGGGTGTTCGGTTGGCCTCCATTGCCTTGGCGATCTGTTCTACGGGTTCGCGCATAACAGCAGGATCTCCAGGTCCGTTTGAGATAAAGAGACCATCGTATTCAGACCCGGCGCCGCTAGCAAAGTCATGGTTCCATGGGCATACAAGTACTTCAACACCTCTCTTTAAGAAGCACCTAAGTTGGTTGTTTTTCATGCCAACATCCAGGCAGAGCACACGGAGAGGGCGTCCAGAGGGGTGCTTTAAGGCCGTGGCGGGATCTGGCTTATAGAGTTGGGGCTGTTTAATAGAAACTGCAAACCAATAAGTATAAGAATATTGACAGCCCGTCTATAGGGGCACTGACCTTCTGCTACAAGATTTTTGGTATTAGGATTGACCCAATCAATTGAATCGAAGTAGGGCTTCCAGTCCTTCTGAATTTGCTGGCTTACTACCCCATCGGCGCCATTGGTGGTTCCATTTGTTAAGTCCTGCTTTTGTAGCAGCATTCGACCCAGCATGCTACCCTCTTGACGGATACGTTCCGTTAAGGCTCTCGTATCGACGCCGTACATGGCAGGAACTCCCTGTTCCTTTAGCCATGTTCCTAAGGATGAATTCGCGAGGTAGTGTGAGAACTCTTCGCCGGCGTAAGAAGATACGACGAGACCGGCAATATGGATCTCGGAGGACTCGAAATGTGCAGGGCGGTCACGAAGGAGTTCGTCCATTGTTTCTCTTGAAGGTACTCCATAGTTTCCAACAAGAGGGAATGTGATTACAAGAATCTGGCCACGATACGAAGGGTCTGTTACCGACTCTGGGTATCCCACCATACCAGTCTGAAAGACTAATTCTCCAGCAATGCTCTTCTTGGCACCGAAGCTGTAGCCTTGGTAGGAAGAATGGTCTTGGAGGTCAAGGCACATGAGGCCTTCATCTTCCGAATCGACTATCCGCGCAGAGGCGGGCAGATAATGGATTGGAGCCGCCATGTCGGCTCGTGCTGGCCGCGAGCTCGAGAGGGGTGTCTAACTCTTGACTTGACGATAATGACTAGAAATATAATGGGGGGGGGGAGGGGGAGGGGCTGTCTGAAAGCAGCAATTAGGAAGCTCAAGGCTAGAGCTCTCTAAGGCCGCAAAACAGTAGTCTAATCAATATATCATGTCGCCTTGGACCACAATTGACAATCGTACGAGAATTGTAAGAATTGTGTAGTGTGAGAAAAAAAATTAAGTTAAGTTTGACCGAAGAAAATTCATCGAATATTGATTTGTACCAACCAAATTTTTTTTTCTTGCTCGTCCCTTCCATTTAGTACTACGTACAAGCTCCCGCTCCAGATGCTGCCAATTGCAATGCAGTGCTACGTAAGAGTCCCGCCTCGAACGCTGTGGGGTCCAATCAGCATTGAGTCACATACAACAAGCACTAGTGGGGCTAGGATCTGGACCGTAAGTGCAGAAAATCTTGCCCTCTAAGTGGCCCATTCAGCCTAGACTCGATCTGCATCCTGTTAAGTATCTGGGTACCTACATCAGCACCGTAGGTATGTATGCATACGAGGGGCAGCATGCGAGCCTACCTTTTCGTCTATTATGTGAGGCTTTGTTATAAAATAAGACGTTCCAAGCACGATGACTTACTGTAGGTACTTAGCCTGCTATTTGAAGCTCTAGTGAATCAGACACTTTACCATCGATGAATCATACGATCTTTCTTCTTGTTTTATACACCTCATATAAGCGGCTCAAATAAAATACAATTTTACTCACAACATCGAATTGTGATCTTGTTTGAAGCATACCGCTACTTTAGAAAATAGACTTCTTAGTCCTAGGTTCAAATCTGAGAAATAAGGTAGACCGATGCGATGATAATTCACCGATGAATTGGTGGCCGCAGTGTTAGACAATTTCTGAGAACAAAGAGCACTAAACGATATGAACTTATAAAATATCTTGATTTACTTTGTGCTATTTATAAATGTAACAGACTTCATATTGATAATATCGCTGAATGGGCTAAGAGATTCCAATCTGACCTTTAATTTATCGGATCTAAATCTCATGTATGAAGCTACTCGTTATATCGATGGACAAAAACGCCTTCTTAATACAGATTAATACGGACAAGGTTAGAATGGCTTATTGAAGGGGAAGGTCAACGTACTTTGCAGTTTGGGATAACGACGATGAAAGTATGATAAAGATAGACATTTAGGTAACTATATGCCTAGGTAGCATAAGGCATTGGAATTGGTATAATAAGTAAGATATGAAAGCTTGAGGGCATAGGTAAATATTTATAATTCCCGCCAATTTACTACTTTGGGAGTCCTCATATGGATAGTTCGCAATATAATCTCAAGAAGTATATATAGTAAGTTTCGGCTGCCGTCAAACTCGGATCCCCGAGATTAACCCGACAGCGTCCCTCATTCAAGTACCAAGTATATATTTCCAAAGTTCTGTTAAAAACTTTGGGGGGTTGACGCCCTCCTTGATGAACCATCGGTACATTAGATAAGCGTTGAATCTCGAAATATGCAACTGTACTATCTGGATTGCCGCTTAATCATGTTATTTGTTACCTGATGCCTAACAATTCACTCACTAGAAGTCGATCTTGCGTTCTGCCTAGAAGAAAGGTCTTAATATGATCTCTCTAATTGACTTAAGTCAAACAACAACCAAGCCTCCGATCAAAATGCTCTCATACTATTGTTATCCGTGCGCGATTGCTATCGTGGTGGCATCAAAGTCCTTATAATCTTGAACTAACTCAAAACTTAAAATCGAGATACTGAAACAACAACTGGCGTAACGTAGGTTTGAATTATCACTTAGTTTACTTAGGTAGCTCATAAGATAGGTATTTATCACCTGAGATATCGTTAAAGTTACCTTATAGGTAAGTTCCGAGGAAGTATGCTGCCTAGTTGTTAATAACAATTTCCATTATTTTTTGTTTATACCTCTAGATTTTGATATTTAGTCGGAATATCTCTTTGGATAGGACGTTTGGGCTATAGACGTTGCTTTGTGGCCAAGCTTTAAACAGTGTGTATCTAAACGGTATATAACTACCCAGATAGCAGAGGCTTCTTGGCTGCTAGGTTGGGGGTTATCTTTATCCTTAACATGGAGACTCGGCTTTAAACCATCCTCGAACTAAGCATTTTTCCGCGAAGAAGCCATGTATGTCTCACCTCGTATATCGATGCATGACGCGGAAATCTCCCATATCGCGAAGCCAAAATCCCATCTTGGGGCTAGCTTACTTGTAAATCTTGGTATCGTACATACCACATGTATGCACTTTTGCGTGATCCGGAATCCCTAGGTCTAAGAAACGTGGGGTAAAGAGTTATCGTAGGGATCTTGATGCAAGGTAACATGCTCGTCATGTGCCACTACCGGCTATTTCACGCTAGATAAGTGTAACCCTGGGACTTGTGCCAATCAGAAAGAAAAGATTCGAATATGGTTGAAGGAGCGGTGAATATTCTCGACGGAAAGTTCAAGAGGGGAAGAAATCGTTCATCTTTGTGGTCTGTTCTATATGACGAGGTTCGGTGGTACGATTAGACTAAGTGTGTGCATGTCTTAGTATGTACTACTACTCGGAGATGAGGCACTACGATCCTTTTGACCAATAGGGGAGCTGAGTATATCCAGGAGTTCATGGCCTCGGCGACCCTTGAGAGTAGCGCAAGCGTGAACGGAGACGCCGTTATTGTGTGAGTGGTAAGTGAATTGATAGGAAATACCTAAAGGGTAAGCACGCTTAGGTGCGTCGGAGAATATGTCTTCATCTTGTTTGTTATCGTGGTGATATAATATTCGGAGAGAAAAAAATTTTATTTAGAGATGCATTCTTACGGTGCTGAGATGGTGGGTGACGGTAATATCGTTGCCGATCAACATGGTGAAGAAGCTCCCTCACCTAGATGTTCAGGTTCCGAGATAACGAAGCTAATGAGCGGGTCCTGCCAATCATGCGGGATGCCTCATCGGTTTTACGTACATATATGTAGATGCATGTGAGGTAGGTCAGTCTGCAGATCGATCATCCGCCCGAGTCTCAGTAAGCCGGGCTCTGGTAAAACAAATCCGAAGAAGGTGGTGAGCTTCTACCCACGCGAGGCGATATAATATAGGTAGGTATGGGATAAGACAATTGCTAATGGCTTGGGGGGTGGGAGGTAGGAGGTGAGCGGTGTGAAGATGTGAAGATTCGAAGAACTACTATAGGTAGTATATAACTTGCGCGCGGGGCGCTTGAGGTATCGACTACCTACCAATCTCTTAGCGGAGTTACATTAGGAGGTATAGAATCGATAATTGGGATGGGAGCCTTTTACGACAGAGGTATAAGTGCTGAGTGACCAATTGACTTCCA
Organism: Daldinia sp. EC12; assembly: GCA_002120325.1. NCBI lineage: Eukaryota > Fungi > Ascomycota > Sordariomycetes > Xylariales > Hypoxylaceae > Daldinia > Daldinia sp. EC12. The sequence continues at coordinate 144,072 of KZ112938.1, read as the reverse complement.
TTTTAGTGGTAAAGAATGGCCCGAAGCGGCAACTTCTCGTAGGCGAGGTTTTAAGGTTCACTGGTATATGCAAAAGTACACCAAGTACATCATCCCATGATGCAACCTGCATCTGCAGCTTCCTGCAAGCGAGAAGCTGAGAAGGAGGGAGGGCGTATCTTAGGTAACAATGTAATTAGACTTTACCATTGCATTTGCATCTTGTCTTTTCTCACATGCACCTCTCACTAATTCCATAACTTACCTACCTACCTAAATTCTCCCTTCTCATTCCCCTTCCAAAACAGACCATCATTCCTCTCCGATAATACTGTACCCATACAAACAAATGCGAATTTTACTGTCATAATGGAATGCTTAATGCAATGCAACTCATATTTTAAAGGCCGCGCCACTTGAACAGCTACTACATAGGTACGCATTGACTGTCTAGTTACGCCTGACCTAAGAGACGTTGGAGGGGTGAGTGTCATTCGTGATTCATAAATGGTGTGCACTAGGTTAGTTACCAGCGCCTCTTAGACGCAGTAGTGGACGGTTCCACCTCAAGCTACGATACATTTGTTAGGTACATAGCGCGCTACTTCCAATGTATCCCTGCTTCTTTTGTTGAAGTTAATCTAGGGTGGATATGCTGATTTCCTTGCCCGGTGTCAATATCAATGCTAGCAACGCTAGTTCGTGATCTCGCAACGCCCTTATCTTTTTCTCCCTTCCTTTCTTTTGTCCCTCTATCTCGTCTTTCCGCGTAACGCGGTCAAGTCTCTGTGCTGCATCACGCGCACCTAAGAGCAAGCAAATTAGGTTGGTCGGTGAACCTGTTGTACTTGGCCCGCTTCTGTTCTCCCAATGCCTTTATATCTTTCTTAGCCGTCGGCGCGGAGGTAAGGGGGGGAACTGGGAATAATGATGGCCGCTCCCGCGAAGGACATACTTTCTTCGCTGCTGCTGCGACCGGGACAGGCCGCTCAGCGCGTCAACTCAACACATTTCAGTTCAAACGATAATACGCAATCCCCCGACCCCATGAGCCGCGATTATGGCCAACAGCGACATGCCACTGCCGATTTTACTGAGGCCGACGAAGACGAGGATGAGGAAGAAGATGAGAATGTAGACGATTTCGATCTCGACGATGGGCCGCCTAGGCGTCGGCTGAGCCGACCTTTTCAGGAAACGAACGCACGTAGGAGCTCGGCTTCTCTCATACCATTGTTCTCCGCTAGCTACCTTGGTATGTTTGCAATTGCCATCTAGTGGGCATATATCACCTATTGAGCTTTGAACTTACAACCTGAGCCAGATTCTATCCCCGTTTATAATGTCGTCCACGCCATTAGAATAATTGTCCAAGCAAGAACTGAGACCACACTGACTTGGGACCAAATTCGATCACCCCAGGTTTCTCAATTCCTAGTCAAACCTATGCAACAGCAGATTCGGACTCAACATTTTAGTCGTGTAACGCTGTACGCTTTGATGGCAAATTGTCTCCAATTTGCGAAGGAGGGTCAGTTATACCCAGGTAATGTAGGGACTAGTATGACACGGGCGAGGGTCTGTGAAGTTCTCGCCTTGAAATTATTGAAGGAATACAGTACGAGGGAGCTTATTGATGCTTTGTCCTATGACTTCTACCCTCTTCAAGGAGCCCCCGAGACACCGACGACACATTCGAAATCTTCCGATAGTAAAAACCGCCCAGCTGTAGCCCGATCTTCGACGCTCGAGGTGGCTATCCGTGCTTCTGCCAAACACTTCCTTGCTCACCCGCTCGTGGTCCAACAACTTGAGGCCATTTGGAATGGTGCTATTAGTTTCTATTCGTCACAAGATAATCTTCATCGGATTATGTCCAAGCCTTCGAGCCAGAGTGATAATGCACAAAACAGCCCGGCGGGGGTTCGAACGCCGCTTCTTAGCCACCAGCCTGCCAAGGAACCACTATCTCAATTGCCGCTGCATCAGATACCTGTACGACGAACGGTCAATCTGTACGACCCACGCCAAGCGTCTCCTCTGAAGTTATCTCGCCTTCGCGTTCCTCGTTATAGACAGTTTCTATCGACGTGCTCTTTGTTTGCCTTGATATGTCTATTTTTGGCAGTTCTAATAGAGCGCTCTAGTCGCATTACTGAACTGGAATTAATCTTCTGGTTTTGGAGCGCAGGTTTCATGCTTGATGAAGTTGTCGGTTTCAACGAGCAGGGGTTTTCCCTGTATATCATGAGCTTTTGGAACATTTTTGATCTGGGCATTCTACTGTTGCTCATCATCTTTTACTGTTTGAGGGTCTATGCGGTGTTTGTTGTTGACCCCCATCGTTGGAACGAGATGGCATACGATGTCCTGGCTGCGAATGCTATACTCTTATTACCCCGTATCTTTAGCGTGTTAGATCACTATCGATACTTTTCTCAGCTTTTGATTGCCTTTCGGCTCATGGCGGTGGATCTTGCGGCTGTCTTTGTTCTTGTTCTAATTAGTTGTTCTGGATTCTTCGTGTTTTTTACACTCTCCAGCAATCAGAACGCCGCCCCCGAGGTGGCTTACAAGATATTCCAAATTCTTATGGGGTTTACGCCAGCTGCGTGGGATGTGTAAGTTCACAAGCACCCCTGGGATCCTTGAGATAATATGAGCTGATCGAGTTTTTCAGATGGCCAGAGTATACTTTCTTAGGCAAGACGTTACTAGCAGCTTTCCTTATTATTTGCCATTTTCTCGTCGTGTAAGTTTGTCTAAAGGTACAGAGACCCTACGATTCTAATAGAAGGTAGAACAATTCTAATCACCGTACTTACGAACTCTTTCACGGCGATTGTATCCAACGCGAACGAAGAGCATCAGTATGTAATCACTTATATAGTCTGGTGGTCTTTTATACTTACACTGGCCCAGGTTTTTATTCGCGATTAATACTATATCTATGGTCAAGAACGATGCGATGTTCTCTTACGTTGCGCCAGGCAATATCCTCGCCTGGATCTTAACGCCATTACGATATGTGATGTCCATTAGACAATTTGTGATCTTAAACCGCACCGTCATTAAATTGACCCATTTTCCTATTCTATTTTGCATTTTCATTTATGAGAAGTATTTTCTCGCCCCATCTATTTACGAGCCGACGGATCTGGTTGAGCACCAAGGGCGCCGTAAAACCAGAGGAATATCATTCACCGATCTCGCTAGTAGGGGGACCGCCCTTTTTAGCCCAAGCATGAAAACACGCGAGGAGTCGATTGCCGGGTTTCAAAAGGATCGTGCGCTGGAAGAGGTTTTCCGTCGACCTCCTGATGTTAGCACAATACGGAGCCAAAGAAGACAAGAAAGGAGGAAGACGCAGACGGCTATTCGTAATTGGATGGAACAGAATGACGAGATTGGTGAACGTCTCTCTCATTGGCCAACGATTGACAGTCGTCCGAGCCTCTCGCAGCGAAGAATGAGCATGAGCCGTGACTTTCCTAAGAGGTCTAGGCACGTCTCTGACATTCGATCGGCTGCCAGTGACCCCGCCGACCTTGTATCGAATAGCGGTTTTCCTGGTTCTAACGTTAGGGAACTCAATGGCCAAATTGATGAGCAACAGGCACGATATAGGGATCAGACGGGAGCAGATGGTGACGATGAATTCGTAACAAATGATGAGGAAGAAGACGAAATGGTCGTTGCGAGTCGTCATAGCAGCATTGCTAGCCCGCGAGAACGCGATGACTATTTCACGTCCTCTCCAGACTTGAGGCGTGAAGTGTTAGCTCCGTCGTCTTTAAGCTCCTCTTCGCACCACCAAAGCATGGCCGTCACGTCGCCTAGAACTAGCAACACGCCTCGTCGTCAAGGTCTCCATAGTCGCACGCTCTCCACAAATACCATCCTTTACGCTCCGCAAGAACCCAATCAGTTTGAAGCAAGTCCATCCTTGATCTCGGAAGAACCATCAGGAGCAGGCTCTCACCCACGAAGGAGTCGGTTAGGCACAGCGGCGGAATCCTCCATGCCAAGCGGCACACGTTCGCCACGGAAAACGCAAAACAGACCTCCCCTGGCAACTCGACCGAGACCGATTCCTGCAAGATCTGCGCCTAACCGCTCCATCCTCATCAATGCTCCTCCGAGAATTCGACGGCTTTCCTCTGTTGACGGGGGCATTAACTCTGATGTAGGATTAGATGCATTCGGTGCCGTGCCATCCTCATTTGCGACACAAATGGCCATGGCCACGGGCCAGTTGAAAGCACCGAACCAAAGCAGTCAAGAGCGCGAGGACTCAGATAGGATAAGCAGATTAATTCTGGCCAGGATGAAGAATCTCGAGGAGAACTTTGCGGATGCTATGAAGGAGATCCGAGCAAGAAGCGCAGCGCCCACGACGCAGAATTCAGAAGATGAGGGCGGTTGGAGAACTAGCACGAGCGGGGGAAGGCCATCGAGCAGTAAGAGGCCGTCAGGGAAGAGTAAGAGTGAAGGGAATCGGCCAGGGAGTAATTGGGAACAAAAGGACGGTTTGGAGGCGGTTCCGGCAAGGGGTTATGGGTTCAAGGGAAAGGGAAAGGGGAAGGAGGTTGAGGGGACAATAAGCGCCGGCGAGCCGGAGGACGAGCAGATATCAGAGTTACCGAGAAGAGGAAGTTCCGTCTAAGCGGCGTCCTGGGATGAATTCTTGCTAGACTCTTATGTTCCATGAGTTGGCCTTCATAAATGATGCATTTTGGCGTTTTGGGTTTGTTTGCCTTAGGGCTTCGGAAGGCAACGGTAAACAAAGGTGGCCTGAGTCTTTTTTTCTTCTTTTCTTTTTTTAATACGATACCAAGGGTGTGGTGGTTGAGACACAAGCATATACCTACTTATCAGCTGTGTTCTGATCTGGCATGCGATTTGAGATATGCCCGAATGACAGCTTATAACTTTGTACTATTAAGCAAGCAAGCAGATGTGGATTTGTGCATAAGATGGCTTCTTAGAGCTGATTGTTACTTATTCATAAGGGCTTTTCGAAATTTGCTTGACTAGCATTCTGTTTTTTTTTTTTTTTTTTTTTTTTTTTTTTTTTTTTTTTTTTTTTTTCATGTTGTACTTCTAGCTAAGGGGTAGTAAGAACAAATAACGCCGGCCGTTACGTTTACCCAAATCATATACTATGCGCGTATAACTAACCCTCTTGTCGTGATAGATTGATCCTAATCTTCCAGTCGTGAAATTTCCAATTATCCGAAGCCAATATAATACTCTTGTGTAAAGAGAAAAGATGCTTGCATCTGCGCATTCTCTTCATCATGCCCATTTTATATTGCTTTCTTTCTTTCTCTTGCCTTTTTCTAGTGCCTATATCTTAACAGCTTGGACACACCAAGACTCTTCCCGGGTGTAATTCGTTCAGATGCCGCCGCCGCTCCGGTCGACGCTGACGTAGAAGTTGGGGTTCTCGGGGGAGTTCTTTTGGGCCCGTTCGTTACGGGTTAGGGCAGACCGGCGGTACTGGACTGCTACTGCGATGCCGGCTGTTGCGACGGCGGCAAGAGCGAGGCCGGGGTGTCGGGATCTGAGGTTGAGGTTAGCTTGGTGGTACTGGGTAGTGGTGATGATGAGGCGGGTTTAAGATTGGTGGGTTGGTATTAACTTACAGACGCCCTCCGGTGGTGATTCTGGCAGCTCGAGTGTGGTCCATGTTTTCCTCTAAAGCTTGGTGTTTGCTAATAGTACAGTGTATGTTAAGATTGCTTTGTTTGTTCAAGCTTCGGATTTCTTATAGGAAGCTTCAAAGTCTTGATTCTTTGCGATAAGTTAAGAGATAAAGATAAGAAGTCTCAATTTATTCTATCAGTAGTAAAACATGTAAAGTCCTAATGAATATAGGTAGCGCAAGAAAACGAGAGCCAACTGAGAGAAGATCGCCGGGCAGATAGGCCGATTTATATAGCTTAGGTAGGTAGGTACCTATGTATGCAGGTTAGAGCAATCGTACCTCACCCTCCACTGACCGCCACATACCGAACGGAGAATCTAGGGTGGTGTAATTGATAAGAAGAACTCCAATTTTATGTCATACAAGGGGGGGAGACCCTCTCTAGCCTCTAGCGGGCAGGAGGGTTCTAGATTCCCCAGATTTTCGGGTAGGAGTGGGCAGATGCTGATGAGGTCAGTGGTGCGATTCTTTCTGGTGCGAGAACGAAAAAGTTAAGGGCAGAAGAGCTTTGACCGGTTCGGGATATGGGGCACGCGAGCGAATAAGGGTAACGCTAGTAAGGTTTGTAACACCTTATCGGGAGGATTTCCGGGAACTTTAGGTCCTTAGATTCCTTAGATTAGCTACTAGGTACCATAACTACCTGCCATAGCTACCTACTTTAAGCAATGCTCTTAGTAACAGACTTTCGTAGGCTTGCATTAGGGCAAGTACTATAGAAAGGAAGTGATAGACATGTAGAAATTGTTGAGCAGGAGGGGGGACGGAAAGAAGGAAGAATAAAGAATGAATCATAATGCGGAGAATGAAATTTAATTACATAATTCATAAGAGACGATATGTAATTTCTCCAAGATTTAAGCATCTCACAGAAGATAAAATAGTTTCAATATTTCTTCATTCCTTTCCAATTTCCAATTTTCGATCCGCGGTATAAGACTTGATATAGAAGGTAGGTATAGGTACCTAACCTATTTATGTATATACCTACATATTTAGTGTATTGTATTTATGCAGCTACGGTTGCTGACTTGTCAAGTCTCACAAGGACTACCTAGCTAGCCACCGCCAGGCAGAAGCCTATAAATCAACTTCAACCTACGTGGATGATGCCTATCGTGATATATAGCACATCTATTGTAATTGAAGCGAGGTGGTAATGGAAACACTTGGCCCTCTTTAAAAGTTGGCATTTGGACATATCTCCTGCATGGATAGCATAGATGTACGTGGATGTATTGGTATGCTGCAAGGCTAACAGTATAGACGCATTGGTACACACACTGTCCCATAAGGCTTACCCCGTCGATCTTCATCGCCTACTTCACATGTGCTATACTGACCAATTAGGATACAGAAGTAGGAGGGAGCTATGTGGCTTGAAGAGGCGCAATTAGAAATGGTATATAGTACTTACATGTATACTTACGTGTATGCCTGTGTGAGTATATTTGCTACCTGTGATTATACCTAGTTCCATGTATAGGTACATGGAGTCTTATACAATGCCAATGTACATGTATGCTTCCCGCTTGCCGCATGGAAGCTTGCATATAAGCAGGCAGTCATCAGTCAGATATATCAGAGAAGGCAACTACAGCCTTATACATATTTAGTCTTTTTCTGAATTTACTTAGGTATTACTTTTCACTCCTCCAAGCTCCCAGGCAGTTACTCAATACCTAGGTAGTTAACCTTTCTTCAGACGTTGCTATCTACCTCGTTTCAAAGTTAGCTTAGACCCTTGCTCCTGTAGCAACAACATGCTTTCACAGCAACTAGCTCAACAGAGTGCAGAGTCTCAGGAACATCCCGCTTCAACGGATCCCACTCCTGTGCCTCAGGGTTCTTTAATCGATGCCGCGATCGATCAGCTGCTAAAGGAGCAGTTTAGCGAAGATGACGTCGACTACAGTTTAAAGTCTCGGGAGAAGTCAGATATGACTAGACTCATGCACGTTCACGTCGAATGTAATCATGGGGATACTTTGGTTATCGTTAACTTCCCTACAGGCTACTTAAGCTGTAGTGGAGAAGAGGTAGGTGAGTTTCTAGTAGTACTATTAAAGAGCCTATAGCTTGCGTCTTCGTAAATGAGACAAGTCTGGCTTGATGTTTCATTATCAACGCTATTTTATTATATATATAATACTATATAGGGCGTTCAAGAAGTAACTGGCGCCTCTCTTCTTGATATAACTAATCAACTTTCGTTATAGTGGACCTCAAAACGCTTCCTCGTCCATTCGGAGAAGCTCCTTGCTACTGGCTCCAAAGTCTTCGTGGATTTACTGTCACCCGCAAAACAGGATCGCCTCTTGAAGAGGATTAAACTCACCGGCGATACTGTCTCCCCGAAATTTGTCCTTGATCTCACCCCTTCGGCCGAGGGAGACGACCTAGCTGCGCAGTTGATAGATTTGTCTCTCCCTCCTGGCATTACGAACTGGTGGATGTCAAAGGAGAGACTTCGTATCTCACAGTATTTGGTTTCCGGTCACGATGATCACTGCTTTCGTCACAAGGAAGTTCCCTTGGATTGCAATAAGAAGGACACGTATGTCCCGCGCCAACTAGGTCCCAATGAACGCCTTCCAAGCATCGACCTTGATGAAATCGAAACCTCAGAGCCAAGAAATATTGTTGACTACTGTCCTATCCGGCATCGCGTCAATATAATTCGCCTCATTCTAGCCATAGAAGGTTATGACTTGGTCTTGAACTCAGCACCACGGGTTTACACGCTCACAAGTATCGCCAACATCCTAGACTGCACAAGTGTTATCGTAAGTGGAAAAGTCGAGAGAGGTATACGTTTTGATTACTGACTTTACTTATTATAGAGAGACTCCGTGTATACTTGGCTTTTAGCAGAGCCTAACACCGACTTTATTGACATTAATACAGAAGTTGCGTTTAAAATTGCGTGGACCTTGGGAATAGACAGTATCACTAGAGCCGCCTTTCGCATTCTTGTCGTCGAGAAGGCCTTGGACACTTTAGCTACTCTACCTCCCGTACAAAAGGACCGATATACCATTTTCGGCCGCCCTCGAGTAGATCTACCTGACGACCTGCAGACTGTTGTTCAATATGCATCACAAAAGCTTGTCGATCGTGTCCAGCAGACACTTGCACAACTGAAGTCGGACCAGTTCTACAATATATTTGATATTTTGGAATACAAAAAGTTTATAGAGGCTGGCGACGTCATTCGCACGGCTCTCTCTACCAACTCAAGCCCAAACGACGCCCTTTCCACCTCAAATCCTGATCCTCTACGTCACCGACTACTTGATGAACTATTAATTTCTTTCAATGCCCTTTTCAAAAAGCTACTAGAATATAAAGGTTGGATCTTACAGAGGGCAATGGGCGCCGTAGATGGGTATCACCGGCAGAGTGACTATGATCGTGACCGGCGATGTTATGTGGAACTTCCAAGGCGGGCTCCTGGCTCCTTACTCATTAGCAATTTTTCCGAGGCCCAGCATCTTCTAACTCCATGGTTCTGGGAACATCTAGCTTCGTGTCCTACAGACCACGACGGTCCGTACTTTCCTGATCGCTTTTTGGCTGAATGCGTAGACGATTTCAACCATAGGGGAATTAGAGCAGCGATGTACCTCTCTAGGGGAAGCCACGAGAAATTTGCAGACCTCTTTGACTTCCATCTCGAGAATTTCCGTAATGAACTTCACAGCGCCTTGATAAACCTATGGTCTACTTGGACGAAGCGCGACCTGGAGGTTCCACTTGCTAGAACTAAGCACCTCATCGTGGCATTGGCGGAAGAAGAGTTTCAGTACCTGCCCCTCTGGGCCGGCGGGCTTAATGACGACAGCGGCGGCGTTTTCCAATCGGCCGTCCCGGACGCGGATCTGGGCCCTATCGGTCCTGGACCAGCTTATCGCACGGGGAATACCGTGACGACGGATACTTCGAGTATCTGCCAATCTGACAAGACACCGAGCGAAGTTAGCACCGCGACCATGACCGCCGGTCGGTCCGTAAACGCCGTACCTTCGAATGTAGGCCAGAGCACCGTCCATGATGATATATCTGTTTCGGATAGTCGAGTTTCGTTCACACCCGCAGCTAGCACCGCGGCGTCAACGAATACCATGGCTGAAGAGGATAGCGATGGTTATGAGTCAATTGGCAGCGATGAGATTGACGAAGAGGCTTGGTCTCAAGTCGAAGAGCCTCTGACGTAGTGATAGGTATGCATACTTGAGGAGTCGGAGGAATTGGCTGGTTGATAATAGAAGAGATGCCTGAATAAATGGGATGGTGAGGTTTTGGAAAGTAAATAAGCAGACGTGATGTGTGGGTTATGTTGGGCGATGAGGGTGCGAATTGGCTTCATATTATTTGGGTAGGCTGAGTTGCGATAAGAGGGATAAACCATTGCTCTTTGTTGAGTGTATCATGTGCAGTGCGAGGCGTGAATGGATATACTTGGGATAGACTTAAACTCATAGCATACCTTAATCGCAGAATATCTCTCCATCTCATTTTGTCACACTATCCAGATCGAATCTCGTAAATAGCGAAGATTTGGTAAACATTGGCAAAAATAAATGTTGTGAGATGGTTAAAATCTCTATTTCCCCTAGGACTTTCTTGCGTCCTAGGTTAGGTAGGTAGGTAGTTATCTGAAGCGGGTATATAGTTTTGCTATCACACTGAGCGACCTCCAAGAAGGTAGGTAGCGGGCCCAGCACAGGTTTCATAGTACAGGAAGCAGATCAAAGGTATCATGGTGGAGAAAAATGAAAAGAAAAACAACAGCAGCAAGTCTGGACAGCCCCATCCTTGTTGATTGCGGCCACCTCCTCTCCTCTGCTAGGTAGCAGCACATGATTCGAAGAAAAAAAAAATAAACCCTCACGAATCCCAGACACCACTAAACCCGATGTCCCTTTTTTTCTCGCCCTCTGAACGCCGGTTCTCATGCTCATGAAATGTAGTCTGCCATACTGTGCAGTAATGCGGCACTTCTTGCTGTCTATCCCTTTTACACCGGGATGGTTGTCCGTGATTACGTTTATGTATAGCGACGGGGGTATAAAATCAAGAGGTATAATGAAGAATTGAAAATTACGTTTATACCATGGAAAACCCCGGGGTTGATGACGGCATTTGTCAGATCCACTCCATGTCGGCCCCTAAGTCTGCCTCTACTACCTCCATACTCTGCTTCCGAGGCCGACCTCGAGGTCTAGGCTTCGAATTAGACCGCGCTCGTTTCTTTCGCCCTCCGGGAGCGGATCCTGCCTTTCTCTTGCGGCCGCGTGGGTCAATATCGGCTACGTCTTCGTCACCTTCTGCATCCGAAAGTGTTGGTTCGCCCTCAAGATCATATTCTTCTTCCTCGTCGGGCACCTTGACTTCGCTATCAACGTTTAGAAGTTCGACAAAGGCTCTGCATTGCTCCATCATGCGTTCCGGCATATCCAATGCAGATATGATTCTGGCGAGGTCATCCCAGACTTTATCTCCGGTAACCCCCTGGACTTTAATTGGGGGCTTGGTGAGATCTTTAGGGACACTTTTACCTTTATTATTCTCGCGTCGATTGGAACTGAGCCCGTATAGTCGGCGTAGATGAGTACGCGCCTCCCAAAGCATAAGGAGGATGGTCGAACCAGCTGCTAATTGACAAAGCCGCTGTCGATCAACAGGAGGTGGTGCAGGGGCGGCAGGCTGTTCTTCACCCCCAACGGGTTCCTGGGAGATGGAGGCTTGATCCATGCGTACCTGGAAGATCTCGGACTCGATAGCTTGGGCAATACCAGAGCCTATGGCAGTCACCATCTTCTCCATGGCAGTAATTGTAGCCTGCAACTCGCCGACAGTGACGAACTCGAAGAAAGCAATGTTCTCAACTATAAAACGAGAGAACTCGACGTGTGGCGACAACGCTTGATCTACGGGAAGCTTCGCGGGATCAAATTCAACCTGCCCAACAAGCTTCTCGAGGAATCTGATACGATTCTTAGACTTGCTAATCTTGAGGACTTCGGTGAGAAGATGGAGTTTCGGCGTAAAGGGGTGCTCAGTCGCGCCTCGCGGGTCCTTGATAACATCGCGTTGATACTGGAAGGCCGAATGTATCGCTTTCGCGTATTCTCTCTCGAGCACACTCTCGTATTTCTCATGAAGCGCTCTGTGCTCATGGTATGCAAGCTCAGAGATCTTAGGTACCGGACAAGTTTCAAGTGTAATGAGGGTGACACCAGTTTCCTTTGGATGTACTAAACCCTGCCGATTGATACTTGCCAATACCTCCATAGCTAGAAAGGCGTGGTCATCGTAAGTCGATAGAGCAATGCGAGTTATGTCTTTGAGGAACCGCTGTGTAGTTGCGCTCGCCACATCATCAAAGCTAGTACTACCCATAATCTTCAAGTCCTTCTTAATAGACTCTTTGCCGGTAGCCGCTGAAGATGCTGCTTGCTCAGACCTTTGTTCCTCTATCAACAGAAATTCCTTAAAAGATCGGAGAATCATTGATTCTAACACAGGTATTTGCTCGTCAAAGGCTTGTTGGAACGTCGTATAAACGTTGGCGGCGACGTAATTCCTGGGATTGGATTGGCAAATCAGCCCTATAGCATCTAATGCTGGACGCCTCACATCTGCTGGCTGTGATGGATTTGCAAAAGGGACTAGAACGTCTACCATGAGTTTCGATACCGAGCCCTTCCACTTGGGTAAATTAGGTTCGGATTTGAAGCGCTCCTCGTGACTATCTAGGTTACAATGTTTACCGATCATTCCGACGATGAGAGAATATCGGTCAAATTGCCTGATTTTCGTTTGGTCGAGTGGCCCCTTTTTGTTTATTCCCAGGATACCTTTCAGACACGAGAGTACTAGTCGCGCTAGGTTTTCGGACGACTGAAGAAGTTCACTGATGATCCATATACACGCTACAACGTCGTCAAGAAGAGCTCTTGTTACCTTTGAAGTAGCCGGCATAAGAACCTTGCGAACATCCGAAAGGAATTTCGAATGCACGCTAGATACCTGTGGTAGTACACGGCGGTATATGACAACCACAGCCCTTGAAACTGCCAGGTCTTCACTAGTGCTGACACTGGCGATATGAGGCTCTAATTGTCGAATCTGCTCGAAGGTAAACAGTTTTGGGTCTGCTTTTGCGAATATCATAAGAACCTGGAAGGCATCTCTACTAGATGGAATTGATGGATCATTAGATTCGGGATTGTTGATAAGGTCGACCAAATTTGCAACAAGTCTTGTGCAAACTCTAGCATTAGCTTCGGCGAGTTTTGAGTCTGGTGATAGTATCGTTTGGAAGACCTTATCCAGAACCAGCGCGGTATTTCCATGCTTGACGGTCTGGACCATAAGGGCGACATGGTCGGTAAGGGACTGCTTGAAAGCTACCGTGTCATCCTCCTTGTAGAACGGCGAAATCCAAACTTCCTCTATCATCTGCCTAGCGAGCTCCCGTACACCCTCGTCTGGATCTTGCGTACGCAGCAATAATCCATTTGCAATAGCGCTCCGAACTGCCTTGCTGTCATTTCCCAAGTAAATGTCCTTAGCCAGCTTCATTGCTCGTTTCCGCACGCCGATTCCAGAATCGATGAAACGTTGTATGACAGTTGGTGTCATCCTCTCCTCCAACCTAGGGCGCATGCTCATGCACTTTCCTATAAGACCAAGGGCTGAGTCGCGTACCTGGGGGGAAGAATCGTTCGAGCATTGGAGAATGAGCTCGATGAAAGCACTATCACCGTCGAGGATGGTAGGATCGGTGTCCAGTACTAGATTGATGCTTTTGAGGCTGCGGCTGCGCACGGTTGCCTGATCTGTAGTCATGGATCCCATAAGTATATTTAGGATATTTTTGAACGATCCACAGAAACTTGATCTGAGCAATATGATGGAATAGGAAAGCTTCGCATGATTCGGGACCACGGACTTGAAACTATACTCCCGGGAAAGCCATTTCGGATCCTCAATCATGTTACGGAGGCGAAATGCGATTCTCCCAAATTCACGATCTCGTTCTTCTGAATCTTCGCCTTCGGCAGAATCGTACCCAAGGCTAACCTGTGATCCCCAATCTGTTATTAAATACGAAATGGCACCTTTCAGATAAGGATCATCGCCTAGACGATCTTGCAGGTATTCTAAAACGACGCGATACGGCCCTAGCCAGCTGATTGCCCTTTCCATCGACTTGTTACCTTCCAGGACATTCAGAGTCAGATCAGCAAGCCATTGACCCAGCTCGTCCGAGTCGCTGCCCTCGAAATTGGTGGCAGTTTTCCTGACGTGGGATCGCAATTTTGATATGGCGGCAGCCATAACGCCGAGGAGTTCCAAGGCCATGTTCCTCGCTGGCGCCGCATTTTTATCGCCATCCATCTGCTGAAACATGATGTACATGGTAAGTCGGAGTAGTAGCTCTGCAGCCGGCCAGTCAGGGGAATCTAGACATGTAGTAAAGTCCTCTATAAATAGATCTAGTAAATTTCGGTAGGGTGTATCTCCAGACTTGGTCGATTTTAATGCCCGTTTTACTATAAAGTTGACGACATACGTAGCGTTGCGGTAAGCGCCATCAGTAAGAGGTTTCGAAAGAGCCTGAAGCTCTTGGATAGCTGTTGAGTGCTGAATCGCTGCGGATGCCTCTGTCTTGATTGTATATGTAGTCTCGGCCTTTCCATTCATACCTTCGGCAGAAGATAGCGGGTCGCTATTCCCGTCATCTTCTGCTATGGACTGCATCATTCGACCGCGAAGCTTCTCCTTGCGATCATCCACCTTCCCAGCGCTTGCTTGTATTAGTCGCATGATCAGGGCCGACACGGGCTGGATACTTTTCCCTTCCGAAAGCTTAAATTGCCTTGCACTCTGCTTGCCGATAGGTAGCTTCTCAAGAGATGTCAGAATTTCATTAAAGATGCCTTCCCTCTGAGGAGGATTCATCAGGAATATCTGCGATAACACATTCATAGCTACTAAGCGAAGTGTATCAAACTTTTGAACTCCGACAACTGAATCTTTCTCTGTATGTGCGTTCTCAACGAAAATGAGACGCGACGCTACGAACTCCAGAGTATGCACGACGGTTTCGGAGAGGTCAATACTGGCTATTAGGTCTGACATTAGAGAGAAAACCTTCTGGCAGGTCGTGAATAGAGTACTAATAGCCTTTTTATGTATCGTGAGGAGACGAAATAAGTTGCTTGTGGGACCGGTGCTCCTTAGCTCGGCCGTGGGGATGATGATATCCCCTATGACATTTCTAAAAAGATTCAGGCCTTGCTGAATCAAATCTTCGGAGTACAGTTGCTTTTCTTCTCGACCGCCACACATGATACGAAACGCAGTGCGAGCAGCTTTGAGGCCCATTTCGATATCGTGAAGCTGCTGAACCCAAAAGCCGACATCGGTTTCACCCCATGCCTCATCCAATTTGAACTCAAGCGCATCAGCATGCTTCAAAGAACCCTCGCTTAGACTTTGGATTCGGAGAAGATCATTAAGGGGTGCCTGGCGGAAACACCCAAGGTCAATGGCTCTGCTTATCTGCCTTTGCGCTTTATCATGTGCAGCTATCGTCATAGTCGGTTCCTGTTCACTTGTTAGGATCACTAGATGTGATGCGGTACCGCTTGATAGTTGGTCCTCGGCAGTAAAGATCTCTTGAAAGCATCTGCGCAAATCGGAAAATGCGGCGTTAGCGAGTTCACGTTGGTTGAGCTCACCCCCAAGAGGATCTTCAAGTTCTTCATGAGAAGTGTGCTTCTTTCTTGCTGACAAGTGGGCAGGGATATCGGGCGAATCGGGGACCACAGCAAACTCATTCTTATTGAAGCCCCCCGCAGGTATTTCAACACTAATTTTACCCTGTTTAGAGTAACTAGCTGATGAATCGGGTAGGGTTTGTTCTATCTTATGAGATGAATACTCATGGTTCCCTGGCGGTTCAAAGTTCTCTGGAGCAGCGCGCGTCGGTTGAGGGGTTTCGGACTTCACTTTGGTTACCGACTGAGAAGGCACTTGCGGAATTTGCGAGGCCGGAAGAGCGGGTGCCTTTGGCGTTACCATTAAATCCGCAAGTGAGACCGTCTGGGCCTGACCTGGCGTTGCTGGAGAGGGGGACAACGCAGGTGGCCTTGTTGGTGCATACGTAGATGCGGCCACATCCAATTCCCTTCGTGAAGGCAGATGAACTTCGATTCGAGATTTATTATGAGCAACAGCTTGTGCGTTTAACGAAGCAGGGTTGTGCTTAACGACCTTAGCCAGCTCTTGCCTACGCTCTTTGGGCGACTTCTTCGCAATTCGGGGCGACATGCTATGACCATTGGGCGTCGAGGCGTTAAGGATTTCGGTAGCGGAGCAGTGGAAGGATATAGATGTATTGTCATAAACCAGCTTCGCAAAGGGAGACATGCCATCGACAAGACTTTGGGATGTCCTTTTGGTTAGAGAGGTAGCTTTCGGCGCGGATTTGAATTGGCTATAGCGATTTTGGTCAGCATAGCTAGCTAGGAGTGGCCAAGAGGGCCCTTCATGCGAATAGAGCGCGGTGGAAACACTCACAATTTTGTGATCTTGTCGGCCTTGAGGAGGTTCTGCACAAACTCGAGACTTCCCTCGACACGCTTAGAAAGGCTCGGGTTCTCGGCTTCCTGATTTAAGGCATCGTAATCTTCTTTCGAAACTAGACGGGAGAGTGACGGCGCAAACGGACCAGATCCGATAGTAGGATTGCTGATGATATCTTTTTTGACATTTAGGTTCTCGTTAGGTTACGGGAAGAAAAAGTTTCAAGTTTGTGCGTGTGAAAAAGAGTAGATAGAAGTACTACAACAATAGGGAAGGAAGGAGCAACTTCAGAAGCTGACTCACCTGGCTCAAAAGGAAAGACCGATGTGAACGGTGTATAAGGAAGGGCCTCGTTTAACGTAAATGGTTTTGGGCCATTCTGTCGCTGGTAGACGTCGGGACCAGGCTGATGAGGATAGGCTTGCTGGTCAAAATGAGGCGCCACGCCATTCTGATCGATATGATACGGGTTCGCCATCGTATATGTAGCTCAACCTACGCCTTACTCGTATTATCTACGGCGGTGAAATTAATCGGTTTCCCGCTACGTCGTAATCGCTATGCTATCAACTCATTGCAGTCGTCTTTATCGCGAAGAACAGGGCAAAAGCGTGGATCGTGACATGCGTAATACTGCGAAAAGGGTTCAATTACGGTCTCGGAATTTGATACGATAAATAACGTATCGGGATTGTTGATTACGAAGTAAATATAAGAAGAAGCGGCAAAGATTAGATGTAGAAAATGCTAACATGTAGACGCGAACGGACAGCCTGATAGCGTAGCCTTGCGCAACTCGAGAGGCTTTAGGTAATTTGATTGATCCGTTTGGAAGAGCGGGTGAGGTTTCAATATGGTCCTAAACCGGGGGTGCGCCTTGCCACGCCTTACTACGTCCGCGCATTCCATACTAAGCTCCATTTTTTACATGTATTATTGTACAAGTACTGAAGTACATGCCTACGGTGAGTACCGAGGTACCTAATTAAACCAAGGGTCCGTTATCATCTTATCGATAGCGCATTAGATCCCTACTAACGCATGGAGCTACCAGACATTTTTGATTATGCAGTGCATCTTCTAATAATTTTTCTTACCACCGTACACTCGCAATTGACTTCTTCGCCTGCCTGCAATATACCACCACGACGTCATTTAGAGCAGTCAAAGTGTATATAATTCAAAAATGGCTGCGATTGGCTCTCTAGTATTCTGTACCGACTGTGGAAACCTGCTTCCCGTATCCAAGGGCAATGTCAAGAATATCTTACATTGCGAATGCTGCGGTGCCGAAAACAGAGGTCCGTTATAACTGCGAGATAGCTGCACGCCAGTATGTTGAAGGAGTCTTCTAACATTTTTTTCTGATAGACACGGCATCGAAGACGACTATAACCCAAAGCAAACCCTCAGATTTTCCTTCCGTGCTTCGGCAAAAACTCTCCATCGTACAATCCGTCGAACGACATAAAATTCAAACAGAAGCCGTTGTCAACGAAACATGCGAGAAGTGCGGACGTACCGAAGTCAAATATTCAGCAGTACAGTTACGTAGCGCCGACGAAGGCAGCACTATCTTCTACACCTGCGATTGTGGTCATAGGTATGTTGTTCCCCCATGCGCATGTAAATTGGACGCTGCTAATCAGTTTTCTGGAATAGGTGGAACACCAACAATTGAGGTTCTCTCAAAAGAGGCTATCTTCTAGGTTTCTCTAGTAAAGGAGGTAATGAAACCGAGAACAAGTCTTATAAAATCAAATCATGCGTATCCCTTTTTGGTATCCTGCAGCCAACCCAAATGTAACGCCAGTTTCCAAACCACCATCTATGCCGCTACTTTTGGAGCCTCTGGAATGAGAGCATATTCTGCTTGGTTTGACTGCTCGTGCTCGGCCATGTCTAGAGCAACAATAATGCTTTCGCGCACGACTTTCTCCTTGTCGTGAAGGAATCGCTTCAAGGTCTCTTCGACACCTTCCTCTTCGCCAAGACTTCCTAGTGCCTCCGCCGCTTCGTGCCTCACCATACTAGCCTCCTCGAGATTGCTCAACGCTGCAGTAAGGGCCGGGATCGAGGCGGGGTGGGAGAGTTGGCCAAAGACGAACGCAATCTCATGACGGAAGAGAGCAGACGGGTCTGCGAATCCCTTGGCTAGGGCATGAACGGCCGGAACAGCTGTTGGAAGATCCGGTGGCGACGCAAGGTCTCGTAGTGCGAACATGGCACGGTATCTGATGAATAGAGGTTTGCTTGTGTCCATCAAATCCTTCTCTAGTTCCTGGACGGTCTGCGCAGAGTCGGGCATCGGAGGAGCTGGGTCGACAGAAGCGAAATCGCTATGTTCTTGTAGTTAGGATGTATAGCCATTTTACAGACAGTTAGTTTTCTTGTGAATGGATATGGCATACCTTTGGTGAAGTTTCTCTGCCTTTCGTTGTTCCGAATTCTCCCACTCGATTCGGTCGATAGCTATTTCGCAGGTTTCCTTAACAGCGATATCCTCTCCCTCACGATCGCGGTACTTGCGCAAAATCTCTAAGTTTCCAGCATCGCCGAGAGCACCCAGAGCCTCTGCTGCTTCATGACGGCACATGGGGTCCTCTTGTAGGTCAGCGAGGACTTTCTGAAGATGGGGAACAGCTGCCAGATTGGCTGACTGGCCCAAACAGTAGGCTAGCTCATGTTTGAGCAGTGCTGATGGAGATGTGAAGGCGGCTGCAATAGCGTCGATAGCTCTGAGGGCTTGGTCTCCAGTCTCGTGGCGTGCGAGGTGCTTCAGAGAGAAGAGGGCGCGGAATCGGACGGGTAGCGGGGTAGCTTCGGAGCAAAGAGATTCGCGAAGACTCGCAATAGTGGCTAGGGTATCTGCATCGGACGTCATGGTGAATTAAAATTATGGAAGTTCCGAGGTGCAATATCCTGTAGAATTTAAACCAAGTGAGAAAGATCCAACGAAAATAAAGTTGAATTTACAGAACGAAAGCTGCGGAGGGAAATTTTGGGTAGTGGCTTTCGCACCAAAGTTTTGTTATCAAGTAACTAGCGTTGTACGATAATGCATGCAACCCCTCCATCAATTGAGGTCCTTAGAAAAATTCTCCGCACTATGAGGTATGTACATGCATACCTACCCAAATAGGTACATAGTAGATCCTGCACTGTTACCCACATTGTCATCTAATTGAAGCACTATAAACAGTAACGCTAAAGTCAAAGATCAAATTTGATAAAGTCAAAACCCATCCACTTTTTCTGTATCGATAACACTTGGACAGCCATACATATTAATTTCTATAAGTGCTTGTCCACCCCTTAACATCCCAAAAAATACCTTGCCCGGTCGCATCTTAAGAACAATCAATTGAATTGAATGAAAAAAAAAAAAAAAAAATATAGGCCAGCATTAGATCTTATATATTATTAGCTTATTTTCAATTGAATTAAATTAAGCTCTTTTTTTTTTTTAATTTTTTTTTAAAAGTGATATTTTAATCGGAATAGCTTCATTCTTAAGTAACTTTGCGCCGCTAACTTAATTAGTTAAATTAATTTGGCCATTGATTTTAAAGTTTTATAAAAAGCTAAAACCACTATTAAAACTTTTAAAAGCTCTGTACGTGTTAAGAAACGAACGAATTCCCATAGAAATTAATATATATAACTGTCCAAGTGTTATCGATACAGAAAAAGTGGATGGGTTTTAACTTTATCAAATTTAATCTTTAACTTTAACGTTACTGCACTATAAAAATTTACCCTCGTCTTTATTTAGTATATAAGAGCCGTCAAACAGCCGATTAGCATCCAGGTTTCCTGGTGTAATGGCTAGCACTGCGGATTCTGATTCCGCCAATCTGGGTTCGATTCCCAGGGAGACCTTTCTTTTTCCCGTTCGTCAGTGATTATATTACCACATCTCGCATACTTTTTTTTTGTTAGTCACTTATGTTTCCTCAGTGAAGAATAAATATGGGAAGGCGTGGTCTACAGGTAATTACCTCGTTACCTAATGCAATTCCCTTTTCATGTCTACGGGTACCTCTATTGAGTTCATCAGCGCTTTCCTGTACTACGTACATGTAGGTACTGTCATAGGTTTTTATTCGTACCTGCTGTCTCTTATTATACGTTACGTCTAGACTTTGAAAAGAGGGTACCAGTAAAATCTCAAGCCAAGAACTGCGCTAAAATTATATCTCAGGCGAGCTCTGCAGCTTGTCGTACGGCAAGTCTTCTCATATGAGCAACGTGATTTCCAATTCATAATTAAAAACATCATCCACGCCCCGCTTCGTAAAGCATTGAGAAACTACCTAACATATAATCTTTACATTTTCATGCCCTTAGCATTCTTACGATACTTAACAACTACATGCAGGATGGCTTTACATTCTGCAAATGAGAGCAGCAAACTAATCTGTGTGTGACGCTTACTTGGCCCAATATAATATCTACTTAACAAAATTATGTACTTACATCTTAACTAGTTGCTCCTGCAGGCAAAGAGGCTCACGGTCAAGCAGAACAATTTACCAGGGGTGTGCTAACTCGCTCAGACCTTGACCCAACCTCGCCTATTCGTCAGTTCCACAAGTGGTTCGCTGCAGCACAGCGATCCGACCGTGTTGCTCATCCAGAGACATGCTGTCTATCTACTGCATCGCTGCCATCTGGCCGTGTATCTTCTCGTGTGGTCTATCTAAAGGAACTAGACGCTGAAGGATTCGTCATATATAGCAACTTTGGTACGAGTAAAAAGGCACAAGATCTTGCCACAAACCCGTGGGCAAGCCTTACCTTCTGGTGGGAAGATCTTGAGCGGCAGGTGAGAGTGGAAGGTCGGGCAAGTAGGCTCACACGCGAGGAGAGTCAGAAATACTTCGATACCAGGGTCCGTGGCAGCCGTATCGGTGCTTGGTCAAGCCGCCAGAGTCAGGTCTTAAAACCGACTAAAGGGGGTGATGGCGAAGAGGAAGACGATGGACGTAAGATACTCGACGAATGGGTTAAGGAGACCGAGAAACGGTTCGAAGGACAAGAAAACATTCCGGTTCCGGACTTCTGGGGTGGATTGAGAATAATCCCTGAATCTGTGGAGTTTTGGCAAGGTCGACAGAATCGCCTACACGATCGATTCGTTTACGACAAGAAAACACCCTTAGAAGAAGGTGCCGAGGAGTGGACTCTCGAGAGGCTTAGTCCATAAAGATAATTAGTCCATATCAAAAACACTCAAAGTAGCAGGTCTGCCAGGTCTTGATGTTGGTGGTTTAAATTGTTGTCGCCATTTGTCACTTTCTAGCTCACTCCACATACAAAGTATTTCTTTCTTTTTGGTTTTCTCTTCGAAACTCCGGCTCCGTCGTCGGTTTCTCTCTCGGTCTATACGAATGATACGCATCCAGCCTCTTGCAACTGTTAAAACCCGAAGATATTATTCAGTTTAGCTACTAATCAATTTGGCGCCTTAATCGTAGCCATCCAATCCCATAATACGGAGTAATATCCGTGTACGGTGTGGCATTAAGGTTATGCTCACTTTAAATCCATGCATGAACTAGCTAATCTTTGGAGGCGAGCTGCCTTCATCGGGTGTTCATACCACCGAACATTTATATAGTATCAGTGAATTAGACCAATGGCAAATTGCCCTACCAAAGCACAAGGACGCCACAACCGACGGCACGTCTATATAATCAAGCAAGAAGCATGTAGCATTCGGCTACTCTCACCTCGGGGTAAAAAGGCACTTCTCAGCCATCTGTATTTTCTTCGCGATGGGCGCGTACGTGGCGAGCAACTACCACCGATCGTATCAGCTTTTTAAGATTCTCAGCGAGTCCCACGTGGCTGTGGATATACAGCAGAAAAAGAGCTGCATTTCGCCATTGACATAGAACTCACATCGGAGGTAATCCAGGATGCTGTGCAGATGAAGAATATGCTTAGACCCTTAAGCAAAGCGATGATCGTCACCATACTGAGAACTCAACATCCAGAACGAAACTTCAGCGCAGGAATGGCCGGCAATTTGTATACGCGATGATCGCGCTCATAGTGATTGATCGGTATTTTTCTTCTGGAAACATCAATACTGAGATACGCATAAGATTCGAAGGATACAATCAGTCTACACCCAAACGCAGCCACGAGTCTTTTACGTATAGCCAGCCGTCTTAGTAGCCAAAGACTAACAATGTTGAATAATTGCAGGTATGTAATCGAACTATCAGGTAGAGATTCGTTGATATTATCAAGTAATATTGGCTTGCTCCTCGCTAATGCGTTGTTGTAGGATAAGAGTGACGCCTAATATAAGGATTGTTGCCTGTTGATATTTGGACTCTGGTAAAAACAATACAAACAATCAACGAATATTATAAGATAGTCATACGTGTAACATTTTGGCTTCAAGAGGTCCAGCTCAGGCGGTCTTCGCAATGCTACGACCGTATCTCACCTTAATTTATCGAGACATAATTGACGAGATAAATTTCCCAGTAGTAGTTATATGTCTAGAATATCACACCGCTGTAGATATTCCGCCTGTTTGCATATAACTCCCATGCACACGCTTTCTAACTACATAATCTACGCTGATTCCAGTGTAGGATGAACCTTGAGGCGGCTTGATGCCTCTACAACCTCAGTTATGATTCGAGAAGGATGCTTTGTCATTGAGGTGCGAATTAGGAGCATCTCGAGCAACGGGTGGCTGCTTTATCGCCCAGGTGGGTAGTTAACCGTATAAGTTAAGCAGCGTTAAAATGCCCATGTGGCGTTCTCGCATCTAAGAACACCTCTACCAAAACCCGCCTGCAGGATCCTGACGCATTTACTCGGAAGCATATGCAAAGGGTTCTTCTCTAGGTGTCTCCCTGGGGCGCCCTCTTAATAAATGACCAGCCCCTAGTTGATGGCGTGGTATAGGGCGGGATCTGACGCACTAGGTATAAACAAAACCGATATTTTACTGCCGTGTAGTGCCATATATCCACCTAAAAGCTGCCTTATATCTATGGCAAACATTTCGGCGGTTGTTGGAGATATGGTGGCAAATGAAGTCGCCGCCCTCTGGGGTTGCGGCGCTCAAGTGTACCGCCTAGAGCCTGATATAAGAAGCTGCAATTAAGAGGCTCTACGTTTCCGTTTGTCCATTCAGCGCCTACACATTGTCAATGTCCTATGCACGCCGACATAATCCGTGGTTTCGAGGGCGTCACCGGTGAAGATGACAGCCGCCAACCAACAGAAAGGAGCAAACGGATGCCTTATCACAAAAGCCTCACACGGGATGAGAGCTACGCCTTAAAGCCTCTCCTGCGGCCTCTCCTGCCCACCAACCCGTCTTCAACATAGCTCTTGGGGTATATCTATTACATTCCCGCTGCAGACCCGTCTCGTTGTGCGCTGGTCATCTGACAGATCCCCTTACAGATAACCTATCAAGTCTTCAGTGAGAATGTCAAATCCTTGCCTGGTTGCTCCAGCCCAAACGTTCACACGCTTGCAAGTTGACCAGAGGTACGCGGGGAATCTTCTCAGAAGGCTGGTCTTCTGGGTCTCTCATCATTGTCTCTACCAAGAATGCTCAACTAATATCTTATCTATGAGAATTAGGTCGCACTTTACGTAACCGACATGACGTCGGATACGCAGGCAAACCTCCATAGAATTCGGGATAATCAAAGAAGATCTCGTGCTCGGCGTAGGGAGTATGTAAAGAGCCTCGAGGACCGCGTAGGCCTCTACAAGCGCGAAGGAGCTGAGGTTACATACCATATCCAACAAGCTGCGCAAAGAGTAGCGGATCAAAACCAGAAAATGAGAATCCTCCTCAACACTCTTGGATTCAATGATGAGAGGATCGACTCTTTCCTTCAAAATGGCAGCATCAACCCAATGGAAGCTATAGCGTCCGACTTATCACCGCCAAGCACTTCTATATACAGCAGTGATATGAATATTACCGACCCCTCGGTATACGAGCAAGTAAAGTCAGAGACCTTTACCGCCAGCTTTAACGAGTGCTTTCACATTCATGATGCGGCAATAATGGATCCTACTGTTACGGGCATTACAAATCCAGGATATTCGAGATCATTACCATCTCAATCCTACCCAAGTCAAACTCAGGATGAATTAATGCAATATACAAAAGACATAATTCAATTATCTGACGAATCCCTAGCCCATGACAACCAATCTATTACAAGCCCTGATGGTGAAGGTACAACTATTTACGATCAAGCGTGCAGCATAGCGAACATATATCCAAGTTCACCGAATGCTTCGGTAGAATCTATCGATTCTACTATATTTGAAAGCCAAGTGCTCGCCTCCACTTTACAACACTACCAGAATCATTTCAACTCTGTTTCTGTTGGGAATTACGGCGCCAACAGCGGTGACGATGCCGCTTTGCCCACTTTCTTTTAAATATATACATATCCCTGCCCTCGCAGCAGGAGTCTGTTTTTTTCTCTCCTTTTTTTCGAGATGGCCAAATTCATCTACTGGGTGGATTGCGCAAGTACACACATAGCTCTTTATAATATCTAAACTGGTGGGCTAAACTCCCGGCAGGGACTGCTCTACTTGCGGGCTTCTCCCATACACTTGGGACATTCCAGAGCTGCTGCTCGCCATTGTCAACCGCATTTGGAATTCTACACCTTTACTAGGTCGTGCGCCTTTGTCTAGCGGCCACTGAGACAATTGCCTGCAAGCGACCGTAGCCGTGAAAGCAAAACGCCGGTGCTGGCCTAGTCGCTGTTTTCAGCGTGAGACTGCGTGGGATCTGTATGATACAAAGCTGGCCATGAACTTCTTTGTTTATGTTCCAATTATTTACATGATAAAATAATAGACAACGTCAATTTGAATCAAACATCATTAAAATCTTAACTTGTGAAATAATACCGTTTTAAAAACACTTCATTTCAACTACATTATAAAAATTCATACAGCTTTGACTTGCATAGCACCGAGATCTTACATCCTACAACGCCGAAGAACTCAGTAGCAAATTTCAAAAATCGGAGCAGAGTTTGGACCGGACAGAAAACTTATATAGTATATTAAAGCGGCTCTCGCCGTCCGTGCATTTCTCGTTACAGTGTCACAATTGACTACAACATACAAGATGGATGTACTTGAGGTAAGTACATTCCGCTCGAACGCACATTACGGCCATGGTCGCATTTAGAATCTTTTCTAACAAAATAAAAATAGGATAGTTATGGGCTAGGTCCATCATCCGGAAAACAGCAATCCCATCCCGGATTCGACAGGCCAAATCCGACCTATGTCAACTCCTTTAGGGGAGGGTTGAGCGACGACGATGAGGACTTTGAGGACGACTTGGTGGATGGAGATCATATCCTGGCCTTTGCAGCTGGGCCTCCTCAACCTCCTCAACCTCAGGTGTACCCAACTCCACCAACAGCTGGGGTTTGGTACGGCAGACATAGAGAGATGTTGTCCATCAATAGAAAATTCCAAGCCGTCATCCGTGAGTGTGAGGATTACTACCATGTCCACCCAGGATTCGATGGATCGCCACAGCAGACGGCTCAACTTCTCGGTTACATAGAGCGAGCCCTCGATGCAATCAATATGAGGCAAGGCTTACAGCATTTCCTTCCTAGGGATCAAAGAATGTCGCCTCGTTACGTATCTCCTACGTATGTCGACAATCCTCGTGAGCAAGAAGGAATAAGACACAAGCCATGCTACAACGAGGTTAGAAGAGGCTTAGGGGGAGGCACCCCGGGTCTTTCAGGAGGAAGCGCTTCGAATTCGAGTACTTTCGGCACTCTTCGCGGCGGTGCTAGCCCGAGCCCTTCGGACTCAGGTTCCAGGAGGAGCACCCGTGATCTGAAGAGGCGATTCGCCCTCGAGTGGACAAGGCCGAGACAAACGTGGGGAGTGGCCCAAGTAAATTCCAATCTCGAGGAATATGACCTTCCCGACACGCTTGAAGGTCTACAGACCAAGGGGCCCCTGATGTATCCCTCTTCGGATCTGGGCTCTGCGTTACGTTCCAAGCTCTCGAATCGACTCAAAGCCGTGATCGCTACGCATAACGCGCAGTACGAAGAAGCTAAGACGGTTGAAAATGTCAATCAAATTCACCTAGCGATATCGAACCTTGAGAAGATCGTTGACATGAGTAGGATCAATGGGGAGGCGTTCCTCGCTGATTTTATCCAAAAGCAAGTGACGGGCAGGAGGCGATTCAGGTTCGTAAGCCAAGTTGCTGGGAATGAGCGATTCATTGGGGTGCTAGCAGAGGCTTTCAACGTGACCATTGGCCATCTCATCCTGGTTCTCCTCTTCAACAGGCTCCTGGAAGTAGAGAATACAGGCATCGCCCCGTTGATTCAGGCGGAGATCGAATACCTGGAAAGCCTAAGGAGGCAAGAGGAGCTCTGGGGAGAGTTCGACTTATTCCGGGTCAGCTGGTCGGATATCGGGGACGAAGCTAGGGACGTGATCGCTCGCCGTGGTCGCTTACGGAGAGAGCTAGATGGCTACTGGGCTGGCCTTATTGTGCAGTTTAACCAAGCTCTTGTAAAGTATAACAAAGAGGGCTTGTCGTCGTTCCCTGAGCCCGTTCGAAAAAGGGTCAAGTATCCTATGGGAGAAGCGTTGACCCCGCCAGCAACTTCGCCCGTCGTTCCGGATCCCATTACCGATTCAGGTACGGATACGAAGGATGAGATATTGCCTGACATTCCGGCCGAGGACGACGAATTACCCACAGACCCGGAAGATATCCCCGAACCAAGCGCGATAACGCCAAAATCTCCGGCTGAGGCCACAACTCGTGAGGGCATCAAGAATAGTATCGGAGTGCTCACCCGACTACGCGACCAATACAAACAGGCTCGTCAAGAATTTTTCGAAACGAACAACGAGCTTGACGCCGGCGACCCGGGCAATGTAGCGGCTATAACAGCGAACAACGAACAAATTGTGTCGTACAACAAGTTGATCTGGGATTTGGAAACGGAGATCGATAACCTGAGAAGTCGAAGACCGGAGAAAAACATTGGTGTGGGCACAAAGAACTCTGCCCCAACGCTCCCGCCGGTTCACGAGCTTTATCAATATACCAAGAGGTTCCCAGGCAAAAAGGACCTGCCTACCAATATCACGAGCTTGGCACCCGGTAACTTGCCTGGCGACCACCCAGCACCGGGGATCCCTAGGGTTCTCGTAGGCGCTCCCCCCAACTTCGCCCAGTACAATATTCCTTCAAGCACCAAGCATCCGGTTCAGCCCCCGGTCCAGCCCCCGGTTCAGTATCCGGTTTATACTCCGGCTGAGCCTATAACACCTTATAGTGCGCGTCAGATTCCTGACTACACAGGTCAATACGAAGATTTCTATCAAGGTCGCGCTGGCTACCCCGCTGTGAACTTGGGTGAAGAGGAATCCGGAGCTGAAAGTCCCGACCCTCCTGTTCCACCCCGTCCTCGTCGCACCCACTACAATCCCATCGTGCGGAACCTATTTCCTGGTCAACCGGGCCAGGCCGTTGTTGACATAGCGGAGGAGGAGGCTACACCGCCGCACGGTCGTAGAAACCCCGACTCTACCCGCGTGGTCCCTTCTCGTCGCAACCCTCTCCGGGGTCCCAGATACAACCCTGTTCGAACAGTCCCATATACAAATGAAACTGAGGTGACGCCACCGGTCCATCAGGGCAAGCATCCAGATTACGCTCGGGAATGGTCTTGGAATGACATTCCGAATATGACCTTCCAGCAGTATCTCAATACGCTGCCGCCGACCCTTCAGGGAGACACAATCAGTGCTAAAATACACTATGAGATTATTAAGAACTCCGCAAAGATGGCCAATGAAAGACACAACCAGCCATGGAAGCGTCCCGCTTACCTTGAGGAGCTGTATAAGCAGCAATCTCAACCCCAGCCCAAAACCCAGCCCCAGCCTCAACCTCAACCTCAGCCTCAGCCCCAACCTCGGCCCCAGCCTCCCCCGGTGTATAAGGAGGCTCCGAAGCCAGAGCCAGAGCTTACCGGACCGGCTCGTCAGTGGACTATGGAAGATATTGCGAACATGACGTTCGATGATTATTACGGCTCGCTCCCACCGTCGAGAAGGCCAGACCAACTCACGGCTAGTAAGGACTTCGCCGCCATTCGGAATAGCATCGAGAACATAGCCAAGGCCCTGTTCCCCGATGCTGCCACGGGGGGTGCCTCTGCGGCATCCGCGTATCACACGTCCTCGCGCCGTACCACGCACCCCGCTACCACAAACTCTCCCAGGAGGTCCCACCCGCGAACCCCGGCTACTGGGAAGTCGACCCTCTCCGGCGGAGTAACCAAGTCGAGGAGCTCCAAGAGCTCCAAGAGGGCCCAGCACCCCTCCTACTGGGACTGGAGCGATTGGGCCGGCCTCGTGGACAACCGCTACGACGAGTATCTGCAGAAGCTCGAGGAGAACGAGAAGGCGGACTACTCCCGATCCGAGCGGCAGTTCTACGAGCTTAGGCGCAAAGCGCTCAAATCGACGTTGAAGTCCGGGCACGGTAACGATGCCCATCGGACAGGTAAGAAGACCCAAGCATAAGCATTGCCTACTTTCTCTCTCCCTCAACCCTTTTGTATTCCCAATGACTCTTCCTGCTCTTCTAGTTTAGTAAATAAGCCAAAAACTGATTCCGGATCCCTCTACTTCCAGGCAATTAATATTCTTTAAAAAAATAAACGCCCAATTCAGGTTCTTCCCGCGACGGTAACGCTAATTCCTTCTTTTCTTTTCTTACAGATGCCGGCCCGATAGCCCGGTCAGGTCTTTTCGAGGACTATATCAAGCACAAACGAGAAAGAGAAGCGAAGCAGAATGCAGGTAATAATAATAATAATAATAACAATAAGACGCCTAGCAGCGTCATACCTTCCGGCAATGTACTCCCGCCTCCCAGTCATCAGTCTGGTAATAAGACGCCGACTGGCCAGTCTTCGAAAATGTCGAGCCCCTCAAAGTCCGTGCTTGGTAGTCCTTTCAGCCCGTTCCGCCGGTCTGTAAAGTCGGTACCAGGACCCAAGACTACCCCGGGTCCCACGCCGGCCCCGAAATCATCGCCTGGTGGTCGCTTCAACCCACTCCGCCGGTCCATTCCGTCGGTACCAGCAACCACGCCGGTTTCGGGCCTGACGCCTAACCCTGTTTCAAAGTCCGTACCCCCCGCCCCAAAGCCAGCGACCATACCATCACAGCGGATTCTCCCTCGACCTATTCCCAAATCCCAACCCAGACCTGCTCCCACGCCAGCACCAGCACCAGCTCCGGCACCAGCTCCGGCACCAGCTCCAGCCCCGGCTCCAGCCCCGGCCCCGGCTCCAGCACCCGCGCCTTCCCCCGACACCCCTCGAACCACCACCACCAACAACAACAAAAGACACCTACCGTCCGTGTACATGTACAACAAGAAGCGCCGGGCGCAGTACAATTCCAAG
This sequence comes from Daldinia sp. EC12, assembly GCA_002120325.1. Lineage (NCBI taxonomy): Eukaryota > Fungi > Ascomycota > Sordariomycetes > Xylariales > Hypoxylaceae > Daldinia > Daldinia sp. EC12. The sequence goes on along the minus strand of KZ112938.1, from coordinate 114,282 downwards.
CCCAAGCCCACCGCCTCCGCCGCGGCCCAGAACGTCAACCCCGAAGAAATCGTGCCGGCGGGCGACGGCTGGCCCGACCTCAAGTACCTCATGAGGACGTACCGCACGGCCGTCGCCGCCGAGCACGCCTACCGGCAGCGCCAAGGCCCCCTCGCCGTCCGCCCTCAGGACCGCATTCCCGGCCTCCGCGTCCCCGTGATTAATAATGGCAGCGCTGCGCTCTAATATATATATATATATAAACGACGTCCGAAGGCTTCTTTTTTTTCCGTTCTTAGGTGGTTGGTTGGTTGATTGGTTGGCGGAGGATGGGATACGTGCTTTAGTAAGGGGGTGGATGGGGGGTGGATGGATAGGGAGGAGGAAGTTAGATAAGACGTGACCGTGGTACTTACTCGGAGGAATGTTAGGAATAGATGGACGGAATTGGCTATTCGAACGGGGAACCTGAATTGACGTATATTGTATGAATTAGTCGGGAAACATTAAGAAGAGTAGGAGTTTATGGAGTTAAAGTTAGGAAGATTGTTTCGTGGAGAGAATTGGTTTTTTAGACATCGTGTAGGAGGAGGAGGAGGTACTTAACATCTATTACGTAGAAGCTTTTCTTATCTCTTTTGTAGTTAGCTAAACTGAATTCAACTTAGGTATTTCTGTTCGTTAAGCATCCATTCGTTCACCTTCTCCCGGACACCATTATGAGCTTCTGCCGGGTGGCTGCATAGGAAACATATCCTAGTATGATTACCTATCTGGATATCTTCTCTCTCTCTCCTTCTATTCTTATAGAGACCAGAATACACTACACACCCCTGGTTATTCATTAATCCGAAAATCTGTTTCTTTCTTTCTCTCTCTCGTCTGTCGCCGAAACTCCGCCAGGTATCATTACCGAGGGGGGGATAAAAACACTCGTTGATGTCCGTGCTTAAGCAAGATGTTACTTTCGTCGCCAAACCATTTCGTTACTATACAATCCAAGCCCTTACGCTGGGAAGCCCTATAGGAAGTAATCTGCCACCGGCTTCTTGGCAGGCATCCCCCTAGAGTCCTGCGGCGCGGCCTGGAACACGCGATATCTTCTTGCTGGGCCGTTTTTAAGCCTCTTCTCGCTCTCCATCATAACACCTTCTATTCCGCCGTCGCTCCGGCCCACATCGCCATTGCTGCGCGCAAAGAAGGTCTCTCCGGTCGGGTCTTCGGATAGTTCCAAGACGGCGGCCACATTGCCGCATCGGTAACAGTAGTTTGGCGCTGACCAAACCGTAACAATGCTCGCGTCAAACATTTCCTTAAAACCCTCCATGACGAGCTGATGGGCGCGCGCAATGAGCGAAAGGTCGTTCTTGTGGTTGAAGACCTTGACAATATCCGCACCAAATAGAAAGCCTGCGCCGCGCGGCGACAGACCCCAACCGTCGATTTCATCCGGGTCGGACCATAGAAGGTCGCACATGGCACCCTCGTGAGGCACCTCTTGTTTTCGATCTAATAGGCGAATCTTATCTACCGTATCTATCAAGGGTGACAAACCACCGTGAACACATAAAACCGCTCCGGTAGGATTTCCAATGGTGCCTCCACTGGAACCTGATGCGCCTGAACCAGGAGGGCCGGTCTTAGGTTGAGTCCCATTGGGGCTTTTTCGTTCGCGGTCTATGGACTGATCGCTGTTTCGTCTCATAAATCGGCTCATGATATCTCCATCAGCATTACAAACTTCTATCTCGATATCCTGCTGGGTATATTCCTCGCTGGGCGTTATCTCATTGGGAGGCGAAAGGGTATTCGACGCATTAAGGACTATAGCCCCGAGAGCCAGGTAGTCGAAAACATCGCAGCAATACCTCCATACGTTAGCGCTACCATACTTCCTGAGACATTCATCGTAAAATCCGTAGACTGTCGTGATTTGTCGAGATTCGTGGTTACCTCTTATAAGGGTCATGCGGTCAGGATATCGGACTTTTAGGCAGAGAAGTAGGAGGAAGGATTCTAATGAGTAAAAGCCACGGTCGACGAAGTCGCCTATATGAATACACTTAGTTAGAGATGTCGGTTCGTAAGCGATCAAGAGTGTTTGAAATATGTACCCATGAACAGATAATTTGTATCCGGTGGATCGCCTCCCACCCTGAAGAGTTCCATCAGATCGTGAAACTGTCCGTGAATATCACCGCATATCTGCGCGCATTATGTCAGAAGTATATTCGAGATTATACTCTTGGGTTAAACCAAGGCGTACCGTTACGGGAGCTGTGACTGTGACAACGTTGCCTTCCTCGATCAAGAGCTCTCGGGCTTTATGACAAAGTTCCCTAACTTGGGCTTCGGGTATCGGACGACATGCTCGGAGTTGAGCGATTGCTCTGTATAGATGTATGTGTGGTTAGCATATACCCCACGCTACATCAATAACTTAGGAGTGCATTCGTACTTATCGAGATCGCTCATGTCTGCGGTTGAGAAGGGTGGAAGATAAGACCGAGGCTGTAATGAAAGCTAACGCCGAGCCAGGGGTTTAATTTTTCGATAGTCGTATCGTATCGTCTTTCTTCTCATAACATTATCGGGATAATTAGTAGACCTAAGACGTGCATGTAGAGCTAAACTACTATTGTGCGGTTGCGATAATGCGATATGGGTATGGGTTCTTGTTGACAGGTTCGTCGCGTGCGGCATGTCACAGTTGATAATCCAAAATTAGAAAATAGATAGACCGGGCATTGGGCGCAACCTGCCACCGGCACTCTATTTTTCAAAAGTCATTTTAGCGGGTCCCTTCAATTGCCTGCAGCTTCCCCCTTGCTAGTTCCCCTCTTAACCTTGTTAAATGTTAAACCCCGTTCCAAAGCAAATTTGGTATGCGCTCTCAAAGATTATGTAATTTCTTGATGTAAGAAAGTGATCGGTATCACTAAAATGAAACGTCAACTTTAATAAAATGAAACCCCATCCACTTTTCTATATCGATAACAACTTAGACAGCTACACATATAACTTTCTATAGGAATTCGTCCATTTCTTACTATATATAAAATCTCGGCCGGCCGCCTCAATTCTTTTCATTGCTAGCACCTGCAAAGTCTATTATAAGTTGCAAAGCTTTAACAGTAGTCTTATAACCTATAATCTAACAGTAACAAATTCTTATTTTGCTATTATAGGGACTTGTAAGCTTTAGAATCAGTGTCCAAATCAATTAAGCCAGTTAGGCGACGCGCCTAGGCTAACCGCGTAACAGCTAAAAAATGAAGTTATTCAGATTAAGTTGTCAATTGAAAATAACACCAGAAAGAAAAAAAAATTAATTGAAAATAAGCGAATACACGCAAGAGATTTTTGGCTTTCTTTCTTTTTCTCTCTTTTTTTTTTTTTTTTTTTTCATTTGTTTATATTTGGGATGCGACCGGCTGAACTTTTACATATGTTAAAAAGTGGATAAATTCCCATAGAAAGTTGTATATATGGCTGTCCAAATGTTATCGATACAGAAAAGTGGATGGGGTTTCATTTTATTAAAGTTGACGTTTCATTTTAGTGATACTGGAAAGTGATAAAAGTCCCCATAAATCGTCCCACCCCATGCTAGCAGCAAGCATTTCCCACCTCTCTGGTAATTCCTCGGGTTACGCCGCGAATCGGGTCCATTGGATTTGAGCATTCGAAGCTTGAATTACACTAATATTTCTTTCCCATGTATGCGTTACCTTTGAACAAACGGCGACGAGCATCGTAGCCCTTTCCCCCATACTCTCTTTGGATTCCTCCCTTCCAATCGTCATGCTGCGGGACCCTACAGGCATAATATAAGTACGTTCCTAGCTCTACTAGTTTAAGTCAATTGGCGATTCGCATCTATATAAACGAATGCCTAACTAGGTCACTAACATGTTTCCTAACTTACAGCCCGACGAACTCCCTCCCCAGAAACCCGCCCACATACCATGCCGCCGCACCTTCACCCGCGGTCGCGAATGACCTCCTCGCTGTTCGCCACGACCGTAGCAGCAAGCTTCTTCGTCGTTACCCTCCCTCACATCCTGCCTTGCCCCGCGCCGCGGGTGACCTACGCCGACTCGGAAATAGCCCCGGACGGCACGAGACGGCGGCGCAGGAGGAAACCCGAGTCGGCCGTGGTAAAGGACGGTATCGTTCAGTTCGAAAGCCCAAGCGAAGATCTGGAGCACGTCGCTAAAGAGACCGGCGGCGTCGCTACGAGGGCAAGGAAAGAGAGGGAGTGCCCCGTCCCTAAACCCGGCGGCGTCATTGGTGAGCTTATGGGATTCAAGGGCAAGTCGAAAACAGAAGAAAGGAATGGGCCGAGTGACAATACATAGAAAGATGCAAGCATTGGGTTGGAAAGCTACTAGAAAATTACTCTCGCAATATGTACATATAAAACTACAGTGGGAAGAATACGTCACAGTTCCCTCTTACTCCACATTAGAATTATTGCTAAAAGATGAGAAGTTATATGACTCTAGCACGCTGAGATAAGTGCTAGTATACAGCATATTTCGGGGAGGCAGAACGGTTAGCCATGCTAGTTATTGCTCAAGACTATATAATCCACTATACGAAATACTATCATGCGGAGACCATATACATCTTGAGTTCAAATGTTCGGGACGTTTATCTTATCTGGCTGGGTAGCTCAGAACCAGAATTATTGCAGGCTAATAAACAGTTTCTCTAGCATCATTATCAGAAATGCAATTGAACTTTTATTGACCATTAGCCGGGCAGGTTAGAATCCGGTAATAGTGGTGACTCCTTAAAACTCCTTTCGTATTCCCCGTCCTCCTAGTTAACTACCATGGGGTTTGATAGCCATAAAGACCAAGCCGTCCCATCATCATGATGAACTTTATCCACCTCGAAATACTGCTCAAGATTTTTTGACCGTGCCAATGCGAAAGGCTACCGCCGACGAGTTCCTCGTTCCACATCAACTAATTAATGAAGCCGTAGACCTTCCCGAGTCCGAAATGCCTCTGCATACCTCTGCATACCTCTGCATGCCTCTGCGCGCATCCTCCTATCTCTGTATTTGCGGGACAACAAAACTAAAAATTAACGCAAGGAAAATCGTGAGGGGATAATATTACAGATAGGAAAGGGACAAATTGCAAAAAGGTATCACTAAACGTAAGCGAGGAGGACCCGACGCTGTCCCTAGGATGCGGATTGTGGTGTGGGCACTTCTGTCTCTTCGACTTTCGCCTCGTCCACGTCTAGCTTAGGCTTCTTTGCAGCACGCTCAGACTCCGATTCCTCTACCTTGGCTTTCAGTTCCTGGTTCTCTTGTTCCATTTCATCCAATCGTCTCTTGAGAATGTTTTCTCGCCTGTGGCTTTCCTCCAATTGTCGCTGGATCTCTTCACGTTGCATACGCTCCGTAGCAGCTTCTTTAGCAGAATTCTCGGCAGAATGGCGGTAGTTGTCAGCGGTCTGCATGTCCTGTTCCAACTGCTGCAATCGGCCTCTGTACAGCTCGTTGACGAGCTCAAGCTCGCTAACACGCGTCTTCAGGCTCGAGTTGGCGGCAATCAATTGCTCGTGAGTCTGCGGGACATCGGCGAGGTGCTGGTCACCATTCATAGGAGACTGGTGGCTAGGGGAGCCATCGGGAATGGGGTATTGAGGTAAACTATCCGACTGGAAATGATCCATAGCTTGGAAAGCAGTCAGATGGGGATCATATATAGACGGGGTCGCAGTGCGCGACACGGGCGAGTCTGTACCGTGGCCGTTTGTGGCATTCTGTTGGTTCGCGCGAACGGCAGCAAGGGCGGCAGTTGCATTGTCATGGTTGAAGTTGTTACCGTTGGTGCTTGCAGCTGCAGGGAGACTTTGCTGCACCACATTGTGAGCATTATACAACTAACATCATTACGCGGGGCGGGGTTTAAAGGGGGTGTATTCCATACCTTTTTCTTTACCTGCATGTCCGGTCGCATTGTTTTGACGCGATTACGGCTCTTGATAACGTCGGTTTTCAAAGAAATCGGGCGCGGACGGCCATGCAGCTTCAAAAAGAGACCGCAGGCATTGCACAGAACAGATCCCGTCTCATCGCGGCGCCATAGAGGAGTGGTTGAAGTGCCGCAATTCTGGCAAGTTGGCTGCGTAGATGAAGAATCATTGTTAGCGCCTGCAGCCGTTGTGGGGTGTGAGGCCATCATCTTGAACTCGAGTAATGAGAAGTTCAGTTGAAAGAGTTATGTCGGCGATAGAGTATCGCGATGGGAAACTGGGGAGAGAGATATCGATAGGGAAGGATAGGTTGATTGATAGACAGATAGAATTGATAAAACTGATAGACGGGCAAGATTGAAGAATTTCTAGAAAGTGGGTGCTGATAAGGACACAGCCAATCATATCCAAATAAAAACCCTTGTATGTACAAGGGTACCTGCGACTTCCCAAAGTTCCATGTCCGAGTTGAAGGGGGGATTTCCACCTTTCATGTCAACGGCATACAACAGAAGGCAAGCCTCCTTAGCTGTAACGCTTCTTGGTACATGACTTATCCCACATTGGAACTTTTAAGTGGTAAATCAATAGGTGCAGAATGCAACAGGATGCAACATTCCATTTGCCCTTCCACTGCATATAGCCCGATTTTGCTTATAAAAAATCAAACCGATATGCGTGTCATTCTCAAAAAAGGAAAAGGGAAGAGGAGGGTTTGATATAGAAAAATAAAAAGAAACAAAACTTGATAACTTACCAAATTACCCGACGCCGTTGGAGCGTGCGCCGCAGGAGAAGAATTCATCGGAGGTGGTGCTGGTGTATTCGTCGCTCTGTATGTGATGCTCACAAGTTAGAATGATGGATCAAATATTGCCAATGCATGTAATGTTCGAAAGCAAGGGCGTTCTGAAGGCAGGGTTTGCGACTAAGTTGTCACAAACAGTTCAATGCTCGTGACTCAAGATGGAGAATCCATTGTCAACAAGTACATGGTCCTTAAGCAAGTCAACAAGACCCGCACCATTGGCAGAAGATATTGTCGTTCCCTACCTAGTGACTAAAAGGCTACGGTGATAACACCGCTGCCAAGCGTGCACTTAGGTGTTGAATCCTTTGTGATATCTATCTTGTTCTCACCCTACCGAGTCGCAAACCCTCCTCTGAGACACAAAACCATCGTAGTAATCACTTCCCCCTTTCTCCCAAAAGGACTTTTGTATAAAAAAAATTATATGCGATATTTTAGGTGCAAACTCACCTCAATTGGGGCGAACTTGTTGCTGATCCGGCAGTTGCCAACGCAGAAACTCCTGGAAGCGGTGCTGCCGAAGCGGTTGTCGAAGAAGTCGAACTGGGACGCGATATAGGGTCAATGGTTGCCGGTAGCGGCGCCGTGCCTTCCTCCATGACTGATTTGATAGGTGGTAATGCTGGTGATGCCGTACGTGTCGGAATGGGTGAGGTGATTGGTGGCAGATTGCTATCTGCCTGTAATGATGCCAGTGTGGAGGATGCCGTGGTGGGTAAAATTTCCAAGGTCCCGAGTGTCCTCGGGACGAACAATCGTGGTAAAGACAAGAATCGAGGGTGGGTATTAATCGGCGCGAGCAACGGGGAGCGTCACACCTTGACCGCCAATGATCTGGCGGTATGAAGGCGGCTTGATGTAGCTGGTAGGTGGTTGTAAAGAAGCAGTACGCATAAGTACTGTAACAAAATGTACTAAAAAACCACTGTATACCTGTTTATTGGAACCGTAAATCGTAAATCAAAACGAACCGATTGGCAGTTCGCAGCTCGAGAGTGGATCAGCCGAAAGAAGGACTAAAAGATTGCAACTGATAAAAAAAAAAAGAATCCGACCGAACTGATAGATACAGAGAAAGTAACGTCAGTTAATCAGTTAATCTCTCTTAGTAGGAAATTATACGGAAGAAAAGGAAAGGTATGTAAGTAAGATGGCACGCGCCAGGAAAGAATTGGAATCCCCTGAACTTGAACCTTAAGAAGTTGTAGGATAGACACGTAGAAATTTGATAAAAAAAATATTATTGTTATCTTAAGATACGATGTACACCCTAGTAAATATTACTTAGGGAAGGTACATGGTTCCCCTTACTTGCTTTTTTTCGTTACGTTTATGTACATAGATTAGATTTTATTTTCTTGGCAACGGGAAAAATGTTTCTAATCTGGAGGCTAAGGATTTTTCTCAAGATCATCTGCATTTCAATTGGCCATTTTAATTCCCACGTCGAGCTGCCTTCTAAGGTACTTAATCTTTTACACCTGACCTCATCAAGTAAAGCGCCTTCGCTGTCGTGTCTGCAAGTGTGCACTTCCAATTCCCTAGCTTGTCTTTGTTAAGGTATGCACGATTATATACATTTATGGTTCATGCAGTTATCTTGCAAGTGTATATATAGCCTTTGCTTAGGGGAAACTTCGAAATCTACCTATAGACAAGGAGTGATTCAGCTCTACATTATCTTATCCATCTACTCTATCTTTTCTCTTTTCAGGTTTATCACCCTAAGAGGATAGGACTAACTAATAAACCTACCATCTTAGAGCCATATAGATGTATGTATGATAAATACGTACATAGCTTTCATAGTCAATTTTCCATAGACTACTGCTACGTTACTATGATTTTCCCATCCCAAGAGACAAGTATTTGCACACTTTGGGGTGTTATGGACTATATATAGCTGCAAATTATTTATCACCATTGAAACTTATAAAACACATGGTTCCGAACTAAACTAAAGCCTTTGTTCTTATATAAACACAAATCGGTATGGACATGGACATCGCAATAAAATAATTAGAACTCAAAGACCGTCTAATTAATACTTTGGTAAAGGCATCTTTAGAGCAACGCTTATACTTGGATGAACCGTATCCACTTTAGCTTAACTACTGGAGGGGCTAGGAGGCCCCATAAAAAAACTTCCGTCTGCCGATATCTAGAAAAAAAAGTCCCAATCGTTCATCGTTGCCAATCATTAACCTTCATTTGCATCGCAAACCACAAAGTCTCATACGACCTCACTGCCGTCACGATGCCGTCTACACATAAAAAAGATAAGCCATGGGATACGGATGACATAGGTTGGTGCTGATAAAATTGAAAACACTTTCCTTAGAGTATCTAACATGAAGATCAGATAAATGGAAGGTTGAACCTTTTAAACCTTCGGATAACGCTGGTGGAACATTTGCGGAAGAGTCCTCATTTGCAGTGTAAGTATCTCCTACTGAAATGCAAAACTTAATCACCAGGCGCTAATATACCATCAGTTTATTTCCTCGATATCGTGAAGTTTATCTCAAAGAGGCATGGCCTGGAGTGACCCAGGCGCTCCAACAACATGGCATCGCGTGCACACTTGATCTCGTCGAAGGTAAAACATCACATTACTTATTACCAACTAGATTGGCGCTGACCAAGCAATTTCAGGATGCATGACGGTTAAAACAACAAGAAAGACATACGATCCCGCCGCCATTCTCAAGGCTCGCGACCTCATCAAATTACTAGCACGTAGCGTACCTGCGCCACAAGCACTTAAGATACTCCAGGACGATATGGCCTGCGATATAATCAAGATAAGAAACTTAGTACGCAATAAGGATAAGTTCGTGAAGCGACGGCAGAGAATTCTTGGGCCAGGCGGTCAGACCCTGAAAGCGCTCGAGCTCCTCACACAGACGTACATCCTCGTACAAGGAAACACCGTTAGCGCGCTAGGTCCCTACAAGGGGCTGAAGGAAGTGCGACGAGTAGTGGAAGACTGCATGGCGAATATCCACCCGATCTACCAGATCAAGGAGCTCATGATCAAGCGGGAGCTCGCGAAGGACCCAGAACTAGCACACGAGAACTGGGAGCGGTTCCTGCCCAACTACAAGAAGCGCAGCCTGAGCAAGCGCAAGGTGCCGTACAAGGTCACGGACAAGAGCAAGAAGGTGTACACGCCCTTCCCGCCGCCCCAGGAGAAGAGCAAGGTCGACCTGCAGATCGAGGCCGGCGAGTACCACCTCGCCAAGGAGGCCAAGAAGCGCATCGCCCACGAGGAGCGCATGGAGAAGCAGAAGGTCAAGCAGGAGGAGAAGAAGCGCCAGCGCGAACAGGACTTCATCGCACCGGAGGAGAACGGTTCGTCCGAGAAGAAAAAGAGGAAACGGAAGAGCAAGGACGACGAATAGAAGTAGTAGTGCTGCCTCTTGTGCGAAGGATATATGTATTACTACTTCCAGCCGTGATCTTTTTCTTCGAAAATCTTTACGATACCCACGAAATTCTGAAAATACATCCATCAAGGTTTCTAGTCTTCTTTTCCATAAAGCTAGTTTTTGTGGTATGCAAAAGATTCAGGTACTCGAAAGATTAACAGTCCTTCCACTACACTTGGCCCGGCGACCTGAACATGAGACGGTGTAGATAAAAATATGTTCGTCGGAGTTTCAAAGGAGATTCCAGACCTGAGCCGAGCGCGAAGTGGTAAGGATAAGCCATCTATGCCAATACGAATGCGCATGACTCAAGCTTAAGAGACTGTCTATTTCTATGTTTCTCTCGCGTCCCCCCTTTATAGTATTGAAAATCCCGATATAAAAATATTCAGGGGTCTCATGTAGGCATGAGAGAGCTTACTATATAGTATGGGGCAATAGGAGAGCCCAGGCCCAACCCTTAGTTACAGTTAATTTAATTCGTGTTCCGTCGTACTAAACCTTTATTATTAGGCCAATAGTACTCATAATGTACTGATAATCACACCACACATATTTAACAAGCATAAGACCAATTAAAGTGAGTAAGAGAAAGAAGCGAAGACTTAAAATCGCAAATATATTCTTAGACAGACAGGCATATGAGCCCAGAAGAGAGAACGCCTAAAACACCAATATGCCTATCCGTATCTTTCGTTTGGTATCACGTCTAGCACGACTAACTAGCCCCAAAGATCATCCAGGTTTACCCGTCGACCACCATCGTGTCATCTCCGTCAAACGCCGGGCCCGGCTGCTCGATCGGGACTCCTCGACCACGTCCAGCTAACAGTTCCCTTCGGATCTCCGGTCCGATCTTGTGGTGTCCGTGGGTTAGTAGGAGGTCTAAGAGGGCCTCTCGCTGGTCCTCCGTGATCTCGTTGCGATACCGCTGCGCAAAGGCTAGCAGACACTGGTGCCAGATCACCGGGAGTTTGACCTGCATAGCTGCCCGCTCGCTGCCAATGTCCATCGGAGCGCCTTCCCTGATAGACGCGGGGTCCACGCTTCGGAAGCGTAGGAAGTGGAATACGAGGGAGTCGATGACCTGGTATGGAAGAGCATATTTCTTCTCCAAGAGGGTCTTGATAAATACGTTCGTAGCACCTCCACCCTCTGTGCCGGCGGAAGCTTCCCGTGCCGCAATATCGCACAGCCCCTTGATAGCCGCGCCGGAGTGTAAAACCGGGATGGAAACCCTAGCTAGCACGGCGGATATGATAGTCGCTTCCCTCAAGGTACAAGTACCGCTCTCTACGAGGGGAAAGAGGAAGCCCTTGAACCACGCCGCGGGCTTGTAGAGGGCCTTCTTCAGGGCGTTGAATAGATGTACATTCAGTTTCTTGGTCTCATGGATATCGTCCCGCACACGTTCGAGGAGGATCATCTCCATGAATCTTCGGACCACGATCGGTTTGCTAGAAATGAATATCCTCGTAGCTTGGTAGCACGCGTTCGGGGTCCATTGGTCGGGCTTTGTCAATTCAATAATGTCTTCCCAATGAGGTACCGTCGGCAGAATCTTGAACGGTTTAGGCAGCTGGCCGGACTTGTATCGCGATAATATCAGACCGATCCTATATAATGTTAGTGAGGCGATACAGACCTGTCACAGGAATGCAGTCAACCTACTTAGAATACACCTCCACTACCTTTGGCGGGATCTCGAAATCGGCATCTGCAGGTCCTAATTCCTGTCCTCTGTCTTGCCCAGCTTCGTGTTCCGCGATCCTCGCTAAGATCAGATCAGCAAGGTTAGTCCCACCACCTTGCTGCTGCGCAGATGCTTGGCCTCCCCAGCCTTGTGTTAATAAAGGATCATCGTCTGCAGGTAAGAATTTGTTGAACGTGTCTAGGTCCTCAGGCTCAATCTCAATCTCTTCTACTATTTCATCCTCGTCACCCCAGACCTCTTCGTCTTCGAACGTCTCGTTATATTCGTCTCCTTCGTCGTCAAATCGAGAGTCGAAACCGAAAGCATTGTTCTCCTTCGGTGGTCGTGGAGGCGCTACATCAATCTCCTCTGCTAACTCTCTGCCAATCTTTAAGATTTTCCTAGACGCCTTGGAGTCTATGTAGTTTTCCTGCTCGTCTTCGTCGCCGCTTTTGGATTTTCTCTTGGGAGCCTTCGCGCGCAAAGGTCCCGTGGCTACGAGGTCATCTTCTAAGGGGTTGTGCCGCCGCCCTTGGCGAACGAAAGTTGGTGTGGTCGCCTTCGGCATGTTTTTTTTCCCTTGAACTAGTTCGGGCTCGGGAATGCTGTTTTTCAAGTATCACGACGTGGGGCGCAAATTGAATTGTGTGAATGAATTTCTTTTAGAAATTCAAAAATTTTGAGGGGTGGGCGGAACCAATTCCGTTTTAGCGGATTGAACCCCTTGAGGCTCGAGCTGAGGTTAGCTGTCGTATGTACCTAAGTATCTTTAACAGCCAAGTGCAAGTCAAAAAATTGCATGTGGGAGTAACAAATAAGTAGCAGCAGCCGCGGTGCTCCAAGTTCAACGTTGCTCATAGGCCGTTTCACAAAAATATAATATATTAAAATTGGAAAAGGCACAAAGCCGAGTATAGTTTCTATCAACTCTAATATTATATTCTACCGTATCTTTAAGTATTACGAAGACATGCTGTACCCCACGATTGTTATCAGACACCACGTTCACACAAAAAGGATGAGTATAACCACGATATAGGATCGATGACCAAAAATGAAGATATGTCCTTGGTGAGGCTCGAACTCACGACCTTTGGATATCCCAATTCTTATGAATCGAGTCATACTTATGGTATGAGACCAACGCTCTAGCCAACTGAGCCACAAAGACTGGATTCTGTATATATACCGAGGTCCCTTTTCAGTGCGAACCAATTTCTGGGGTCCTCGGAATTACTTGGCGATCTTTCAAAAGACCCTAAGTATCTAACTGTGTGAAGGTAAATGTGTATCAAAAGTGCGTTGTTAATTACAAAAATTCGCGGCCCTATAAGTTACGGCCCTACTCCAGTAGTGTGCAGACTAGAGCGGATCACCCGCCAATCAGCTGCGAATGCTGACTTCAAAGATCGAGAGAAATTCCAAAGAGGTTTCGAGTAACTATTTGAAAGCTTATTATTGTGTTGATATGGTTTACTGCATTTGATATTATGGATATGTGCATTGTACCAAGAACACCCACGTCATTTTTCTAAGCCCCTCCATAGAGCTTGCGCAACCCCTCCAAAACTATCCTGTCGCAAAATTCTTAGTTGGTAGGAACTTTTCAGCTCATAGCGAAGACAATATTACACTTGAGAGTTAGTCTATACGCTACATATTTTCATATATTATCAAAATGCCTACGGAATTAGAAGAGGTACGCTTAAGAGAATAAAATGCGTCTTATTCTTTATTTCTAATCTTCTTATTAGTTGGTTGGCTTCATTGCCGATCCTAAACCTGAGATACGCGCTCTCGCGACGGAGCACTTGGTCCCCTATTCGACATCTCAGCCCAGCATCTTTAAGGTTGACAGCCTCAAACCTGTAAAAAATCTGAAGCTTTTAATAAAAGATCATCCGGTAAGTCTCTCTTTCTCGAAATTGGAAGCACATAAAAACCATAGCTAAATGTAATTTTTAGAAAATTGCCGAGCATGTTATCACCATTCTTATCAACCTTGCGGCTGATCGAGAAATCCTGGAAAGCTTAGCCACGGACGAGAAGTTTTTGGACGAAGTCCTCAGACAGATTATTGTCAGTAAAGCGTTGCATGACTGGCGGTTCGATTCAGGTCCCAGTCGATTCTTTGTATACCTAGCTAATGCGTACATTAGATCGCAACTGAACCTAACGCAAATCTTCTTTCCATGCTTCTAGCAAATCTTGCAAAATGGGACTCTATAAAGAGAGTTTTAACTAAGAAGCAACCATCGCCGACCGAGCTTGGATCAAATGACCTTGTTTTGAACCAGCTGGTCGATCTATTCGTCAAAGGCGCGGACGGGTCATACAACAAGAACGCAGATTTTGATCATTTGGCTTACCTCTTCGCTGACCTAACAAAGCATGCCGAGGTCCGACAGTATTTCGTGCAGAAGCAAGATTACGATGGGGTAATACCCATAACGAAACTAAAGGTTTTCACCGAGTATAAGTCGAACGTGAGGCGGAAGGGAGTCGCTTCCACCCTAAAAAACGTCGCCTTTGACGTACCTTCACACCCCCTATTTCTATCGGAAGATGATATCGATATCTTGCCGTATGTCCTGCTGCCCATAATGGGGAATGAAGAGTATGACGAGGAAGAGATGATGTCAATGCTTCCCGATCTTCAGCTTCTCCCTCCTGACAAGCAACGCGATAACGATCCGAATATTATTCAAACGCACGTCGAGACACTATTGCTTTTGTCGAGCACTAGGGAAGGCAGAGAACACATGCGCAATGTCAAAGTGTATCCAATCATTCGGGAAACTCACTTGCGTGTGGATGACGAAGGTGTTCGGGATGCCTGTGAGCGATTAGTCCAAGTTCTAATGCGTGATGAAGCAGATCCAGACAAAGCAGATCGCATTAAGGAAATCGGACAGGACGGCAATGAAGACGATGACGACCAAATTGTGGAGGTGTAGGTTGCATAGCATATGTGAACTTACTAGTGTGCCATTAGTAAAGCTGTCCTATGTTTGCTGGCAAGCATCAGGGCCTAGGGGGGTTATTTGAGCTGTTGGGTTACATCTACCAAAGTGAACACTGGTGTTCCTTCGAAGGCAACTCGAGTTCTATGACGGATACACGGCGTCAAGATTAAACTAGAAAGCCGCAGTCCCCTGGGCTTCTTGGCTAGTTCTATGCGCTGAAACGGGGAATTGTGGCTGACGGTTGGAGGGCAGAATTTGTCACGCCCATTCTAGATGGGATCTGTTGCATCAGCCCAGGCGAATCACGCGGTACCGCTCAACTGGTCTCCCAGTCCTTCAGAATCATAAATCTCTGGAACAGAGGGGCTTATCCGAGTGGGCGCAAGAGCTAGCGTCAGGCTTCCAACACGAAGAATATAATACCAAAATCGATACCGAGGATATCCTCACGAAGGCGACCTCACGTGAAACTTCGTCAGGGTCTTTGGTCACTGACCAAAAGAGAATAGCATTTCAAGTAATCCACTTTTAGGCCAGTGTTCAGTGTTCAGTACATTTAAATGATGGGTCCTTGTGGCCTCGAGGCTCGAGGTTTGAATAAAGCGGAACTATGCTAAACCCGCCACGCAAGGAGCAAGTCAACTAGTCTTCAAATTCGAGGGCTGAAAGCTAACAAAATTCTATTAAATTGGACCTATGATTGGCCAACGTGATTGGATTCGGCTGGCTGTAGGCCTTAATGTTACAAATCTTGAAACTTTTGTTCTACCTTCCCGAGAGGGAGCCGTCAAGTCATTCTCGTAATGGCCCAGACTTGTTCAAAGGTCGAGAGCGTGGTCGAATACTCCTAACTGATTGGTCTAATCGCAACTAGCGACTAAAACATACAGAAACAGCCCTTATTCATTGAATACCTATTGCTGGAGACCATTTTAGTCAACAGTTATATGATCCACCTGCGATATGGAGCAAGGTCGGTCAGTCGACAAGTCCTTATGTCTGCTCACTTGCAGAGTGACAGAATCTGGTCTAATAGGAAACTAGAGAATATCAAAAGGAGGTGATACAAATTACAAATATCTAATAGAGCGGAACCAAGAACGAAATTACCCTAACCGAGGCCCCCATCGGATAACGTACATGTAGGTTTCAGGGGAGGTGTATAGAAGTGATGGGGAACGTGAAAGCATATAACGTCACAATAGTACGCATAGTATGTTGACGCAATTACGGGAATGGATAACAAGCATTTCCTACCGTCTTGTCGTCGAGTCTTGGTTTCTTGGTGAAGTCTTATTTCGACTTCCTGATATCTTGGCGATGTCTAGATTGGTGTTGCCCTAGGACTAAAATTGGTTCATTCCCTTGAATGACGGCTGCAACATCAATCTACGAGTCCCAATCCCTCGAAGATCCTTGGTAGGCGTGCTGGGCGTGGTGCAATGCGAGGCACACCATATGCGAGAGACCCCATAATTGCAGGGATCGCAAAGGGAATGCAGGGATCGTACAGACTGGCTGGGCGCCATGCCGCAATCGATCCGAATAAACCCCACTGATTTACCCATTGATTTACGAATTGAGGTATCATTCAGGGATTTAAACCATCCTGGCGAATCAGATCGTCGGAGCCTCAACATGTGCTCTAAGCTACAACTCTAATTCGTCTTCAACCACCAACAACATCTACTTTAATTGGATAGAATTACTATCATTTTTATCACTTACAACCTGCCAGCTACGAGTCTATGACTGCTAAGCCGCTAACGTTCGAACATCTGAATCTTTTCATCAGCCTAGCCTCGTTCCCAGGTGCATAGATCATGTAAAAGCGTGGGTAAAAAGTCGTCAGCTTCGGTCCCCCTTCGATTTAGCTTCCATGCATTGGGTCCTTCTACGTCAAAGATGATATAGTTCTCGTCGGTCCTTTTTGGGCGTTGGACGGAATAGCCGTTGAAAAACGTGAACCTAAAAGGACCTACCATCTCGATCTAGACGTTTGCCCGCTCGGGACCATACAGTTTCCATGTACGGGATATGGACGAGTACTTCCGTAGCTGAGGAATAGTCAAGACTAAATCTCACCAGTCTCGTCTGATACCTCGAGACACTCCCACGCTCTGGTTCGTCATATTACATGAAGATAACCGATCTATTCGCCATGTCTCTAGCCGTATTAGGACCCGCGGGTAAAAGAAGAAAAGAAAGCCAAGTAATGTGTAGGTAAGTAGAATCAAGGAAAGTCTACAGATTTACAGGCACACTCGAGTCTGCCCAGCCCAGCCCATCAAAATATGATGCGAAAGATCAATCACCTTTCTTATAACTATGCATTACTATGTGTAATAGGTAGTAATTGGAGCTGCTTGTGGACACCGACGTAATGGTTGAATTATTCAAGCTTGGGCTGGTTTACGATATTGCACCCACATTGCATTGCAGTTATTGATCCATGCAGCCCGCGTTTTTATCTCATGTTAAACGGACTACCAATAGGCGTAACAGACCCGGAGGGACCGCCCGGAGTGGTGGGATTGCGATACCAGGATCCCGTCCTACTGTGTGAAGCATTACTTACGGCCCACCCTCCCACTTGGTAGGTTAATGTAGGTATAGTCCTTGTATGGTCCCTGTACGTACATCTCGCATGCTGTTAGTTAGCTGACTCGCTGATCCCCTGTCACAAAGAACTCGCCTTAATAAAATCGCAGTTCACCTTGGGGCCAGGATTTGAGCTTGGTTTAAGAAAGATACAAAAGGCATGGCACGTCCCTTCAACTACAGATAAATCTGCTTTTTTTTTCTTGGTTTCTGCTTGTCAGCATCAAGTCCCTAATTGGGTGACAGGCCCTCCCTTGTTTCCCATCTATTGCCTGCCGTTTCCCTTCGCGTCTAGGAAGGTTTGCAGAAATCTTAAAACCTTGATCACTTTAAGATCGATTACCAGAGAGCACGGACAACATTCCCCTCCTCCCTCACCTCATCTCGTCCCATTACCATGGCTGACGCCGCGCCCGATACGGCGAACCAAAAATTCGCCTCGAAAACGTCTGGCGGCAACAACGCTTATCACAACTTTCACAATGACTTTTTACACATTCAAGATCCCAACGAGCGTCGCCGTCTCGCGCTCGCTGAGATCGATAAGGCTCCCTTTGGATGGTACCATGTCCGGTAAGTACCTAACTATATGTTCCTCGCGTCGCAGTAATTAAGTTCTTACTGCGAGAAGAAGCTAATTAGTTGGCGATGATAGGGCTTGTGTCGTCGCCGGTATCGGTTTCTTCACGGATTCATACGACATCTTCGCCGTCAGCTTGTTGAATACCATGCTGGGAATCGTGTACTATCCGCAACTTGGTAAACTACCCACCTCTTCCGACAACGCCATCAAGCTGTCAACGTCCGCCGGCACCGTTGTTGGTCAATTAGTTTTCGGCTGGCTCGCGGATCACGTCGGACGAAAGCGTATGTACGGTCTCGAGCTGATTATCATCATCTTCGCGACTCTCGGCCAGGCTCTCAGCTCCGGCTCTCCCTCGGTCAACATCGTCGGCCTTATCATCTTCTGGCGAGTCCTCCTCGGTGTTGGCATCGGTGGAGATTACCCGCTATCCAGTATCATCACCTCCGAGTTCGCTACGACGAAATGGCGCGGAGCTATGATGGGTGCTGTCTTTGCCATGCAAGGTATTGGCCAGCTCGTCTGCGCGTTCGTTATGCTATTCGTTACTCTGGGTTTCAGAGAGGCTTTATCGGTTGCCCCGACGACCAAGGATTGCGACGGCTACTGCGCCGTTGCGGTTGACAAGATGTGGAGGACTCTCATCGGTTTCGGTGCTGTTCCGGCCTGTATTGCCCTTTACTACCGGCTAACCATTCCCGAGACCCCCGTAAGTTATCTACATCGAGACATTAAAAAAAAAAAAAAAAAAAAAAAAAAAACAGAATTTACTGACATTAGTGTTAGCGTTACACCTTCGATATCGGCCGCGACGTCGAGAAGGCTGCCGACGATGTTAAAGCTTACATTTCTGGCAAGCGTGAAGGCCACCCCGACGATGTTGCCCGCATCCAGGCCCGCGAGGCTGCTCAGGCTCAAATGACCATCCCGAAGGCTAGCTGGAGCGACTTCTGCCGTCACTATGCTATTCCCAAGAACGGTCTCCTTCTATTTGGCACTGCTGGCTCGTGGTTTATGCTTGATGTTGCCTGTAAGTTATCCTTGGATCCACGCTAGTTTCGAAGGAAAAACGAACTAATAATCAACCTAGTCTACGGTCTATCTTTGAACAACGCTATCATCCTGGAAGTTATCGGTTATTCCACCAAATACGCCAAGAACACCTACGAAATTTTGTACAATACAGCTATTGGTAACCTTATCATCGTCCTGGCCGGCGCCGTCCCGGGATACTGGGTCTCGGTGGCCACGCTCGACACGCTGGGCCGCAAGACAATCCAGATGGGCGGCTTCATCATCCTGACCATCCTCTTCGTCGTCATGGGGTTTGCGTACAATCACATCTCGAGCAACGGGCTGCTCGCCATCTACGTGCTCGCGCAGTTCTTCTTCAACTTCGGGCCCAACATGACGACCTTCATCGTGCCCGGGGAGGTGTTTCCGACGCGCTACCGATCGACCTCGCACGGCATCTCGGCGGCGTCCGGCAAGATCGGGTCGATCATCGGGCAGGGCGCCATCTCGATCCTGCGAACGCACGGGGCGACCCCGGATAACGAAAACCCCTGGATGGACCACGTGCTGGAGATTTACGCGCTGTTCATGCTCCTCGGTATCTTTACGACGATCTTCATCCCCGAGACCAAGCGCAAGACCCTCGAGGAGCTCTCGGGCGAGGATCAACCGGCGCCGCTGCCGGCTGCGGAGGGAAGCAGTCAGACTAAGACCGCCGAGTCTCTATAACAAGTTTTTTTTTTCTTGGTCACTACTAATCGATCTTTTTTTTGTGCTTATACACGGACGCGAAGAACGCTATGATGGGCGATGTCGTGGAATAACTGCAGTGCAGTGCATTGTGCTGTGGTGAAAGCTCGATAGAGACGAGCCATGTCGAAGTGATGTTATGCGAGGGGGAGGTGGTCTAATTGGCACGCGTGACTACTAACTACATTGATACGAATTGACATCTAGTCCTCTTGGCTGTTGTTTTGGTATCGATATAGATTAATATATACCCAATTCAATCGTTAGGCCCTTCCCTTCTTCTATTCGTCTGACTACCTACCCAGGCACTTGACCCTTTTCGGGCCTTGTAGTTAGCTCTGGTATAGCATTTATACGAATTTTTCACCAGTGAGTTAGGTATTATCCAGTGTTCTCATCACAGTAGGTAAACATGCTCGGGTTATTTCTACCCAGTTACATATGGATATAAACCTTGTGTACCTGTCGTTAGGTAGCTAGCTAGGCGAAGTCGCTCGCTCCCATATACACCTAAGCTAGCATTATTTCTACCAAATATCTCCTAACTCTTCACTTCGACCTTACACATAGCACACTTAAGGTTTCACTGTAACCACAAGCTGGATCTATACTGCTGTTACGTCCACTTTGTTTTTATCTATGTAGTTACCGCGACGTCAGACTTGCACCACTCGCAGCGTCTCAGCGCTGTAAATTCCCAACAGGGGGGATAATAACACTTACAAAAAGCAACGTAGTCCTTGATATGCCTAGCCTTGTCGAACGGCTCGGGATAGTACCACGCCGCGTTCTCGAGCTCGGTATCTACACAGGACACGGACAGAAACGTCATCCCGTTAGTAACCTTAGGTAGGTAATTATGGTGGTACCTAGGTTAGGTTAGGTAAGGTAAGGTAACTATGTCACGTACCCCCGACTTTGATCGTGTAGTAGTCCGCGTCGCCCTTCCACCCGCAGTGCGTGTGCAGGTCCGTCTTGCGGAAGAACTCGGGCTTGAGGGCCGCGGGCGGGAAGTACACGTTGCCCTCGACGAGCTCGTAGACGTCGGACTCGGCGACTACGGTGCCGTTTACTGTGGCTTGGACGTGGCCGGATGGCATGGCTGGCTGGCTGGCTGGCTGGCTGGCTTGCTATCTTTTTTCAAGGTTCTTATGAGAGACGGAGACGGAGACGGAGACGGAGATAGAGATGGATTCGGGTAAGGGCTGTGAGAATGGTAAGATGTGTGTTTATGGTGGTGACACGATAGCAGCGCTATACGGTAATTTATATTTATATATTTATATTATATTATTTAGGTACGTTCTTGTAAATAGTAAAGGTGATGTGCTTGCTATATTGTGGGGTAAGTAGGTCAGCTTAGAAGGGTTCTAGAAGGATTCCCGCGCTGGGGATTTGTCATGGACAGGAAGAGTTAGAGTGGTGAAGCTTGCGCAGTGGTACATGAATGATTTCCAATCGTGCTACATGTACGGTACATATATCAGAGGTACTTGAGTACTCTGCTGTATGCATCAATTGAGTATTCCCTCAGAGCGAGGTTGTGGGGTATGTCCTTACAAGTGTATTTAACTACTGCAAACTGTTCAAATTTACTGTGCATTATAAAGAACAGAAAAGAGTAATCGAGTCCGGCTAACTGGATCCACTAGCGAATAACGGTCAACGTATTTCCAAGAGCGGGTTTGTCTAAAACCCCGCTAGATTTTCTCCCGACGCCCGAGGCGGATCCACGCTGCTCCACCGTCTCCAGGCTTTCTCCAACCCGCTCGGCCCTCGCTGCGACGCTAGACCTAGTCGTTGTTTTCCGCTGACGAACCGAACGTCGGCAGTATTTAATCCTGTGAGAAGCCTCGGTGGCTAATTTATTTATTTTTTTTATCTTGCGTGTAAACATTCGGCGTGTCGCATTGGTCGAATTTTGAACTTGCTGCTTTTTTGTATTCCTTTTTATCTATATCATATGGTACTGCATTGCTGAATTCCGAAGCATAAGTTCAGAGGACCATCCCCTATCGAATTACGGTGTCACGAGGCGTGGTGGAAGTACGTCATTATAGAAGTGTTTCGGTGTGAGCGTGTTCGCGATGGCGCCGCTTTCTGGAGTTGAGGTCGCCAAGCACGACAGCAAGGAATCTTGTTGGGTGGTAATTCATGTAAGTCGTTTGAATACCCACGCAAAGTGGTTCATGTAAAAGATCGATTTCTCACCGACTTAATTCCTA
Organism: Daldinia sp. EC12; assembly: GCA_002120325.1. Taxonomy (NCBI): domain Eukaryota; kingdom Fungi; phylum Ascomycota; class Sordariomycetes; order Xylariales; family Hypoxylaceae; genus Daldinia; species Daldinia sp. EC12. The sequence goes on along the minus strand of KZ112938.1, from coordinate 92,229 downwards.
GGGGAAAGTTTATGATGTCACAGAATTCTTGCCAGGTCGGTAGCTCACAGCATTCCGTATACCAAAGTCGTGAAACTAACCCTTTTATAGAACACCCTGGTGGAATGGGTATTATCTTAAAGTATGCGGGCAAAGATGCGACTGAAGAATTCGAACCTATACATCCTCCGGATACCCTGGACAAATATCTGGACAAATCGAAGCATTTAGGACCCGTTGATCTAAAGACCGTGGCCAAGGTCAAGGAAGAAGAGGATCCCGAGGAAGCAGAGCGACAGCAGCGCATTGAGGGTAAACCGCTATTGTCACAATGCTACAACTTGATGGACTTTGAAGCGGTTGCTAAGAGTGTTATGAAAAGAGGTGCTTGGGGGTACTATTCCAGTGCCGCGGATGACGAGATAGTACGTTCTTACTTATACCTCGACTATTAATCACGTACGCTAACAAATCCACAAAGACGCTACGAGAAAACCACGAAGCCTTTCACAGGATATGGTTTAGACCTAGAATTCTAGTCGACGTCAAGAAAGTAGACTTCTCTACTACTATGCTTGGCACTAAAGTCGACATCCCCTTCTACGTGACAGCAACGGCGTTAGGCAAGCTGGGACACCCGGAGGGCGAGGTAATATTAACTAGAGCCGCTAAGAAGCACAACGTCGTGCAGATGATCCCCACGTTAGCATCGTGCTCATTCGACGAGATCGTAGACGCTGCGGAGGGAGATCAGGTACAGTGGCTGCAATTATACGTTAATTCGGACCGGGCGATCACCGAGCGCATCGTCCGACACGCCGAGAAGCGCGGGTGCAAGGGGTTGTTCATCACGGTCGACGCGCCGCAGTTGGGCAGGAGGGAAAAGGATATGCGGACGAAGTTCACGGATAAAGGGTCTAATGTCCAGTCTGGCCAACAGACGGATAACTCGCAGGGTGCGGCCCGTGCTATTTCGTCCTTCATCGACCCCGGGCTCTCGTGGAAGGATATCCCGTGGTTCCAGTCTATCACCAAGATGCCCATCGTCCTCAAGGGCGTACAACGTGTCGAAGACGTCGTCAAGGCTATCGAGTACGGAGTTCAGGGTGTCGTACTGTCGAACCACGGTGGCCGACAGTTGGATTTCGCCCGGTCTGGTGTCGAAGTGTTGGCGGAGACAGTGCCAGTCCTACGTGAATTAGGGCTCGAAGGCCGCATTGAAATCTTTGTCGACGGAGGCGTGCGGCGCGCTACAGACATTATCAAGGCACTATGCTTAGGCGCCAAGGGCGTGGGTATTGGTCGGCCGTTCTTATACGCCATGTCGGCGTACGGCCTGGACGGCGTTGACCGAGCCATGCAGCTCCTCCGCGACGAGATGGAGATGGCGATGCGCCTAATCGGGTGCACTAGCGTCGACCAGCTCAATTCGTCGCTTGTCGATACGCGGAACCTAGGCAGCCATGTTACGGGAGTGCCGCGAGACCACCTTGGCCATAAGGTTTACGATCCGCTTGTTACACCGTCGTTCAAGCCACCCAAGTCGTCTAAGCTATAAAGCTATAAAGCTATGTGACGTGGGGGCGGGATATAAGCCTTTTCTTTTTTTAACATCAATTGTAGTATTTAACTTGGGGTGTACCTGCATGTCATCTATTTTCTCGCCTGTGGATATTGGATATACCAGTTTGCTTCGTATATGCGAGTTCAGATCGTACGTACGCTTGTGGCGAGACCGTTGTGAATATATTACTTCCTATAAGCGGCGACGTCACCTTTGTGTTTCCGAGGTTTCAATGTAAAGTCGTATCAGTTCGTGATTTTCTTTTTAAGTCTTCGGTGCCGCAATTTGCTTCGGAGATTACTTGGTAAAAAACTGTGCAACCCGATGCATAGAGATTCACTGCATACTATCATCCCCATTTCTGCGTAGACTTCCTTTTTCTTTTCTTATATTCATTTTTGTGAAGGAGAATTTATGGCTCTTATCAAAACCGGCCAACATGGACTACCTTAGACAACAGGCTCGCTCTTTATTCCTCCATCGCATCCAGGCCCGCAGCGATAAATGCCAGGTCTTCGAGATCTCGGGGACGGATGATAATGTCATTTATTTTGAAAGGACGATACCTATTGACGAGGCCGCATCCTATCTCCAACACTACTCAGGAATACCATCCCTCAAGCTCATTCAGTTTCCGGTTCGGATATTCTACAAATCACACCGACAACCATACAGACAACTGGCGTGGGTTCCGGACGTACTTGCTAATCTAGGTATCGAACTATATATGGCGGGACTGTTGACAAGAGGCCTGACGATGTTTGACGCAGTGGAAAAGGATAGTAGTGAGGTAGGGAAGGTTCTGAGCATATTTACTAATGGCAGTGACTCGCGTATGCTAGGTAAGTCTACGTCACGTACAACGAGTTCTTGCATGACGGCAATTAAGAGTGGCCATCTTTGAATCTGCCCTACTCGAGCCATCGTAGCCACCACTAGATAGGGCCATTGCCTGCTAACTGAGATATTTCCAGCGTCTTATAACTTCGCCACCAAATCCACAACGTGTCTACTTTTTACTCTAGAGGAGAACTCGAATACACAATATGAGTACATTGCGAAGTTCCTGAGACGAAGCGGTGGTCTCTATCAGAGCAGCTGCTTTTTACCACTGATCGTCTTAGTCGACTATGTAAACCTCGTTTTAGACGGATTCGGGACCTTTTTTGGCTACGACTTACGCTGTATTAAGGAAACAAATCTCCACGACTGGGAGACATCCCGAAACAAGCTCCGGTGGACTAAGCATTATAACCACCTGGCTCACGACATTGCCGGTTACTTGCGGAAGAAGCTAGATGAAGACGCTAGGCTTGCGACCACGACTTCATCACAGGATGTTGTTATTAACGCCCAAATAAGAGACGCATTGAATGCGTTGGAGCTGACGATTGATCCGGCTGCTCGAGATATTGAATGGCACCTGCAGAGAAACGAGGACCACCTGGGACAGGTAATGTATTCTAGTCCATCGCTAGTTTAGCAACATCTTTTAAGCCCTATATCGAACCCTAACAGAAGACGGAGTTCCAGATCTCGCGTAAAATGATGCGTCAAGACACGATGGCTAGCATTAGGTTGAGCGGGGCGAGCATCGAGCTGACCAAGATGGCTACAATCGACAGCTCGTCCATGAAGGTGATCGCGATAATGACGATGATATTCTTACCCGGAACGTTCTTCGCGTCTTTATTTTCGGTGCCGCTGCTTCACTGGAACGAGGAGAGGATCGTGGGAGATAAGTTTTGGGTGTACTGGGTGTTTACCATTCCTTCTACCGCGCTTATTGTCATGCTGTGGTTTATTATTACGCAGTATAAACGAATGAAAAGGTTGTTTCGCGTGGGTAAATATTAGCTGTTTCGTCGGATGTTTGATAGATCGAGGTGCGTCTCGTGCGTCTTGTGCCAGGTACGTGCCAATTGCATTGGATTAAGTCAACTTTTTTCCCCTCACCATTGTAGGCACCTACAATAAATAACCTAACATAACCCTCGGAATTTGGAAGGTGTTTCACAACTATCATGACATACCTTTTCGTATAACAGTAAAATTTGGCGCCACATTAAACTACCTACTTTACATAAACTTGAAGCGAAGCCGCACTGCGATATAGAATGGCTAATTTATGGAAACATCCCGTGTCATCGTGGCGCGGTGGTGGAAGGGGACTTATTCATCCTCCGTTCAATATCAGGCAGTGCAACAATAAGCCCGTTTCTTTCTACAGTTCCTCTCCCCCAAAGAGAACACCGTCTGAGGAGTACGTGCCTTTGACAGCTCCCGAAACTGAACTGATGCGAGAATTACTACAAAAGGGATATCAAGTCTGGGAAATCGCACTCAACATTGGACGGAGTGAATGGGTTGTGCGCCGCTCTCTCAAGGAAGACGATGAGTTAGCAAGTCACCTACGCAAGGTTAAGATAGGAAAGTGGAGTTCGGTAGAGGAAAGCTTCCTTCTCGGATATATGGCGAAGCACAGTGTGCTCAATAGGCAGAAGATAGCACAAAGGATGGGCCGGACAGTTCCCAGCGTCACGAGTCAAATCAGAAAGCTCGCCAAAGCACAAAGCTCTCTCACGCCACCTTTACCAGTCATCATACATCCTGATGGAGAACTCAGTGAATCTGAGAGAGCGACCCTTGAAGATCGGCTTGATCGTATCTTGGAGGGACTCACCGAGGCAAAAAAGACGGCAAAGTGGGATAGCATCCTTGCCGGAACACCCAGAGCGGAATGGATTGAACGGATTCTCGCCCTGGTCCCTACGAGGATAGGCCATATTCTGGCAGCCCCTTCGCCACCAACGATCCCCGAGCTAAGAGCCCTCGACTGGGAGGACACCGATAAGATGGGGGTTTACGCTTGGATCCTAGCGTGCAAGACTCAGAACCCGTTTTTCCCTAGGCATTACATTTACGTCGGCTCGGCGACAAGATATGGCAGCGGATTGTCTGGTCGGAAGCAGCAGCATCAGAACGGGGCGAAACACGACGATCCCAGCCTGAAGCGTCGGATCAAAGCTCATGGCCTAGACAGAAAGGGGCACTTCGTTGCCCTGCTCTCCATGGAGGTCGCTTCACCCGAACCTATCGAAGTGATGAAGGCCAGAGAGTTTATCGTCGTTGCTAAAGCGGTTTTCACTATTTGGCTAGGTGCACTAAGCTCAAATATATCTCAGACCTCAAGGGAGGACGCCAAGACGGAGCATGATAAACTTCGAGGACTTTGCCCCTGGAGCCTGGAACCAATTCCGTACAGAGGGCTGTGCTCTCATAATCCACTTGTCGTAGATATCTCATATCCCAAATGATATGTTCAGGTTTGAGATCATTAAAAATTTTTTATTCTGTTGTATTGCTGGCTCGAGAAGATTGACTTTTTTTTTTTTTTTTTTTTTACTATTGTTAGTTACGCTGCATTGACTCTGTTGGCTAAACAATCAACTGCACTGTTTAAAGTGAAATATAGTTTAATTAATAATTATTTAGTAATGACTCTATAATTGATAGGTACAAAATAATGATTAATCAAGTGATTTTAAAGTGTCAAAAGTAAAATTTACAACTAAGTTAATCTTTATAAGTCCCTGACCTAATCATAACACGTGACTCAAGCTGGACGTATGGATTGAGGGGCTACATGTATGAGGTCAAGTATCTGCGTATTTGGGAAACTTCATTTATTTTTAACTTTTTCACCATGTACACCATTTCCAGAGATAGGACGCCAAGGTCTTAAAAGAAGAACAAAAAGAAAAAAGGAATTTTGTTTTATCATTTTTATCCTAGGTATTAGTACATTCTAAATTCATATATATTATTATTATTATTCCTACGCTACCAACGCTACCATGTCAGCACGTTTATCCAACATGTCTCTATTCTCCGGTGAGATTGGCGAAATTGGCACCTGACAGGAGCCCATCTCCAGCTTTACCCAGCTTTACCCCAGCCCGTCAGGATTCATTCGTCACACCTTAAAACGGGGTGTGACCACAGCTACGTGACGAGTCAGAACCGTATCATTTGCATTTGGTCGAGTCAAAGCAGTTCAAACGCATTGTGTTTAAAAAGGATAAAAATGCTGAACGAGCCTCACAAGATCCTTGTTGCCGCACACCTTCTTTCATAAGTACCTGACAATAGGTAATATTAAGAGCATAATTCTACGCCGTTACAAGCCGCTTTACAATAACCTACAAGAGGTACCTACCCAGGTAGGTAGTTAACCTAACTTAACCTACTAACGATTTGTTGATTTGTTGATAGTTGCTAGCAGCTATCAACAACAAATCGCTTTAATTACCTATCTTACCTAGGTACCTGTCCAACCTAATATCGCATTTAAATCATTCGTTCCGTTGCACTTCCCGCTTCCGATCATGATAAAAAACTCCCGATATTAAATGTAGTACGGACACAATATGGTGTACCTACCTAAAGTACGATAAAAGGTTGTCTCAGTACGACATCATTCATAACAAAAGCTTGACCTTGCACCGGGACGATCCATCCGCCTACAACCGCTTTCGAGAAGGAGCATGACGATCCAGACCCGCAACCCAAACTTCCAGCGGCGAAGTCATTCATTCTAGCATTTGCCTCCAGCTTACCTATCCCAGCCTATCCCAGCTCTCCCCAGATTTCCCCCAGCCTTTCTCCAGCCTTTCCCCAGCACCTGTCACTGTCATCGAGGTCCATCGAGGTGTACCTAGTCATTACTCGCATAACCTTCCACTCAGGTGAATGAAACCTTCCCCCCCAATGACCTAGGTATTTCAACAATACATATATTTTCCCGACTTGAACTCTACTTCAGCCTGGCCCTCCATTATCTCCCTAGATTAACTACACAACATGTCCTCCCTCGAGGCCAAGATCGTCGTCCTCGGCTCCCAAGGCGTGGGCAAGACCTCGCTAGTAACGCGGTATTGTAAAGGCGCCTTCAATCCCGCCCAAACTACTTCAACCGTTGGCGCTAGTTTTATGACCAAGAGGGTCTTAGACGGTGACACTGACACTGTCGTCCGATTACAGATATGGGATACAGGTACCACCCCATTCTCCACTAATACTTTATATCTCGACTTAGTTAAGAAGTTTGAAAAGCTAACCTTTTACGTAATAACAAAGCTGGACAGGAACGATTCCGCTCGATATCGCGACTTTATTATCGCGGAGCTAACGCCTGCATCCTCTGCTATAGTATCACCGACGCACAGTCCTTCGCCGAAATGGGCGTATGGCTAACGGAATTACGCCGTAATTTACCACCTGATATCGTCCTCCACGTCGTAGGAACAAAGGCCGACATTGTCGCCCGCGACCCCACGCGTCGCGAAGTACCGTTCGAACGGTGCATAGCATACGTCGCCGAGAATCTTGCACCAGGTTTGGGCTCGACACCTCCACCGACCGCAACGCCATCAGGACTTACAGCATTACCACCAGGACCAGGCGTAAGCCAGTCGAGCGTGGTAGTCACGCCCGCCGCATCGAGCGCACAGGAACCGCGTAGCCCGAGTAGTAAGCGCAGCAGCGGATTCTGGGGTCAAGAAGTTGGCTGGGATGCGTGCCACGAGATCAGCGCCGAGAGTGGCGAAGGCGTAGAAGAAGTATTCAGGGTCGTTACGCGCAAGCTCGTGGAGCAGAACCGAAAGATGCAACAAGCTATTCTAGCGGCTACCGCAACACCTGGCACTCCTGGGTACGAAAGCGGTATGGATGGGGGATACTTTGACGGCGCGAATCCCCGCGGTAGCTTCCGTGTCGGCAGAGATCGTCGAAGCTGGCTGTTTTCTTCCCCGGGGTTTTCACCTACTGTTACAGTTGAAAATCCAAATGCTGGAGAAGGGGAGCAACAGCGGCAGGGCGAGGAACAAGGGCGGAGGGGGAGAAGATGTTGTTAGCAGACTAAGGCGAGACGACTTGGACCGGATATCTTTATAATGGCATTCCCAACCAGAACCGGCCGCTATTCAACGACCACCGTATCAAAAGATATCCCCCCTTCTCAGTGATTTGGAGGAGACGGGTTTCCTTAACATTACTTTTCCTAGTCGGGATAGAAGAAGTTCTCACAACATCTCTCATATAAACTAGCCGCGGGAAAGCGTGGTGAAAGATCGTCTTATCGACATTCAAAGTACGGCGTTTGGAAATTTGCATATAAATAACTGTTTGGAATCGGCATCGGGGTTCAAGTCATTGTCATTGTCATTGTCGGGTTGGTTTGCAGCTTGATCGGAGTTGGGTTTTGTGTGCATGAGATACGAATGGATTATGAATTGTTATCAAATTAGTTTTGGGTCATATATGTTATTCCCCCCCCTACGCTTTGTTATTTATTATTTGTTCATCGAGTTGTGGATTTGAGTGTATTGGGCGTTTTTTGCATGTGGTCATATGTCTAGGTACCTAGGGAGGGAGCGGTTTATATTAGGTAGGTACATACGAGGTAGCTTGGGGAATAATCTTACAGCAGCGGTGTGGAGTTACGTTATAGGCATTTTGAGCGAGAACGCTTTCATATAAGCGAAATACACGAAGCATTAAGCCGTCATCATTTTTGAGTTGTAAATTGCTTTGGGTACCTATTTAGTGATAAGTATGAATTATCGATGTCGAGATAACGTCCTATATGGATGCTTAATAGGTAGTCTGAATTACAATGACTAGAACACGAGGATCATAGAGGAACCATACACAAGTGATCTCTTTGCGACACCCAGGATATTCTAGGTATGTATATTCTTTCGAGATAATCCGTAGTCTTCGTCAACTCATCTACATGCCCTATCTATTCCACAATATACATCAATCATCTATCACCCCTTTACACAACCAAGCCCTACCGTGAACTCCCCTCTCCCTGCCCCTGCTCCTGCCACCCTTTCTTCGACTTATCCACATCATCATCGACCTTTGGCAGGGCCGGGATCTCCACGCCCATGACCCTGTACTCCAGGCCTATATACGCATCGCTCAAGACCAGAATATCGACTTTCCTCGCCTTTCCGTCCTTATCGGGGTCAGGCAAACGGAGTGTAGTCTTAACCGTGGGCTTTGAGCCGGCTTGTATAGTGTTAGATCTAGTATCGGCGCTGGCGTTGGCGTTGGCTTTGGATTTAGATTTAGACTTGGAGTTTGGTCCCTGGCTCCAGGAGACGCGCTTCACGCCTAGGATCTCGTCGCGCGCTACGTCGCAGACGATGGCGAACCAACCTTCCGTTTGGGGCTTCGGGTACCGCGGCGCGTAGATGCGGGCGTCGCGTTCGACGACGGGGTTGAGACGCTTGAGCGAGACGCCGAGTGACTGTGCCGTGACGTCTTCGATTTTGACGCTGACATGTGGGAGGATGGACGCCGCGCGGACGAAGCGGCTTTGCTGCGAACTTGGAGTGTTGAGTTTCTGAGCGAGGTCCTCGACCTGTGCTCGTTGAAAGCTGCTTAGCTTCTGGAGGGTAGTCTTATTATCTTTTAAGTTGTCGTGGCTGGTTCCTGGAAGAATGGATAGGGGTGGGTCTTGCGGCCAACGAGCCGACTTGACGCACTGGAGCAGCTTGATCATCTCGAGGCAACTAGATAGATATCCTAGCTCTGTTAATACGTCGATTGACGCTTGGATGATACGAATGGCTTGGTCTAAAACGCTCGTCTGATCACCGACGTAATCTGTGATGGGAAGATCGATTCGTGCCATGTGTGCTTGCAGAAGAAGGAAGGCTTTGACATGAGGATCCCACATTGGCAAGCCGAAACTGCTACCTTCGAATGGAAGGTTCTTTGAAAGCTCTGCATTAATAAGATCTTCGTTATGTCGGACGGGGAGTTCATCGTATTCTGTTGCGCGAGACATCCAAGACAACACATCCAAAAAGCTTGCTTTGGGCTTTGCATTCTTGACAAGATGGCGGATTGTCTTGTGTGATAAATAGTAGTAACTCATGATTTTACCCAGTGGTGTCGGGTCTACGTCCCCATTGGGATATAGCTCAACGCACTTCGAAGCTGCAAGTTCATCTAGCGACTTGCTGACCATATCAATCATGAAATCGTTGGCAAGTTGCTGAGCGGCAATGGTGTTATGCTCCTCTGAAGATATTTCAAGCCCATAGTACGAGGGGTTCTTATGTAGACGGCGGAAAAAGAAGGTCCAAGTTAAATAATCGAGTGCGTCTTGCTTAGTTGTGATCGTTTCAGCTGATACCTCAGCACCCAAATGGTTGTCGAGGACCGTATGTAGAGACGATTCAACTGGGAATCCAGTGTGCAAGAAGTGCTTGTAGAAATCTTTCTTTGCGTCTTGGGTGAAAATGCGCGCCACACCCGAATTATCGAATTGCGGGCGCCCAGCTCTACCTAACATTTGAAGAACATCTGTGAGATCCATATCTTTATAACCTTCGATCTTTGCGTCGTAGAATTGGGTGCCTTTGACGACGACAAGATGGGCAGGAAGGTTAACACCCCAAGCCAGCGTACTTGTTGCAACCAGGATCTGGATCTTGTTGTTAAGGAAGAGTTCTTCAGCAAGTTGCCGATCAGATTCGACGAGACCTGCATGATGCAGCCCAATCCCAAAGTTTATGGCTTCCTTGAGCGCATCATCCTTAACCCTGCTAAGGTTAAGCTGAAGATCCTCCTCCGACATATTGACAAAACGCCTAGGATTGTCCTCCATGCCACAATAGTTGATCAGATCCTTCGCAGTCAGTCTAGTCTGCCGTCGCGAAGGCACAAAGACAATTACAGGCTTATCAGGACTATGAGTCTTGATAGCGAGGAAAGTTGGTCGGTTCATAGATTGCATCAGGGGGCAGAATCCTCTTACTTCCGGGAACCCGTCGATGTATAGTTCCAATGGTACTGGTCGTACAGAGTGGCGGAAATTGAACAGACCCTCCTTTACTCCAAGCCAGTTGGCCAAGTCTGTCGCGTTCGCGCAAGCAGTAGACATTCCGAGAAGCCTCACGGCATTCTTTGTAGATTGGGCGATATAATTCATACGAGACACGATAATTTCTAGAATCGGGCCTCGGTCTCCGGCAAGCAGGTGAATTTCGTCAATAATCACAAGTGAAACTTGGCGGACATATCCTCTGGTTTGCCAGCTACGAGAGATACCATCCCACTTTTCAGGTGTCGTGATAATGACATCGGCGTCCTTGATTGTCCTTGTATCTGGCGTGTTATCACCCGTCAACTCAACCAACTTAAGACCCAAAGGTCCAGCAAGTCGAGCACCCCAGTCCTTTACTCGCTCACGAACCAATGCTTTCATTGGGGCGATGTATACGACTTTGGAGCCTGGGCATTCGCGGAATGCCCACCACATAGCCAACTCTGCCGCGACAGTCTTGCCACTACCAGTGGGTGATCCTAGGAGGACATTCGCTGGTGTGTGATACAATGTGTGGAATATTTGCGTTTGCATTGGATTGAAATACTGGAATCTCTTTGCGTAGATTTCCTCCAAAGCCGCGTTCTTAAGGGCACTAATAGGCAATGGTTGCAGGTTGAGTAGATCCGTATACACACTCTCCGTGTCCGGGCGAATAAGATGCTGGAAGGAGACAGGGTTCACCGTCTCTGCTCCAAGCCATTTATCCGACACTGCCTTAATGTATATCTGGTTAGGTAGAGGATCCGATAAAGGAATTGTGAAGTTCAATTCGTGGTCATCATAGAGCTTTTTCCTATTGAGTATGAAGAACTCGTGATGATAGATCTCAGACGTCTCGGAATTCTCAACCCAGATATAAAAAGACTCAGATGTTCCGTGTATTTGGTCGCTCCAGGTAAACTCGGGTGTGATATAAAGCTTAACCCTTAATACATCTCGGTTTAAAGGGGCAATCTCGGCTTCTACTGATACGATGGGGAAATAGTCAAGAATCTTCCCTATCTTTTTACCAGCGTTGTTGTTATGAACGAGATTACCAATCTCGGCGTTCTCCATATCGCGCAAGACTTCAATAGGTGTATCTTTTTCATCGATTTGGTTCAGTACCGACTTAGGTAAGTCGAATTGATGCAATGGATGCTGGAACGGCCAAACACGTTTCTCGATGGACTTTGCGAGTGTTAATAGGACTAGACACTGGTGACCCCATCGTCGATTCAACGCAATCTGGAATAGAGCACGACAGATTCGGCCAGATTGCTGAGCAACATAATTCAGATCGTTCGACAACGCAAAGTCTTCCGGCTGTACTCGCGAGATGTATGACTGTAGCAAAATATTCGTCTTTGCTTGGGGTGTATCAATTCCACGGCCGGGATCACAGAATACCACGTTTTCATCATGCCTTAGCCTGGTCAATTCATCGGCTTCGCTATCTCTAGACTGTATGTTATCAAATTCTCCGCTCTCGCTGATCATCTTCAAGTTGTCTGCCTCTGTTGCCTGAGGTTTCATTAACGAGTTGAAGATTTGTATACTTGATTGCTGTATATAGTATTGGCTAGCAATGCGGCCAATATCTTTGCTCCTTAGTTCCTCAGTGACTTCGTTGAAGATGATCATTTGACTTTGTTGTAGGACCCTTGCTGCCTGAATAGCAAGCTGTCGCCGCCTCTGGACAAGATTTGGGTCATCTCTGATCTCGGCCCATTCGATCCCATACGTCATGGGACTTCTCAGCATCCGAACGAAGAGATAAGAATAGCCGATCCATTGCACTGCTTCCGGGATGGAAGTAACAGTACCCAAAGCGATCTCAGCGTTAAGGTTGTCGACTAATTTCGAAGAGAATCTTGACTCGATAGGTTGCTGTGCGGTGACTGACCGCCGGTAATGATCCAGTTTGTCCTGAGTGGTGCAGATCATGCCAATACCTGTGTCCTCATACTGAGGTCGCCCGGCACGACCAAAGATTTGGAGCACGTCTAAAATACCCAGGTCGATGAATTTTCCGTCCTGCGCGCTATAGACCTGAGTTCCCTTGATTACAACTGCTGCGGCCGGCAAGTTAACACCCCATGCGAGTGTTGCCGTACAGCAGAGCACTTTCGTAACGCCCTCAAGAAAGAGTTTTTCCATTAGATTCCTATCGGATCGAGTCAGGCCAGCATGATGTACACCCAAGCCCTTAGGTACGAGGTCCCTGAGCTCGCGTGCCTTTGAAGACTTCATATCCCTAACGGCTTGGTCAAAGTACGGATGCCCAGCGGGATCGAAGAGGTCAGTACAATTATCCTCGGTAGCTTTCTTATGAAGCATCTTGGCAGTAAGAAGAGTATCTCTTCTAGAATGGACGAACACCATTACTTGATGACCCTCAGTTAGCATGTCTTTAACCTTTTCAAAAGCTACAGTGTCGAGGTTATCCCTGGATTGCTTTGAGCCGGCTTTGCCTTTGACACCGATGAAGTGTTGCTCGAGAGGGACTGGACGGAAAGAACTGTCAAAGTAGAAAAGCCCAGTATATCTGTTAACCTTAAGGAAGTCGGCAACGTCGACATAGTTGGGAAGGGTAGCACTAAGCCCGACAATACGTATTAGGGATTGTGTGCTCTCGACCTGTCGTTCTGTTCGTGCTACCAAAGACTCCAAAACGGCACCTCGCTCATCGTGAAGCATATGAACTTCATCAATGATGAGTAGCCTAACCTTTTGGACCAGCTCGGTATCTCCAGTACCCTTTCTTGTAACGACATCCCACTTTTCGGGCGTGGTAACAATAATTTGAGTTTGCACAATCTCAGATTTGGTAAGGTGCATGTCTCCGGTGTATTCACGACAGCGTATACCAAGCCACGCGAGACGCTTACCCAGCTTTTCAGTAATCTCCGCAGCGAGGGCTTTCATCGGAGCGACATAAACGATCTTGAAATCTTGGGTATCAACAGCAAACTCTGTTGCCTCCGTGTTCTCAATAGGATTTGGCGTCACATATTGGCTGATCGTTTGCAATATAGTTAACATAGCTGCATCTGTCTTACCCGCACCTGTAGGGGCGCAGATCAACATGTTCTCGCTGGTCTTGTAGGCTACCGGATAGACTAGACTTTGCATCCTGTTCAATGTCTTGTAGCCTTTAAATGTTCGCCGACAAAGCCCGTCCATATCGGATATCTTTACAAGCTTTTGCCCAGGAAGAAGCTTGCCGGGCTTCCCAGCAGGAACTATAAATTCCTCATACTTGTCATGTAGCTTACGTTCAGTACCGTCTGGCATACCGTACTTGCTTCCAGTATGACTCAAGGTATTTCCCGCGTTATATGTCTTGTATATATGCGGGTATTGAGTCTCCTTGTGCATGCTAGGAGCTAGAGTAGCATTCTTATGTTCGAAGTCTTTTTGTCGAAGGGCCTTTTCTCTCTCAGTCTTAGTTAAGAGTCGCCCGGTTGGCTTTTGGGCCTCTTGAGAGGCAAAGCTTGAAGTAATCTCATGTCTACGAGATAGCACTTCAATGATGAAGTCAAAGTCATCAAAACCAACGAGATCAGTTAGTGAAGACTGCAACTCATCCTCGGACCGCTGAGATCCTAGGATTTCCAGAACCTGTGTTTGAAAGACGTCCGATGATAACCCGTTCTTAGTGGCGATAGTATAACACTGCTCCGTAAACCAACCCAAACCTGAGCTGCCGCTATCGACCTGGGCATCGGATTCTTCGGCGAAATCGCTACTGTAAAAGTCTTCCTCGCTCTCGTCTATAAAGTCCCAGACGTCATCACCGCTGTTGCCAGAGGTAAAATCCTCATCGTCCAGATCGAAGCCTAGGTCCAATTCTGCTTCGATGGGATGCTTCTTTTCAGGTAGTTTCAATTTTTCGAGGGCAGATTTCATAGCGGCAAACTGCTCACGCCATTTGGCTTCCGCCTCGCTCATAGAAGAAGACATTTTTGAGTGTAACGATTTGTCGTGATATAGGCTATAGGTTAGGTTGGTCTATAGGTCGTTACACATCTCTTATGCTAACTTCAAAAATTGTTTGTAAATGACTTAGTTATTTGGAATTGGATTTCAAGATGTGACCCATCTCTTTTTATGTTTTATGGGAGTTGTTGATTACATACAAACGGGTTTCTTGATGACTGTTACGCCGATGACTAGCTGCAACTACTACCTAAGCTGCGATTACCTTACCTTGGGTAGGAGGTACGTACTTTGTGTATGTACAATGATGTACAATACCTGATCTTCTATTGTGTCTTCTGTAGTACTTGCCAATTAGGGGACTGGGTTCAGGCACCTAAATGCCACTTGGACACCTAAACTTCACTAACTTGTCCTCTAACTAATAGCACTGGCTCCCCAGAATTGGGACCCCCGCCACGGACGTCGCGGCCCCACACAAGTCACCCCTACATTGTCCTGTTATGCAGACAAAACCCAAGCGGTATGCATAGTGTAGTACATGTGACAAAGGCTGTGACACCGACTTCACCTCTAGATCCATGTTCAACTTCCATGTCGATTTCCATGTTAACTCTTTCTTGATATCGCTTTGCATTCCTAACTAAACTTGGCTACCTTTTTAAGCTTCCCTTTTACTTTTATTTCTTAAGACCTCTCTTCTTAATCTATTCGCTTTGTTAAAGAGGGAATAGTTAATACTGTCTAACATTGGCAAACGACCTTTTTACATAGGTACCTGCCTACTAAACCAATAAATCAACTTGACCGTATCCGTCGCCTCTTATCTATCTGTCATCATGAAGCTGCATTACATTGGAGTATGTATATATGCGCCCCGGCTCGCCCACCTCGATTTCCGACCAAGAACATGGAGAATATATACCCAAATTCATATGAATTGCATACGTATATACATAATATCAATCGACTAACCAGGCGTCCTTTGTTATATAGATCATCCAGAACGAGACCAAGCCGGGTGTCGAGATAGTCGCCGAGAAGGAGTTAAGCGCCTACTCGCGCTTCACCCGTCAGAAGTACGAACCCCGAACATTCCGCCTACCGTCTTCCTTTCCTTTCGATCAATCATAGGAGTACAAGAGAGAAGAGATGGTTCACTAACACATGTGCAGCTATGGCGAATTCATGACCATGTTCGCGAAGACGGTAGCGGAGCGGACGAGGCCAGGACAACGACAAGACGTCGAAGAGCAAGGTGCGATCTGACCAGCCACGCCCAAAGCGGGGTGAATATATATTCTAAATCAGCAAGAACAGACTACACATTCCACGCGTACGGCCGCACCGAAGGCGTCTGCGGCATCATCATCTCGGACCACCAGTACCCGGCGCTCGTCGCGCACCAGCTGCTCTCCAAGGTCGTCGACGAGTTCCTCGCCGCGCACCCGCGCTCCTCCTGGTCCGCCGGCCAGACCGTCTCCATGCCCGAGCTCAAGGACTACCTCGCCAAGTACCAGGACCCCCACCAGGCCGACAGCATCCTCAAGATCCAGCGCGAGCTCGACGAGACCAAGATCACCCTCCACAAGACCATCGAGAGCGTCCTCCAGCGCGGCGAGAAGATCGACGACCTCGTCGCCAAGAGCGATGGGCTTAGTAGCCAGAGCAAGATGTTTTATCGTACGTTATTCCTTTATTCTTCTTTTTTTTTCTCACGTCCCCCTCTTTTCGGCCCTCGTCTTGGGTAGGTTAGGGTAGGATGCTGACCTCCGCAGAACAAGCGAAAAAGCAGAATTCGTGCTGTATCCTCATGTAAACGCCCCATCGCCATTGTTTGCTAGCCATTATAGCTAGTACTAGTTCAAGCGAATCTGGTGTGTTACTGTTCCAGTCATAGCGAGGGAACTTGTATGTTACGGGCTATGTACATGGAAGGTAGTTATTTTATTTCGTCTATCTATATCCGCGGGCATTATCTGGCCCCAAACACCTAGGGTTAGGAAGAGAAAGCGTGTATGAGCGAGTAGTCATTTGTTGACAGATCAGGAGGAATACCGCCAAGGTAAAGAGAGAGGAATAAGAGCTGAGCTCGGCTGGGCTGAGATGGAAACGGAGAGTTACGCGGACCACGGCTACATAGATATTCCCCCCCTTCGACGACAAAGACGGGGCTGGCATAATATTATATGAATGGAAAGACGCAGTTGATGTCACATGGGAGCTTTGTCATGAGGGGCTTATTATATAGGGGGCACAGGGTGTATTGTGTTTTGTTATGGTTGTTCTAAGCCAACCAGCCAACCAACCACCCGAGAACTAGATTCAGATTTTTTTGACTATCACACAACTCCATATCTCACTTCAAATTGCCCCTATTCTCCAGTTTCTCAGACAAAACTGGTCTTTTCTCTCGTCTTCATGAAAATACTTTTCTTCCGCTCAAATCTAAATCAAGGGCGTCAAGCGAATTTACCATCAAGGCATATCCGTCCATCCCCTCTAGAATCCAAAGTTTATCTCTCTCTCTCTCTCTCTCTCTCTTCTCTCTTCGCGCTAACATAGTAAAAGTAAAAGTAAAAGTAGCTGATAGCTTGCGTGATAAATGACCCGAGTCGCAGACTCTTGTTTCCGTAATTATAGGTATCTTTTGTTTCCTCCAAGGGGTATATTCCGAGCCAACGAAAAAGAAAAACAACAAAAAAAATACTGCAATAACCTTTCGACCTGTCTATACGAAGCTAAAATATGGGGGTACTATTTTCCAATGGGAGGGCGCGCCGCGAACGCCGAGTCGAAAGTAAGGGTTAACAGAGAAAAAAAAAAGATGAATCTCCTTATACTGAAATCAAAGCAGGGAGTTGCCGTAAAGACTGATGCGAATAAAAGTAGCGGTCCAAACTAGATGAACCACGTTACGCCCTGTCTAGGACAACCCGCTCGCTCTTCCGGTTATACACCAGGGGAGACTCAGCCGCTTCTTCCTCGTCAGGGGTGACAATAGTCGGCGTCGATGTCTTCGTCTCCGCGAGTCTCTCGTTTTGCGCCATAGCGATCTTCGGCACAGGTGGCGGCGGTCTTCTAATGGAGACTGTGTTCAAGGGCTTCAGCATCTTGCGCTGCTGTCTGGATATCGAGATCTGCCTCGCGATTGACAGTTCGACGGGGTTCATTTTCGTGCTGTCTAATATGATATCGTCGTCATCGTCGTCGTCGTTGTCTTGGGACATCTGGCTCAGATCTGAGTCTGTGGACGTAGCAGGGGAGGAAGGCGGTGGTTTTTTGTTGTCGCTTGTGGACGAGGATGATACGGTTGATGGCGTGTGGTTTGGTGGTGTTATCATTTGCCACTTGGGTTCTTGCATGTACGAGGCTTTCGGTCGTACAGGTTCTGACTTGACGACCTCAATATCGGGAGACGATAAGTCGGTTGGAGAGTCTAGGATCAGACTAGATGTTTCGGGACTGAATTGATGTTCCTTGGCGACGGCCTGTTGCTCCTTCGCTCTAGCCAGAGTTGCAATGGTGAGCTTGTCCTGTTGGTAACGGTGAACGGAAGGCCCCTTGTGATGGTGAGGGCTCGATTCGTCTTTGGATGGCTTTTTCCGGTGAGATGTTGCGTGGTCGAAGGTCGCTTTCAAAGGCGATCGAAGTTGCGCTGGAGAGGTATTAGATCTCAAGCGCGGCGACGCGTTATGAGATGTTTGTGCTGGCTTCTTAGGAGGAGCTGGAGGGAATAAAGCAAGCGACGGTGACATTCCTGCGGGAGATGACTCTCTCCTAGAGATATCATAATGTTTTCTCCCCTATTCAAAAATATTAGCATGCGGACAGCACGAAAGCTTATATCAACTTACCTTGTCGTTTTCTGTGGCATCGTCGCTGGTTTTCAGTTTCTGTACGTTACCTTGGCGCCGAGATAACAAGGAAGACTGCGACTGTAAGACACTTCCAAACATGATGCTATATCTCTCCATGGTGATCTCAGGGATCTCAACATCCAATAGAGGACCACGTGGTGCCGGCTTGTTGTCCAGCGCTATCGGTATCCTCCCATGCGTCTCTTTACTCCTCTCTCTCAACGTCGACTTCGACTCCTGCGCTGAACTGTCTCCATCGTAAGGCATCGTTTGGGACCTAGATACAATAGGCTTATGCCTTGGCGGCACCCGCGTACCGACAGTGTTACTCCTCTCCACCCTCGAGTCATGCCGAGTTTGGGAAACCGACTCCGTCGACTGTGCAGGCAAGGGTATGCCTTTCTGTTCGATCGATTTCGAGTGTGAGTGATCAGATTGCTTCTTCCCAAACATGCCAAACAATCTCCACTTCCCTGACTGCTTCCTGCGCAGAGATTTTTCCGGAGACTCAATAGTAGTGCTAACCCCAGTTGCGGGCGAGACCAGAGACGAAGTTGAACCTTGCCAAGTCTTCGTTGGAACTTGCGGTGTTCGCGAGCTCCCGCTGGCCGGGTTCACGGTAGGACTTCCAAGTGCCATACCGATTTCCGTGGGTTGAACGTCATTAAAAGACTCAGGAGTAGGCATCCTGATAGTAGGAATAGATACCTTTCGTCGTGGTGATGTCCGTGGGCTTGATTCTGGGGTGGGTAGTTGTCCTCGTGTAGAGCCGTACGGTCTAATTCCTGCCCCAGCGCCTGCTCTGTGGTTTATAAAAGAGTCGTCCCTAGAAATCCTCTTGTCATACTTAAAGCCGTTTGCTGAACTCTTCGAACTCGGGCCCCCAGAGGAGCTCGGTCTCAGCGACATGTTGACTTCAGGTGGCGGCGTAGCAGACAGAGGATGATAACATAAATTCGTGGTTGAAAAAACGTCCGGGTAACGCGTATTACTATGATTATAAGAGAGTTATGGTAGGGCGGGATCTGATACATAGCCCGGTCTGCTTAGAACGGGGTAGTCGGGGACGTGCGTCACGAACGCATCCGGGCCTGCATGACCCTCTATCGGTGGTAGTCTGGCAACGGCACTAACCAGGTACATAGACGAGAACTATAATCCCTGAAGGATTCGGGTCCCTTAAAACTTTAAGAATATAGGCTTTTTGTGCGGTGAATACTGAAAAGGCTAATAGATGATGTACTACTAACTCGTGACTATGCGTGTAGGCTTAGTTTCCAGAAACAGACTCAAGCAACTCTTAGAAGAGCGGGTATGTGAGTCGTCCGCTGTTCGAAGCGGAGGGTAGAAGGAAACAAGGTGCGAGTTTATTAAGCCACTAACAGCTGATCCTCCCGGACTCTGGGGGGGAATTCATCATGTTTCCTTACATGGTATCTATTCATATTATCGATGACATGTCATATAGCACAAAGCTATCGGTCGTGACACCTGTGGTGGTCTGGGGAATTCCACCTCTCCTAGACATTGTCAAAATATCGTTGATATTGGTAGCCGTTTGAGGTTGATGGGTCATGGGATGGTTATTTTGAAGAGGGTGATCAACGCCTAGGATTCGAGTTCGAAATGCATTATGGACAGCGTCAAGGGTCACCCTTGTCTCCCTGGGTATTTCGCTGTCGACCAGGGTGTTTTTGGAATGACGCGAATGGATCCCAAGGGGGGGAAAGGGTAGAATTAGCGATGATGTCGTGTATCAAACGCCAGCACTAGCATTGATGAGATCTTAGGCCCAGTAAGCCTATTCGTAGCCGAACTGCTCCGCTTAGAAGAGCTGACACAGCTCTCTCATAATAGGAAGCTGTTGGTAGAATACTCAGCCGTGGTGTCCATATCCAAAAGAGTTCGAGAAGCTTTTAGGTACGGGGTTGTATTGTATTGTATTGTATTGTATTGTCTGCGGTGCATACGTACCACCAAGGGATACTCTGAGGCAACGGTCCCTTGGCAAATTAGCCCCTGTTTTCAACCAATGGCCCGATAGACGGGGGGAATCGACAGAGTCTGGGACGAGTCAAGAGCTGGGAAGCTCCGACTTGATTTTACTAGTGAGTAAAGTATGCGGTGTAATTTTTGTGTGAATGAACAAATACGGTGCTGATTAGCCAAGACTGCTTAAGGAAATGAGAAGGAGGCTCCTTTTATCGTGCTTGCAGCGGTACATTGGACCGAAGACTGCATATTCTATATTACTACATCGTAGTTCTCGGATCTGATAGGACGAGAAGCATGTCTAAGCGGCAGGGAATCTTGGTCGAACTTTCAACTTGCCAGATCCCTTTTACTTACATCTTCCAATGGAACTGTTCGTATGCAATGGAACAATCCCCGGATCTTTCTTGTTTGAGGAAGATTTCCAATCAGAAGTCTCTCGTTCCTGAAGACGTTCGAACGTGTCGGTTATTATAAAATGAGCGATTACGAGCAAGATTACATCATAAGATGATATAACGAAGTCAACGACGAAACTACCATTTCATATTAGACAGTTGTGAAGAGCAACTGACTGAACGACGTGTCATAAGTTGATGTTAGTGTTCGATAAATTCAGGACAGACAATTGAGACCTGGCGTCGATAATTCTTTAGCACGCTTGGCTAAATTCACTATTATATGGAGGCGCCTTCTAATAATTAGAGGTAGTTACCTGGTCCCTGAAGCTCTTTTCTTCTAAGCAATTTCGGGAGTAATTCACCAAACGCTTAGCTAGATATCGTTAGGTCAGAAAAGGGGTCTACTACACTATGTAGCTACACGCTATTGTACCATTGTAGTAATGTAGTGAATGTATACAGTCGTACGGTCCCTTGCTAGTTTCATAATACCTAAAGAGGTAAACCCCGGCCCTTGAAACATGGAAGAACTGCAAGACTATCCTAGAACTGCTAGAGTCCGATTTGGTCCGTGCTGTTTATGTACAATCCATCCCGCCTTACAGAACCGACGGACCCGGGGTATTCCTTCCCAGCATAGCACGTAGCACGGTAACTATGCCGGAGATTTTATCTTTCAACGCCACAACTAAGCCCTGTGGTTATCATCTTACGCACTCTAAGGCTGCGCTAAAGCCGGACTCTGGAAAGTAAAAGTGGTCATTCTCGAAACAACAGGAAACTCGAAACGCGCGGTGGTTTCCTCCGAGAGCAGAAACTAAGTCGACTTCGAAGTTACATCGAGCCATCTTTACTTCTATAAGTAGTAGTCTTTGCGATCTCTCCTCAGTCAGTGCGGGAGAAACGTATATGATCCTGGACGGGCCTGGCTACGTAGTAGATCATTTAGCGATCGACATTTGTTGATCAACCGAGACGATCTAAGTAGCATCGCTCTCCATTCGAATGCTTAAATGGTCGACGTGGCTACAAGGTTGGCCACTGCTACCTTTCAGGGACGACAGGTTTCCCATCGGGCCGCTTAGACTCAAGAGGAAGCATGATGAGTCTATGTATCCCGGCCCAACCTAAGACAGCTTACAAGTGTCATTATGCTGATAATGCTAGTTGAACTAACGAAGTTCAGTAAGTCATTGGAAATATCATACGCGGTACTATACGTGCCGTTGACAGAAGGTCCTCCAGAATACGTGGCACGGAGTTGGGTCGTATGTTTATATCTACTTCTTATTTTACGGTCACACCTATTACTTACGAGGACCTCCTCTAACGGGAGTCCATATACGCAAGAAGATCGGAGACTTAAAAAGTCTACGCCAAGCACATTCTATTACTATCCTATTAGGTAGGTAGTCATCTGCCTTAATCTTACATATTATATGACATTACATTTTGACCCTTGAGGACGACATGGCCTCCGTTGCGGACGACATATAGCTCTACATGGCTATAGAAAAACTGAATAATTAGGCTGATGATTCCGTGGGCCAATACTAATGATCACGTTACCAGCTGACGGAGTTCGAGGCTAGACTCTCAGCTTCAGCTTACCTATGTATTTGTCTTTGATAGCCTGTTGGTTCGTAGCCCTACTCACATGGCCTTAAGAACTAACCTAATGTCCTATAATTGTCATATCTACCTCCCTTTATAATACTAGCTACTTCTCAAACATGTCACTAGAGTAGCTGCGATGAATGTTCCAAGCTAAATAAAGAGGATAACTATATCTGATAGATAACCCATAATATATGACCACTAGGGATTACATTACTATCTATCTTTGGTCATCCTCCTGGATTCACCTTCGATTTGAGGGTACGTACACGGCTACACGAAGAAGAGGAGTCTTCCCACAAGCTGTGATGTCAGACTACCTAACAACATAACCATGACGTTTGGTCTTTGCCCGCCTTCTATTAATAAAAGATACACTACTGCTACAAAAGTTTTACGGCCGTGAGTACCGAATGGGTAACTTAGGCGGTGAATGCCTACATAACATATCGTGTTGAGGGAATGGGTCTGACAGAGTGTGTCGGATCGCCTTCATGCGCCGAACTAATAAGTGGCAGGGGGTTAAGGGGATATGGATATACTACTACACCGCTGGCTTGTCTAGATCCAATATATAGGAGTTGATAGTGGGTTCGAAAAGAGGATATCAGGGGAAAAAAAAAATTTACGCTGTTTCTTGGACTGGAGACAATATTTTATTTATTTTTTCCCACTAGGCCAGACGAGCTTTCGACGGAGATAGATAGACATTGTCGGTGTGATGACTTTTATTGTATCTAGAAAGTCGGATTCACAGATTACGATCCGTGGAAGAAAGGCAATAATCAGAACTGACGGTGAGACGATAAACTGTCTCATATAGATAGTTTTACAAGATTCTTCTTCATTGCATGAGTATGCGCTATTTAATTTGCATAAATATTTTTGTTTCGTGTAATCCGCGATCATGTAGAGAGGTTAGGTAAGTTTGTGATGTAGGTAGTTAGCTACAATATACTACATAGGTGAGGACTTTTGAAATATGTATGTACTAAGGTATTCAAGGACCTCGGTATTCTTTTCTAATTGGGGCCGATGTACGATGGCGGGGTACTGAGTTACCAGCTGGCAAAAGCTTAGGTACATAGTAGAGAAAAGGGAGTGTTGAGCTGTTATCGATGTTGTGTGTGACTTGACAAATTGCGAATGGTTAGGTGGGATTTTTATTAATCCAAAGGGGGGTGAATGGGACCAGTTTAGCGCACCTAAGGAGCTGGAAAAAAGGGTGGGCTGAGTTAGGTAACCAGTAACCAGTGATAGTGAGTAGGTGGCCTGAGTGGGTTGACACCTGGGCGGTGGACTGGCCAGTGGGTTTTTGGCGGGCAGTAGCAATCAAATGGTAGGAATGGTAAGGAATGGTACAAATGGTGCAAATGGTACAATAGAATAATCCAAACCCGAAAATAGCCCCTCATTCATTCAGACCGCGCATCCCTATTCTTTTTTCTCCTTTGACATCTGAAAGCTTCAGACTAAATCTCCCCTAAACACGCCAACTTCGTCCATAATTCATCCTTTCCCTTCTTCCTCCCCTACTCCTCTTGCTTTTTCCGCCATCTGCGCTCCTACAGGTAGACAAACAAACTCAACTTTAGCAACCATGTCGTGGCAAGGTAAATAAAAATCCCCCCTCCTCGTTTTTGTAACTTATTCAACCCCACCTATTGTTACGGAATAGGGCTGATTCTTCGTCATAGCCTATGTTGACTCCAGGTAAATTATCATCACCCAACCGATCCGACGGCTTTGAAGTCACAAGCAACCATTTACTAACCACTCTCGTAACGATAGCCTCGTCGGCAGCGGCCATGTCGATAAGGCTGCCATCATCAGTGCTGCGGGTGACAGCGTCTGGGCTACCTCGAAAGACTTTACGGTATTTTTGATGACCCCTGTCTTTTACTTATCCCTCCCCCTCGCATGAGTCGCAAACTAGATACGACATAGTATCGAGCACATGGATGCGCGACATCTTTACTTCCATCTATGAGAAAGGGGTCTTGACTAATATGGAGTCTTGCAATAATAGATTAAGCCTGAGGAGATGAAGAACATCGCCGACGTCGTAGCCCAAACTGGTAACGCCGCTGACAACGCCCGAGCAAATGGTATCCACGTTGCGGGCGAGCGATACGTTGCCTTCCGAGTTGAGGATCGGAGTGTCTACGGACGACAGGTGCGTTACCAGGAAATGATTCCTCTTACTAGCGATCCAAGAGTAGTTGTTGACCAAGATATAAAACCGTGCAGGGCCAAACAGGTGTCGTCATTGTAAAGACGAAGCAGGCTATCATAGTTGGCCACTACCGCGAGGGCCAGCTAGCTGGCAACGCGACCCAGACCGTCGAAGCGTTAGCCGACTACCTTATCAAGGCCGGATACTAGAGCGGTGTGTATTGAGGAGTAGTGGACAGGGCGTGAGTATGGATGCGCCAGACCGGCTGAGAGAGTATGCTTTGGAACTGCAGAGCGAGTGAGAGAGCTTAGCAAATTTTCTGTTGATGGACATATTCGACGGGCGGCTTAGACTGTTTCGTCGCTTCGAGACACAACCATTTCCGGGCCGTTCCCCCCCTAGATTCTGCATAGGCACAAATGACAATGGCCTTTTTTCTTTTTCACATGTAGAAAAGTTACACAACGCTTTCTGCCCGTGGCACAATTATTTCTGACAGCCTTGCGGGCTTATATCTTCTAGTTTGCTTCTGGGTATCCCCGAACCTAGTTTGGCACTCCCACCCCAAAATCCTCTATACTGTCATATACACAATATCAATACAGAACCTCCCATTTCCGTCTTAACGCCCTTTTCCATGTGATCCGTGAGTGTCATGGCACTTAAAATCGTAATTAGAATACCACTTGTGGCGTGGGATAGAGAAGTAGATAGTCTTTGGGTTGCAATTGGGGGTAGGTAAGCGAGCAAAAGGGGCCCATTTCAAACGGGCAACTCGGCATTCCTTCGGCCTCCGAAACCAGGGATACGGTCGATGACGAGGCCAATGTAAGGGCCGACGACGGGTGCGTTCCGCGCAAAGCTCGCGATCGTTCCAAAGAAGTCACCGAATAGCACAACGATACCGTATAATTCGACGATGAACCCGATGAACGCCCAACGCATCAATATTAATGTAAGTCCCAAGAAAAACGCCGCAGTTCCCTTGGCCTTTTGTTTTCGCGCGAAGAAGAGTAGCGACTTTTGAGGACCGATGATGAACGTTAAGCCGATTAGGAAGAGGATCTGAAGCTTGTTAGAAGCGAACGGTGGTAGGAATGGCGAATGGGGATTTCTGAGCACGACGCTCAGGAAAGGAGCGTTAAGGAGAGTAGTAGCCTACATTGCCCATCGCAAGCCTGTATAACTTGTATTAGTATATAGATGCGCAAGGTCAATACATGAACAAGTTAGCACTTACATAGCTCGGTCGAAGAACAGCATGACGCCACCAATCAGGAAGAAGCCACCTATAGAATCAAACGGACTATATCAGCGCCGTTGAAGAGAACATCTTGGTACGCTCGCATATATAACCTAGCTACCTTGGTAGGTATATATGTAGGTATAATAGGCACGCGAGTGCAGGAATAATTTCGATTACTACGTACCGCCAGAGCAGAAGGCAACCCCAATTTCTATGCGCAGCCTCCATGGTCAGTCCATACCGTTCCTCAAATTAACAGCAAGAAAAAAAAAAAAGCCACTAGGTCTGGTCCTTACTTTGAGCGTCTGATAACCACATCGTAGGCATCTTGAAAGCCGGACAGTCTACTGTGTGCCGTCCGTCTACTAGATACCTGTAAGAGAAAGGAGGACAACGAGCTTCCGTATAAGCTTCGAATTAGCGGGACACAAAACGAGGGTCCATTCGACGGAGTGTAGGAACAAAATTGGCTTTCTTTGAAGCTTTGCTTCGGACAACTTCCAAATACCCCGTATCGTTGCGTACTTCGTAAGATACCTTAGTAGGTAATTAATTCATTGAACTAGGTAGTTAAAAGGTTTAGGTAAAAGCTACAGCTAACAGGGGGGGACACGAATCGCGGAATTGAAACATAAACTTCGAAGACACACATACCCCTGGATATAACAGCCGTAGAAATGTGCTTAGCAGCTGGCTTGCCAACTGCCAATGGGAATATCTTAATTTAAAATCGATAAGAGAATTTTAGTCCTTTTCTGTTCTTTCACATTACAAAAGCTGCATATGTCCTACTATATTTCAGCATACCGTTAACCTGGTATAAATGATTCGAGTTATAACAATTCAGTTGCTTAGAATCACGGTAAGATCAAACGGTAAAAAAATCAAATGGGTTGCAAGAATGCTTCTGTTAATTAAGCAACTGGCGGATCAACATCTGAAAAGTCATCATGAACTCAACAGACTGCTGTTGCTGCTATAACCTCTCTTAAAAAAATACGATAATACACCGCCGCGGCGTCCTTAGCTTATAAAAGCTATGGTCACTGAGATCGATGCTCCTCCATTCGATCTCGGTACCCGTCATGTTACAGGCGGAGAACGAAAAAAAAAAATCTTAAATGTTTTTTTTTCCCGATCACGATTAAGCCGGAGCGTAACCTGCCATCCGTCGCCGAGAGGTGACTGATGCATAGGATAGGCTTGACTTTGTTGGCCGGACATTTCCCATACCTACCTACCTAATGTACCTTAATTATTCCTTCTGACCTAGTAGCGCTCTGCCGTGAAGATGTGAATATGTCCAGGCCGCAAGGCTTCTTCTGGTTCGTAGCCCCACGTTGGAAAACCAGCCATCTTGATGCGCATTGTAATTGAAACGGGGTATAATAAAGCTAGAACAGCACCCCTCGTTGACTCTGCTTAGTGAAAATATCTCGTAAACCTTTGGTGTTGTCCATCGTCCTTTCATTTCAGAACCGTATGCGCGCCTCTGGCCTCTAGATACTGCTCGGCCGCCCCCTGGGGCAGCGTGCGGATAAAACCAAACACCTCCTTGCTGTGATACCGCAACCGGCTCTTTGGGTCGAGGTAAGGCGCAGGAAGGCCGGTGATATCGCAGTACCGCTTCGTGTGCGCGAGCGAAGGCGCCGACTCGATGTTCGTGTACGTCGCGGTCGGCGCGGCCGAGACGGCTCCGCCGTTGGATCGCAAGCTCTTCTCCAGCACGAGCTTCGACAAGCTACGCGAGGCTTGAGCGAGGTTAGGCTGCAAGCTGGAGTTGTTGTTGTTGCTATTGTTGTTGCCGGTAGCCGAGGGCTGGACGGGCGTTGAAGATCCGCTGGTGGAAAGACCGTCGCCGTCTCCCTGCGCTGGAGTGGCGGTGCCGCTGTTGTCCTGGGGAGTGACGATTACGGAGGCTTCTTTGCGCGAGGCGTCGCCGAGGATGGTCTTGATGTTCTTGTTGCGCCGTTGGTTGGGTCGCCAGTGCGGGTTTCGGAAGTTCTTGTGGATGGAATGGATATCGAGCTTATCGATCAGCTCTTGATGAGCGATCTGGGCTTCCGTGGGAGCGGCCATTGCCGTTGGTGTTCGTGCAAATGTAAAATGGTAAAGCGTCGCGAATGAGAGCTGTAAAGTATCGATAGCGAGTAGCTGTGGCAACCTTTTCGAGGTTCGGCTTTGTTGCTTGTTGAATCTTTGAGGGTTTGCAGATTGAATTATTACCTAGTTGTTGTAACTTATTAACCCCAAAGCTGGAGTTTGAAGCGCCAGAATCTGCCAAGAGCCACTGTTACACAAGCTGCATAGGTAGTACGTATTTCTAGTGCAGCACCCCGGGCCCATTGCACTGTCGTCATTTATGTACTTTGTATCAATCTCACTTACACTTCACTAACAGACAAACAAACAATCCATTCAACAAGACTTTTACTCTGGTGCAAGTTTAAGCCAAAGGTTGACTAAAATGGTACTATTCACATTGCGCAATTAAATGTATTGAGAACCATTCTAACAGACAAATATAGGAGAGCCCTCACGAGCATCAGCAGAATCTTCTGCTATCGCGTATCATCACCAACGTTGTAAGTGATATGACTCTTGAATCGACAGGCCCGAATAACTTACATAAAGCCTGTAGGAGAAACTCAATGAGTCCATCGTCGTCATGAACAAGAGCCTTCAGGAGATCAATATTCAGAATATGAACATTGAGCTCGTCGCCCAGATGTTCAAGAACTACCAGTCCAACGTGCTCTTCCATCTAGAAGGTATGTCAAATTATCCCGACCACTCACGCGTTGAAGCAAGTTCTGGATTCTAACATACGATATAGCTACGGACAATCTGAAAGAACCTTCATGAGCTGATCTCTGTTCTATCAAGCACGGTGGTTAAAGCTACCTATGTATCAGATGGTCGAGGAATATGCTGAGCAGATTATAGGCTTGATTATAGGCTTACTGCTATGAATTCAAGCAAGACACCTATACTATAAAACTTTCTAGTCTTTTGGTGAAACTCAATGTACAGCCTGAGAACTTCTAATAATAAAGCCACCATAACATATTATTCATGAAAGCCACGTAATAGAAATTGTTACTAAGAAATAATAACTAGTGAGAATATCTAGGTACACATCAATACGTATACTCTCCCCTAATTACACAAAATATAGACGCGATGCTCATCGTATGGTAAAGAGCTACATATGTACAATAGCCTCATTGCTAGTGAGCCCCACCAATCTTTATCTAGCATCTTATCGCCTTGCCTTAGTAGGTAGGCACTAAGCTACAGCTCTACAGCAATTTGTACCAATGAGGACCTCCAACTGTTGACCCCCGACGTCCGATAAAGCAAGGGCAGCTTGTTTGGCGGTATCCTTGCTTGTCAGCCTCGTACCTTCAGAACAAAGAATCTACAACAATTTTACATGCTACTAGACAAAAACACACATTTCCCAAAATTTGTCAATTAAGTAAGCTGTATTGATTATTCCAACCCATCTAGGCAAAAAAAGGCGATTAATCCAATAGACGGACAATATTCCACACTCAACCATCTACACTACAATAACTTAACCATGCGATACGCTGGCTCTGTATAAATACTAAGCCGCGTATTTCAACAACATGGCGCCGTCAGCGACCGACCTTCCAGCGCTCCCTGTGCGACAGGAAAAGACGTACCCGCCGCCTAGAATTTACAATGTGAAGGAGACGAAGTTCGAGAAGCCCACTCCCCCTCAGCCAGATGGTCGCGAAGAAGCTCTAGCGAGACCTGCAGGCAGCGTCGCGATCGTCATCGACAATGGTACGTCTTCGAAATATCACAGATGCTATAGATATACTAATAAGGGTTTATATTTACAGGCTCATCCGCCGTTAGAGCTGGGTGGTCCTTCGAGTCGAAGCCCAGATTTAGCATCCCACCTATCATGGCCAAGTACAGAGACAGGAAGCTAGGCAAGACGTATTCCTTCGCTGGTTACGATTGTTACTCCGATACGACAGCCCGAGGACATATCAGAAACGCCTTTGAAGCTGGGACCGGCATCGTTAGCAATTGGGATGTAGAAGAACACGTATTGGACTGGACTTTTCTAAAGCTAGGCATGAACAACGCGGACGGAGCTATTGACCTACCCATTGTCATGACCGAGGCAGTGGCGAACTTGCCATATTCACGGAAATGTATTTTTCCCAAGCTCACTCTAGTTTGCTTAACCCAACTAACACGATATAGCCATGAACGAAATCATATTCGAATGCTACCAAGCCCCATCACTCGCCCTGGGCATCGATTCTCTCTTCTCATATCGCTACAATAAGGGGCAGACGGGGCTAGTTGTCTCTTCCTCCTATAGCTCCACACATGTCATTCCCGTCTTCGACTCGAAGGCCATGCTACCTCAAGCTATCCGACTCAATTGGGGTGGATGGCATGCTGCAGAATACTTACTTAAACTCATCCGTCTTAAGTACCCCTCATTCCCGGGAAAGCTCAATGCGTCACAGGCTGAACATATGATACGGGACCATTGCTATATATCGAAGTCATATGACGATGAACTACGGTCATACCTGGACTGGTCTGGTCTGGAAGACCGGGATATTGTGATCCAGTATCCGTATACAGAAGAAGTAGTAGTCCAGAAGAGCGAGGAAGAGCTCGCCCGGATAGCTGAGCGAAAGAAAGAGAGTGGGCGGCGGTTACAAGAGCAAGCAGCGAAGATGCGCCTGGAAAAATTAATGCGAAAGGAACAGGAGTTGGAATATTACAAGAAGTTACAGGAGAAAATTAATGATGCAAATAAGAAGGACACTAAACGCCTTCTTGATGCAGAGGATATGAAGGATGAGCAACATCTTGAGCGTACTATCAAGGAATTGGATAAGTCGATCAAGCGCGCTCGAACGAAGGATGTGGGGGGTGATCCTGAGGAAGAACAGGAAACACCGGATTTCAGCCTGCTTGAAGTACCTGATGACCAACTTGACGAAGCTGGCCTGAAGGCAAAGCGGCACCAACGGCTCCTAAAATCTAATCACGAAGCACGAGCGCGTGCTAAAGCCGAGAAGGAAGCCGAAAAGGCTCGCATTGCGGAAGAAGAGCGGTTAGACAGGGAACGTCGCGAGAACGATCTAGAGGGATGGCTCGAGGAGAAACGAGTCGCCCGAAATCTCACATTACAGAAGATGAAGGAGCGGGATCGGCTAAAGGCTGACCTGGGCAACCGAAAATCCTTAGCTTCTCAAATCCGCATGAAGTCAATTGCAAATCTGGCCTCGGATAATCCCCGAGGGAAGCGCAGACGCGGCAACGACGACGATAACTTCGGCGCGAATGACGATGACTGGGGCGTGTATAGGCAGATTCAAGTAGGTGAAGGCGGTAGCGATGATGAAGAAGGTGAAGAGGATCTTGAAGGAACCCTGAAAGCGCTCGAAGAAGATCTCCTTCGCTACGATGAAGGGTTCACACACGAACACACGTGGGAAGCGCAGAATGATTGGAACAAGAGTCTTTTACATGCATTCCTGCGCGGACCGCGGCCCTTCAATCCTTCTTCGCAGGCAGAAATTCATCAGATACATCTCAACGTCGAACGTATACGAGTGCCCGAGGTCGTCTTCCAGCCCTCAATCGCAGGAGTCGACCAGGCGGGGCTTGTTGAGATCGCTGGCGATATACTTACGCAGCGGCTTGTGGGTATACCGGGTCTGAACCGCGACGACTTTTTGAAGGATATCTTCCTGACTGGTGGTAATACTCTATTCGAGGGCTTTGACGAGCGCCTTCGCCAGGGTTTGACCCCGCTGCTTCCTGTGGACTCGCCACTCAACATTCGTCGGGCCGGCGACGCGGTACTGGACGCTTGGAAAGGTGCTGCTCAGTGGGTGGGAACGCCCAGCTGGAAATCAGCTCTAGTGACGAAAGCAGAATATCAGGAGAAGGGACATGATTACATTAAGGTACGTCTTTTTTTTTTTTTTTTTTCTTTTTTTTTCGGTTTTCCTTTTTTTGTTACTTTTATTCGGTATAATTATGACGACCAGCTGTATCCCACATGCTACGTTATATGTAGCAGAGTGGTGATGTACGCTATGCCGTCAACTGCAGGTGTCTCGCATAGTTGTCAGAAGTGCTTTACCTGTTTTATGTGAATAGCACAAGTTATGAATGCAGTCAGCAGACAGCAGACAGCAGACAGCTCTCAGCCACGAGTGTGGATCCAAGTAACCAACACCTTATCCTGTCCTAATCGCGATCATCCTTACAAAGCGTTGTATACAATTATATACAATTATCCCGTTCAGCTGAGATAATACCATACGCTAACCCGTTTTCAATTTCTATAGGAGCACGACATGGGCAACTCTTACTCTTGAGAGCTTAACTGTCGTTACACAAGCACGGCGGTCTTTACCGCAATCGATCTAGACGCGCTCGACGTAACCCTCCATTCCCTTATTAGTTCTCACGGCTTGTGTAACGCGACGTAGCACGTGGGTTTATCACGGCGGTAACGAACTGCTTACTCACGTTTACCTGCCTTTTTACCACCTCCCACCTCCTTCCTACCTCCTTCCCACCCGGCAAGGTGTCGCAAGATATACGCAGGTACTTATATCAAAGAGACATAACCCCTAAGGTTATATGTACTATATCAGTTATCAGATTCGGTAGTAGGCGACGATAATGATTATTCCTACCTAGTTAGGTGTCACAGCTGGGACTAGGAAGACGGAGAAGAAAAAAGAAGGATGAGAGAGGATAAGAATGGGCAGATCCCGTAATCACTTGCGGTCTTGGCGTTCGCAACATTGGTAGCTTTTGCTACTGCTACCTAGGTTAGGTATTGCCCATGCCATGCTCTCATTACCTTATACATGACAATGCTCGCTTCGACCTTCGGGTCTACGCTTTTCTTTGTACAACGCGACGGGTGGTGGGTAAAAATGTGACAAGGATGAATGAATGAATACCATACCTTACCATACCTCTTACTTATCCTACCAACCAACCAACCAACCAACCAACCAACCACCTAGGTTATAGCAGAGATGGATACTACGTTAGCAGCGCGCGCGGGCGATGATGACAATGACAATGGACGATGGATGATGGGGGAGAAAAAAAAGGCAAGAAAGCAGGAAAACAGGGTAGTAGGGTAATGATATGCTAAGCATAACAAACCTTATAGGCGCAAAAACGCAGGCATAGACAGAGCAATAACAAAACAACAACATCAAATGGAAAACACGCAATCCATGTTCGGCCCGGGAAATATTATGCGATCGATTTTAAACTACTGCCTACTACTACTATTACTACTACTATAATTACTTTGTCTATTTTGCGTGTTTCCCTCCCTTCATCCGTTTGTCACGTTATCCAATCCGTATAGCATAGCTAAGCTAGGCTAAGCTAGGCTACTATATCATAATTAGGTAGGTACCATAGGTTGTCTTCGGAACGGACGTGTTTAAGGCTTAATATGACATGTTAATACTCATAGTAGTTCGCGCGAAGCGGTCAAAGATTACATAGTTCCATCCGTCTGCATGTCGACTTTGGTTCGTGTTACTTTCTGCGCCTGAGTTTTAAAGTTACACAGAAAAGGGGGGTTCAAGAGGAGGAAGAGCTTATTAAAGTTGACGAGGGTTGGGTGAAGAAGAAAAAAGGGGGGTATATTCTCCCGAATTAAAGACGTACGTAGGTAGCAAGATGAGACGGAATAAAATTCATCAGAATGACCAGTAGAAGGCAATATTATTATTTCATCGGTAGATAGCAAGATGAGCCCGCATCAAAGCTCCCCGAGCGAATATGCTTCATTGATTCTGTCTTATTACAGAATAAATGAAGCTATTCGTCGGTTTCGCAGTGACATAACTTAACTAAGACGGCCTTGCCTGGTAACGCTGTAATTAATGCCCGTATCTCTTGGGTCTTGACCTTTATGCTGTGATAATGGGGTCTTGTTCTCCAACAGAGAGGAACCTTCTTTTGTAGCCAGGCATATTCGATTCTTCGAACTCCACCTTCAGACCAAGACTTCCTATCGTCTCGTCTCCTATATCCCCCTAGGCAAAAGCCAGGGAAATTTGATGATAACCATCTATAGCCATCACAAAACATCAATTGCAGACAACCGTCGCAAGTATGGCTATCGCAAACCAAGGTATGATGCTCTTGAACGCCTGATCCGACCAATTCTTCGAAACCATGCGAGTCCGTAACGCCACAATATGACAGAAAAGAAATGAGGCCGGGGACCACCACCTCTTATTTTGTCTCCCCCCAAAGCTCCATAATTCCCAGTCATCATTCCTCTACCATGGCGACAAATTTTTTATTCCCCTGTAAAATATGTTTCGTCCCCTTTCCCGTCTGATTCGAAAATGCCGGTATCTGTTAGGGAGTTTCTTGGTTCGGGATAAATATACTGTTGATGGAAGTCTCCTATATATCGGCTTCCTTCAGGATCGGCATCCGGTTCACTCTCCTGAGATGACTAGGCTCGCAGGGATGAGGGGGCCGGTCCTCCCTCCTGTTGGAGCTGCCTGCGGATTTCTTCCGCTGTTTGCGAGTCCTCGTTGGATTCTGCCTTATAAGCGGGCTTCGTATACAGCCCATCGGCCGAAGGCTCTCTGGCTCTTAACCCGGCCACTGCGGCCGCAACGTCCGCTAGGGTCCCAGCATTGGCATTATTAGGCCCAGCTTCGGGGGCTGTGGT
This sequence comes from Daldinia sp. EC12, assembly GCA_002120325.1. Lineage (NCBI taxonomy): Eukaryota > Fungi > Ascomycota > Sordariomycetes > Xylariales > Hypoxylaceae > Daldinia > Daldinia sp. EC12. Next base: position 57,816 of record KZ112938.1, on the reverse strand, counting down.
CGCGTGCGCACCGCGAGCACCAGTGGAGGCCGCAGCAGGAGGGGCAATATTTACGTTAGGTGGTGGCTGGGGTAACTCGACTTGCAAATCCAAGAGGCGAGACTGTAATTGGATGACGTACTCGCGAAGAGCATAATTGTCGTTTTGGATTGCCTTGAAGCTATGCTCCATCTCCCCATAATCGCGCACCTGCTGCTCGAGCTTCTTGATGTAATGTTCCTTTCTTTGTCTAAAAGCGCGCTAGAGAAACAATTGTTAGTTACGTAATAGAACGCACAGATGGGCCATGACATGGTGGAGCCCAAGCTAGTATACACGAGCGATCTACACCGAAGATGCGAGATACTCGGGTCTGCAAACCGTTTTGATTACGGTAGCTCCAACTCGCAAACCATGACAAAACAAGGGAAGCGCCCCACTTACCTGAGCAGCTCTATTTTGGGCGGCTCTTTTCGATTGCGATAATTCCCGCTTCGCCTTTCGCCCGTCCGTCACAGAATCATCAGGGTCGTGTCCTAGGAGACCTTGGGCAGCCATGTTGGCTACAGGAGACGCAGAAACGGGGGCGCCTTCGTCGGACGGAGGTGAGACTCCTCTCTGCATCATATCAGATGCCGGAACACCTGCAGAAGACGTTCTAAGCTGAGGGTGGATATGCGACTGTGTCTCTAAGCCAGAACCGCCGTATCCATGCGCTTGAGGTGAAGGGCGTATGGGCTTGAGAGCAGGATGAGTTGCAGCGACGGCAGCTAATGGAGACGGCGCCGAGGCAGGTGGTGAGTGGTTCAAATAACTAGCTCCCGGTTCGACCTTTGGGCGCACTTCAGATTCTTCTATAAAAGTAAAAAGAGATTATGTCAGTAAGTGAATAAGTGAAGTACTGATAAAGGGCTGGGTGAGGTCTGGGGTATATAACCAAAAATGGGGAAAAAAGAGACATAAAAGGTATCAGGGTTAGAACGACGGAGCAAGTGAGGCGGACTACAGACCGAATATGTATGTAGGAAAGTTTGTCCAGGATGTAGGGCGGGTATTTCGTAATGAAGGGATATGGGGACCGGAAAAGCAAGTGGATGGATCCCAAATTGGCCTTGCAACGCGACCCCGAAGCCGTCAAAAGTAGCAGCAGCAAGTAGCAAGAAAACTCCTGGCGCCAGCATATGAGGTATGTCTGATTACATGTTCGCAGCAGAAGGTGACCTCAAGCGATTTAGACGGTCAGGGCATAGCTGGGGGGTGGCCGAGGGGGGGCGTGCAGACTGCGCAGTAATGCGGCGTCATGGTGGAGGGGTGAACATAGGAAGTACGGGGGGTGGGGGTTTATTATTATTATTTTTTTTTTTTTTTCGATGATGGTTGGTATTGCTTCTAGTGCAGCACCGGGCAAAAAAAAAGAGAGCTAAGAACTAAAGTAGAATCGGCAACTTACCATGATTCTGCATTTTGGGTATCTGAGTCAGCATCAAGATAACGCGATACCTTGCGCTGTGACGAGTTGGTGTGACCGTATTTGTAAATTGTAAATACAGAATACGCGGAAATACACTGGTTCTCTAAAACCCAGGGACGGAACCGTTTCCGTCCAAAACGCACTATTAAATAGAGGAGCGCGCGAGACGGGCTCCGCTCGGAGTAAGGACGGCGTTTGTCGTTGCAGGGGTGGAAAAGTCAATTTGGACACCAGGATAGGTACTATGTATGTCCTGTTCCTAAGGGGAGATAGGTTGTCTCTTCTCTTCCCTTTTTTTTTTATGTCGCACACCTAGGTTAAAAAAAAAAAGGAACGATGTGGCTAGAGTGAAAAAAAATAGCGCGCGAAGTTGTCGTTTAGTTTCCGACCTGATAAAATGAATAATACAGTTGCGCCGGCCGTGGTGTACTAGGTCAGGTAGTTAGTGTGTATAGTACCTCCTCAACAACATCCAAAGGTGGATATGTAAGGTTAGGTAGTGTTGTTGTCGTTGAGTTGTTGCGTATATCAATGCTGCAATATGGGCAACACCTGCTGCAAGTACCTTGGGGCGTTTAGATCCGCGGTAGGGTCAATGTTTCGTAGATTGCGTTGATAGATTGGTAGATTGGGTGCACCTGACGAAGTGATTAACCACAGCTTGATTACTCAAGGTAGTAGTTAATGTCAATCAACAGGAAAACTTGGATGTTTCGAAGAGTGTATTCCAGGCGGAATTCGGATGAGTAACAGGAACAACAGGCCAATGCAAATGAGCCCCCAGGTTTCCTAATCGTATAGCCTGTCCAATCTGGGCGTCGGCAGAATTCAAGGTGACCTCAACGGAGTTAAGGACCCAATGATACCCGCGCTTCCACGTGATAGAAGATCTATCGTAATAGATTATTCAGCAATGTTCAAACGGTTAGGTAACAGCGTGGTTGGGTTTTTAGGCATAGGGCAAAGTCTTGTCCCGGGGAATGACGAACGCGTACTATTGTAAAGAGAAATAACTTATGTATGCAAAACAAAAATAAAATACCTCGAGGAAAATTTAGGAAGAGGCGCAAAATGGATTTTAGGTAGCTTTTTGGCTTCGGGACCGTGGCTTGTGCGAAGATCCAGCTTTAGAGCCTGTCAATGAATATGTACCGAGTACCGCACAGTGTCTAAGAGGAAGAAAAATGGATACGCCACGCCGCCAACAAAGAAGAAGTAGGTGAACAAGGGCTAATATGGGTGGGGTATTAAAAGTTATTAAGCTGCTTGTTGGCGGTTCAATGGTTCAATACCTACAGTCAGACAGTATGTAGACGGCCGAAATGTCCGAGGGGAAGTAACGAGGGTTGATCAAAAGACTTGTTTAAGGTGGAAGTTGGTTTGTCAGCACTTGCAGCTTTGTGCAGCTTGTGCTCGCCCTAAATGTGCAACCGGTACGTAACTACCCAAGCTTAGGTTAGGTGAGGTCCTTAGGTACCACCAAGCATAATGTACCTAAGTATAGTGGCTACCACCACGAAGCCAAGCGCACTTTAAGAGGGCGAATGGAAATTAGAATTGTGAGGTTGTGGGGTTGTAGACTCAATACTTGGCCGAGTACATCCCGTAGCACAAAAAGGAAGAGAGAGAGCATTGAAAAGACTCAATTATTTTCAAGACGTTTGCGTAACAAGGCATAGCGAACTGCCGGCGGGCGAACTCGATGCGTGTTGGAGGGTACCGCGATTGGAATGAAGCCACCTGAATGGTCGATGGTTCCCTCTTTGTAATCAATGTTAGTTTGTCAATGGTGTAACCTGACTAATAATAATAATAATAATCATAACAATAATAACCGCAACGTCGAGGGAAGTTGCAAATTGATACCCAAAACAGGATAAAAGTGACCGTAGGTAAAACGAATTGCCTATGAGCACTACATTGAGTCGAGTACGTATTTGTGTACCTAATACGATCCATCAATGTAGGTCTAAAGTATTATATGTAGGTACCGATGAATACCTAGCATTACCTTAGAATTTTAGTTTACCTAATGTAGAATTCAAAAATCGGATTCCGCACCATCGGCCGAGGTGTTTCCTCTAGCTAAAGCCAATCGTTGCTACCTATAATTGCGCTTGTGTAATGTTCATTAGTTCTTGTGCTAGGTACCCGCTTCCATCTTCCTTTCATCTGCCGTCGTACAGTTCTCTACTTATGACTTCCCCTTCCCTTCTAGGCAACTCCTCTTAACCCACATTTACGTCCGTACTTTTGCTTAGTACATTATCTATGAACGTGTGTACATCCACAATAGCTTCGACCAGAAGCGTGTTTGCGAGTACTTGACCAAAGGAGGTCCCTCACGTTGCTCATACGACAAGTAAGCACTTATTAAGTTGTGCGCTGGTATATAAACAATCTAGACGTCTTACGATGTTGAGGTATAATAACATTAGGTAAGGTATGGAATATTACATAATATAGTAAGTAGGTTAGGTGACGAAGAGACTAGTAATAAAAATCGGACTTTTTTACGCCTTCTCTTTCTTGCCTTTGCATATACCTAGGTACTTACCTCGTAGGTTCAGCGTCGGGTTTTAGAACTTCCTTCGGCTATACATTCAATGGGGAAGTTCTCTAATTATTAAAGACACGCCCCAGGGGCGGATGGTAACTTTTTTTTTTGGAGAACCACACCTTATTCTCTCGTTCGTTTGCTATTTGCTACTTGCAAGTCTAATGAAGAAAAACGAAAAAGCTTCGCATCTTCAATCCCTTTTGTGTTTTGCACTATTTATTACGTAAGGTGTCACAGGTGTTACAAAAGAAACCTGGATAAATGACAGCCGCTAGAACGGATGTCGTAAAAAAGTTTCATCTACTTTTCATTAACATTTCAAACTTAAATCAATGCGGGCGGGTTCCAACCGCGGACTTACGTAATACAACAGGCTAAAAGAGGTTGTCCTCCGAGGGCACGGTTTCATTACTAACAGAACTTCCCTGCTTTGTTCTTTTCGGCAGCCTAGCATCAACCCAGTCCAACCCAGCTTAACCCAGCTCAACCCAGTCACCTACCTCGATATGTACGATGTACGATGTACATATGTATGTATGTATGCGCATGGTTCTATGCGATGCGGGATTGATTGGATAATGACACGATGATACCCCGTTGGTCTAAGTACTAAAAAGGGTCTTTCCGTGATGAGATCTAGTAAACGATACCGTATCGAAAGAGCAGCATCAAATGGAGCAGGTCCGAGGTATTGAACCTATTAAAGCTCAAAGAATAATTGGAATTTAGCTTATCTTGCTTATTAGTAATTGTCACGTGTGGAACACTACATTTTAGGTAATTGCGACGTAAAGCTAGGTAGGTAGTGTATGTAATGCTGGATACTGGACATACTGGACGTACAGGTTATAACAGGTACAAATATTCCTGTACTTTTTTTTATGTATGTAATTCGAATCTGCCGATAGGTCCAACATAAAGTTTAGAGCCTCATATTCAATAAAGTACCTAGGTTAAGTTAAGTAAGAGAGGTAGATGAAGTAAGGTATACCAGGTATGTATAGTTGCACTGCCCAGAAGAGATACTTATGTAGACGAGGAATAAGATCTTTAAATTCATACGTTCAAAAATATATTCAATGCTCAACATATCTTCTAATATGTAGTAGTTAAGTTATAGGTATGTTAGTTTCAACAGAACATACCATCGTCCAATCCAACCACCTCTGGGAAAAATCGAGATTGATACGCCGGTCAATATATTCCACACCTCCCTGGTAGTCTTGGCATTTCGCGGCGGTCATCGGCAACAAGCCCTTCTCCCGTCCGTCCTTTTCGCTCTTTGGGTTCGCATCTGATTTTTTTTTTTTTTTTTCAATTACGCGTCGTTTACGGGCTTACTCTGTTTGCCGCCAACATAAAAACATTAAAGGGTTTCAACAGCTTAGACGAGCCCCAACTTTGCGCCAAGGTGAAAAAAGCCCGGCTCTATTCCATACATATTGTGTATAGGTTTCTTTAGTAATCCTGGTCGATCCCCTCACTCCCCGCTAGATCCCGAAGATGCTGTTAGCCACAAGCTTATGGCAACCCATTTTTGCCTGTTTTATTTGTGTTCGTTTGGACGGGATCCAATGGGCTGATAATCGGCTCGGCTTTTGATACCAGTCGATATATCCGTTTGCTCATGATAACTAGAAAAAGAAGGAGAATCAAAAGAAGGATTTACGAGACTATCCCGACGCATGAACTGATGATTGCCATCGCTACCTAGGTAGTAGACCCCAGTCAAAAGACCAATGTCCCGTGAATTCCTTTCTCACGTATGGGCATCTGCAATGCTTCCTTCGCCTATGGCTAAGCCATATTGTTTGCATCTACCCGCATGATCCTTTTGGGGTACGATCTAGAGTTAGACTCGATTGGAACGCTTGACAGCTCGTAAGCAAGCCCGCAGTGTTGATGCCTGATGCGCTTTGTTGAACTACACTCGTACCCTGGTACCGCAAGGCCGCTCGCAGCTTTGACGTTAGAGATGCAACTCAAATAGCCAGGATCCTTACGTTACCTTCTTCCTGGTCATATCAACTTGCGGTATCCTATCATATTATATACAGGCAGTTCGCTTTTTACAATTTGAATGCACACTCGGTATCGACTTATACGACCACCCAGTACATACAGGTTGCTTATCTCCTAAAATGAGAGGTACCTTATGTAAACACAGGTACATGCTTTATCTAGATCTGATTACCTTACCTAGCTGGACTTTTACCATTCGTAAGAAAGTATACATTGAGTCTTTTTTTTGATGGTTTTGTTTCTTTGATATAAGTGGATCTACGTATGTACCTCTATTTCTCGTTTATACATCAACCTACCTAATTCTAGTTCACAGATGTATAAATATTTTAGGATATAGGATAAAATAGGCACCTACCTACATAAGATAAACCTTGGGACTGTAAGTCAGTTTCAGCACTTACCCACGTCATCCTATCATCATTAGAGATGTACTTGCGAAGAAACCGGCCGTTCCGGCCGAACATACCTAAGATTAGTAATATCCATATTTTTACAACACATGATGGTAACAATATGTTACATTTTAATGTAGAACCGTATGTTCTCGGGCCGGGATACTGAAGATATAGATATTTACCAACAATAGTTACTAAGGTAGTTAATAACTATAACTACCTATAGTATATATCACCTCGTTAGGCTAAAATTTTTATACTCTATAGAAATAGTTGACCTGAATACAAAATACCGTAAGACCCATTCTTCCCGGATCCCTCGGTAAATATATTCATACTGATCCTTGTTGTGGAGTGAATAATAACGTCCATCGTTCAGCTAGTAGAGATATTGACAATCTTGGAGATGGAGGTGGGATTATGGTTACTCGTATAGTGCATCCACGACGCAAGTTACACTGAATGACTAACTAATAGACTTTGAACAAGTCAAAGTCAAGTCATTTTTTACCTAAGGCAGCGATGCCGATTTGTTGGCCTGCAAATATGGCCCGATTAGGAATGCGGAACCAAAGGCCTTTAAAGTGGCGTGAAGGCGTTGGTGCTGACATTGCATATTATACACTACCTATACATATATGTGCGTGATCTACCTACGCCCGGTGCTGAGACTATAGCTCGATACCCGCCACTCGCTATAGGATAATCCATTATGTACTACGTAAGTTTCACTACTACTCAACTTTGGTGTGGTGGATTGTACGACTATCATCTCTTGATATAACAATGTCTTTTACAAAACCGATGTAAATAAGTACACGAACTGGCTCTACAAGCGCCGTTGGAGTCCGAATCGTAGGACAAAATAAGCCCAAGACGTTGTGTAACCAGTTCTAAGGTCTATACCAAGCTCAACATTTTTTATAGTATTGCATTATAGTGTATTAGTTATTTTTGGGGCACTTATACCGAGCAAAGAAAAAAGAAACACTTCAACAACCATCCATTTTTTCGAGGTAGAAAATCTAATTTCGTCAACTGTTGTAGCCCAAAGTGGGATAAAATTAGGACCTTCCAGAAGATCTACTGGCTAGTAATGAAGCATCATTTCAACATCCTCACAGAGTCATAGCCCGTTGAGCACAAAGCCAAATAGGACCGATAAACTCCTTCCACTTCGGTAGTCAGAGGTAATTGATGAATCTATAATTTACAGAACCAATACTCGCAGGTGGAAGCACCTACTGGTCGATTCTCACCTCGACTCAGGATATGCATAGTCCGTAAAAGGTAGCCTAAGAAATTGGAATATACCAAGAAAAAAAAAAGAGCGTAGACAATATTAAGAAATGATGTAAGCGATATTATCATGCCCGTCGGAGATTAGAAGAACCAGTAGTCAACGAAGACATCAAGACATGAAGACTTTAAAGTAAGGGAGGATTGCTTAGAATATACGGCTTGCATGGAAGGTTCTTAACATAGCAAACTTGGCATTACAAAGGCTCGGTTAATGATCTTGCATATTTGATGGGCTGTATTAGGTAGTCGACAAGATAGCCAAGGAATAAGAAGAAGGTTGTGATTAACACAAACCAAACCTTAGATACTTCCACGGACTCGCGTACAAATGCCTGCGCCGTCTACCCACGGCTTAGGACTAGGGATCACAAATGAGTTTCCATTTTCAGCCACCACAGCTCCAAGTGCAAGAAGGCCTAGATTAGGCACTCATTAAGGAATCGCGTTGCCAGGAATACATCCTAGTTAACCCAAAACTCCGGATCTCCCACCCTGGGGTGCATAACTCTTCGGAGTTTGACCAAACGCGGGCGTGATTAGGTATTTGAGTTTGGAATCGACTGGGGCTCGGGCTTTGCATAGCCAAGACGTGAGAGACCTGTGGCTTTACGATAGGATTGTTCCCACTGAGCCTCAAGAACGTCAGCATCCCCCGGAGCAAAAGAAGCGAAATGCGTTCTTGTTGCTGTTGTCGCTGTATCCGCCCAACTAAACAGACAGATACGAAAAGCGCCCCAACCAGCTGGTTAAGCTTCGACGGTGTTGGTTGCAACAGTAAAATTACGCCCGGGAGTCAGCAGATCTAGCAGCGGTGTAGTTTTTGGCGTCCATTTATTCCATCGTCCGTAATCTCTTAATCTTACCACGGGGGATGAGAAAGGAGATTTCCACGTGGTCCGGTCCGCGAGGCACCGGACATTAAGGAAAGTGGACAGACCCTCGCCTCCGTTAGAAACTGTTGTACGTAATTAGGTAAGATCTGTCGAACCTCAAGGTAGACGAATTAATAGAGCTACGTAAGTTTGGGTCTAGGTAGGTACTACGATTGGAAAATTTGTCACCGCCGTATGCTGATGACAACACAACAATACGGGGGTCGGACACGGAATGCGGGAACGCAGGTTTAAAAAAAAAATAAAAAAAAAAGGAGAGAGAGCGAGAGAGAGAGAGAACACACCAGCCCGAATGGGGTATAATGAAGCGACCGCGCGTTTACAATGTACCCGATTTTCGGCTACTTTGTAGGTAGATTTTATCGCCGAAGATCTTGGAGGCTAAAAAGGGGGGTCACGTTCTATACTACTGCAACTTTCGTCAAAGACAATAATACATAAGCAATATAAGAAATTTATACGTAACAAACACTAGTAACGGATGTTACCTAGTTTAATGCGAGCTATCTTACCTTAGCTTCGAGATAGGTACATATTATACATTAAAATAAGTAGGTTAACCTAGTAGGTATGTAATCATAAAGCTTAGGCCACCTGAAAGTGACTAGGACAACCTATCATTCAACTTCGATATAGCAGATGAACATCGGAAGTAATATTCTATAGCAAATTCATAGTAATTCACTGGACAGTTCATTATCCATTTAGGTATCATTATTTTTTGTTTCAAAGCTCTTAACCGAGACATCGTACCAGGGTAGATCGCAATCTGCTTCCGCGTACACCCTATAGTCTTATAGGTGGTATATGCGACGAGACTCTACACGTTACACCACCACAATAAAAAATAAAAAGAAAACCAGCTCATGCTTTTGCTTGGGCACCTAATAATAGTCCGTTTCCGCGCCTAATGTATAACCGGTACACGCGCCCTTTGCTCTACCACGCGAGGACTGCCGCTAGGGCACCACCACCACCACCACTATCACCACCACAACTACTACTTGCGAGCAAACCCGTCGGGGCGATACGCCGAGGCGCACAGGCGGTCGTAACATCCCGCCGGTACTCGCTCGTGTATCACGATCAAGGTCGCCGATCGTTCACGGCTTCAGCGTCAGCTATGGCAGACTCCGCGAGCTCGCAGGCTGTTGTCGCTCCCCAGTTCTCGGCTGGTGTCGACGAACCGGCTCTAACGCGGGCGCTAGAGACGTTGCTGGCATCAGCAGGGCTCGGCGGGCGGTGGGTACTGACTGCTAGCGGCGAGGGTCTGGAGAGGAGCTTCAAGTTCAAGACGTTTGCGAAGACGTGGGTGAGTCTTGCCAATGCCTTTGCCTTGCCATGCCCATATTATTATACGTCCTATACCACATTATACTATACCCCATACCCATATCCATACCCCATAACCGTACCCCATAACCGTTTCCCGCGTCTTCCTCATCGTATCATTGGCTTTTCCCTTCTCGTTTACCTCTCTGGTCCACGGCATTTGCTTTATTCGGTCGCAATCGTTCCCGAGGGTTCCCCTCATTGGAACAGAGCTTTCATGCTCTTGCATCATTACTATATCGCTTACCTAAACTTCCCCCGTTATTACGAAACGAGTCTGGGGAAAGTTTCGACAATTGCCGGTGGGCTGAGCCTGAATGGTTACCTACCTACCTAGGTAGCTAACTGGGGGTAACAATGAGCTTCCCGAGTTATTCCCCAGATAGGTTTACCGTTCTGGGTGTTACTAGCATGATCGGTCGACCTCGGGGCGTGAACTATGGGATACCGTAACGTGATAAGTTTCCCGGCGGGGAGAGTTTGGCACCCCTTCTTTCAGTATACTGAATTAAGGGAGAATGGGGCCATGACCAACCACGAAACGTATAGTTGGTCATGAGAGAGACAGAGCAAATAAGTCTTTTCCCCATGCTGACTTTTCCCAACGGGTTCCTTTCTCATTCGCTAATTCCTCGGCCCTTGAAAAAAGAGCTTGGGGATATAGCCGAGTAGTTGCTCTGGATGAAATGGTTACCACCCGGTCACTCGGGGTAGTCGATCCCGGGAAAAGATCTGACGTTGAAAAAGCCTATATGATCTTCCTCCTCCACGAGCGCATGGCCAGAAAAGAAAAAAAAAAAAAAACTCCCCACATAGCCGCGAATGGTAGAGAGTCTCGACTAATCGTGTTGGTTTCTCGTTAGGATTTCATGACTGCAGTATCACTGCAGTGCAAGTTGAAAAACCATCACCCGGAATGGTCCAACGTAAGGCTATCCCCCCTTGCTTAAGTTTAACACCCCCCTTTCCCATTCATTCGCCCCTTCGTTTATCTTTAACACGTGCTCTCCCGTGTTGGAACCAAACTGTAAACTCTCTACATGCAACATAGCTAGCTAGTTCGTCAGATTTTCGACTCGTGAATCGCCCGGCCGTTTGCCTTGGAGATAGAAAAAAGTAAAGGTGGAGAGCACTCGCCGTAACAGACTATATACTAGTATCGTCCTTATTGCCAGAGAGAGGGTGGAACACAACAGCACATGAGCTATCTCCATCTGCTGACCCCGTGCCCATCACACATTACATTACATTGCGAACGCTGACTCAGTTTCATTCACCTCACTCACTCACTCACTCATCTAACGCTTCGGTATCGCGCACAGGTCTATAATACAACGTATATCCGGTGGACAACGCATAACCCGAAGGGCCTCTCCGCTAAGGACGTCGAGCTGGCTTCCATCTGCGACGGTCTCGCTAGCGACTTTGGTGAGATTATCGAGGGGCCGTCTGTTGGTGATGGTGATAAGACTACCTGCGAGCTAAAGCGGGTGGCTGACCGCGCCGTCACCAACGCCGGTGACTGCTGTACTCCTAAGAAGTAAGGAGGAAGGAGGAGGAAAACCTGAAAAGATTAGGTACTCACCGTACAGGCTCCGAGTCATCAGGCCATAATTGGAACGAGAAAAAAAAAAAAAAAAAAAAAAAAAAAAAAAAAAAAAAAAAACTAGACTTCCCTCTAACTAGACTACCGTTTATCTCTCTGTAAGACATCGGACTGACTGAGCTTAAGACTGAAGAGCTTGGTGTTGACCGGCTCGGGTCCAACGGGTTAAGATATAATATAACATCATAAAGGGTAAAATGCTACCAAAGCCGCTTACTATAAGCAGTCATATGAGAAGCAAGAAAATTTCACGACGGGAACACAAGCACATCACATCTACCCTATCTTCACCGCTACCGGTCCGAGGGACTAGAAATTAACAAATACATTGCCAAAAGGTTCGTTCGTGTTTTTCATAGGTTCCAATGAAGGACGTTAAGGTTATATTATTAATCTATGGTAATATTCGTCTCGTTTTGCTCTTCGTCACAATTACAAAGGTGGTATTAAAGTTTGGCCCAGCCCCGTTTTGTCTATAAAAAATTAAACGATCGGCGCAAAATCGTAAAGAGCTTATCGTTCCCTTAAAGATGCCGCAGTTCTTTCTGTATGTGCGTGCGGATTTCGGGCAATATTTCTTTCCTCCCAATGGCCAGCAAATCAATCTCGCTGGCCAGGACGCAAGCCTAGGGAAAAGCGATGAGGTTGCCATGTAGCTGGCCTTGCCCACCGTCCTAGTGTGCATCCTAATGTTTGTGGGGGGACATTGTTGAGCCCCTTTACTCGGCCTTCTTGGCCTTGACGGCCTTGAGCTTCCTCTCGCGGCGGCGCCTGGCAGCCTCGGGGCCGGACTCTGTGTCGAGCATCCAGTCCCACCACGTGAAGCTGGAGGAGTAGTTTCCGATGAACTTCTCGTGGTGGACGTCGTGGTGGTAAGCGCCGGCCCAGAAGGGCAGGAAATGCCTTAAGCTCCAGGGGAAGTCATATCCGCTGTGAGAGTCGATGGCCTGGAATAGACGGCCGACAATCCACACGTACATGGTGAACAGGTGAAGCTCGCCAGTAATAGAAACCCAGACGATGGGACTTCCGACTGTTCCGAGGGCGAGGAGCATGGTCTCGATCGGTGAGGCGTACTCGGCAGCGAGACCGAAGGGAGCGGAGTAGGTGTGGTGGAGCTTGTGAATCATCTTATATAGGGGGCCGTAGTGTAATGCTCGGTGGAACCAGTAGTGCCATGCGTCTTCCACGACGAAGAAGACAGCAATCTGGAGAGCCATGGTCGAGAGCTTAGGGAAAGGAACGCCGTAGTCCATGCCGAAGTAGGTAGCAATAGGGTGGAAGAGCCAGATCTGAGGTAATTCGACCGTAACATGGCTAAGGAGAACCAGCGCCGCACATTCCCATTGCTCCTTCCACGTCGGGATCTTCTGGTTTTGGATCTTGAATCGGTTGAAAAAAGGGATGCAATCAAGTACCATGTAAGGTATGCATCGGCCGAAGTAGACGATCTCGTGCATAAGGAAACTCATGATACCCGTCGCTAACGTATCGTTCTGCATCCATAAATACCAAGCCTTTTTTTACTGAGTCAGTTTACTTGTTCGTGCCTGGACGGTCTGGAGTTTAGGGTGTAGACTAACCGCCCACGCGCGTTCTAACACGTTAAGGTGAACATTGTATTTTGATACCTCCTCGAACACGTTCAGATACGTATCGGGATGGCTGAAGACGCCAGCTACTGTGGCATTTCTGCGAAGCGCGTTAGTTTCTAGTCTCAATGGTTTCGACGCGATCGATGTAACCGGATGTTTGGGAAAGATGACTTACACCGTGGCCATGATGGCGAAGAGGGAATCAGGATAAAACCGTCAGCGATAAGCAATCCTTTTCCTATGAATCTTGAAAAGGAAAAAAAGAATGACCCGAATGGCTTAAAAGGGTAGGAAATGCTAAGGGGAGCTGTGCCGACGCTGGGGAAATGGTGAAGGGGAAGGAAAAAAAAAAGTTGAGAAAACGGCAGCTATTTGTTGTAGCTTCAGAAATTAAAGGCGGTAGGAGGCGATAAGGAGATATTGGAGATTTCGAAATTTAGGGGATCCTGGTTAATTAGTAGACATACGACCAATCATTCGAATGCTGCCACCATGAGACCACCTGGAATTTGTTCTTCCCGTCCTGAACTTACGCTACAAATGTGGAGAAGTGCATCAGGGGAAACGCAACTCTAATGCGCATTGAACCAAGTGGCTTTTCGTATTCGTATCCGAAATTGTTAGTGACTTAGTGTCCGCTAAGAATTCACGCTAATATTCAGGTACCCTTCGAGAAACAGTGGTTCCCGTTCCGACGTATGTACTCAAGTACCTATTTACCTGTGGATTAGGTAGTAGAACCTGTCGCCCTAAACTCGATCAGATAACTTTAACTCATTATCGGAAAATCCTTTACTCAGCGGGCTTCCGGCAGCTCAGCCAAATCACCTGACTCGGAGCTGTCCCTATCCGATCGACTCACTTTTGACTCTTTTTACCCTAACCCAATATTTCAACTTGCCAAAAAGAGAGTTGCTCCTCACGGATCTTACCCAATTGAGCCTAGAACTGCCACTGCTGTCAAAGCTGGAGAAGCTTGAATTTTGGACTTGGTAATATAATTTTTTTTCTTTACCCCCCAACACTGTTATGACCTCATCAAATAGAACGGACTCTACAGAGTAAGAAAACATCGACTGACCAACGTTCGACTTTGTGGGAAACAAAATCCGCATCCGGTACACCGCAACCTCGAATCGTTTCATTATAGTCTTTTCCCAAATTTCATTAGGAACGGTAGGGTTGAGGAAAGGATTTCTATTAGCCTTCCCAATTGGTTCGTCAGCCCAACGCACAATCCCAAGCACCCGGCAACTTCCCGGTTCATCATCAACGGAGAGCTTTCATTTCGATTACCTACCTGGGTAAATAGACCACAGTTTACAAGGGGTTTCAACGAACCCCGTCATGACATGAATTAGACAAGTCGATTATGTCCGGTTGTGCATCCGAGCATCGGCCCATATAATTTTCTCCTTTTCTTTAAACGGAATATTTGTATGTGTGGTTCACATCCAACAGAAAAAAGAAAAATATGTCCTTGGTGGCTGAGTAAGTTTTACAAAGAAACAATCTTCACCAGCGATGATAATGTGGCTCAACCATATTCAGTCAAGTACGGCGGTTGGACGCGCAATTAGACCGCATCCCTTTCAGCCACTTGACGGGCTATGACGCCACCCAAGCTTCGATAGACTTGGATAGTCCCCGTGCCAAAGAGTTGCTAAGGATCATCAAAGCCCTATCGGCAGCCCCGGGATCGCAAAGTGCCCTGTCCCCATGGTATATCCAATCTCTCCTATCTCAGTCGGAGTTACTATCGGCTCATACTGAGGAGATATCGGCGAACCAGTACGAGGCTGAGCTCGAGTGGAGATTGGTTAGCAAGGCGACTGTGCAAACGTACGGTGTTATTCTAGATACGCTACTAGATCAGATCATTCCCCTGAGCGACCATATCTGGTACTGGGATGACGTGTTGTCGTCTCCAACGAACAGCAGTATATACCTTGTGCAGACTTCCCCCATACGAGTGTGGGCTTGGACTAGGGAAATTTACGAAGACAGCAAGACTAGATTTCAGCAATACACTAGCGGTGACGCGTCCGTTGCTGGCTTCGTAAGCGGATCTAATGTAGAGTCGATACAGGCTGGATTTGCCCAACGATGGAGCCAATTCTACGGAATTGTACGGGAGAGTATACACCAAAGAACGCTCGCCAACGTGCAGCGGAAGATAATGTCTCCCGTTGCTCTTTGTCGATCGGAAGCCCGTAAAAAACAAGCTAAGCTGAAAAGGCTTAGGGAAATGACCTCAAGCGGTCTGGGTGTCTTGATTGACGAGGGTCTCGTCTTCAACGGCAACGGAAGTGATGATGGTAAGAGTGATATGATCGTCTCTGCTAATCAAGAGTGGAAAGGTGTCGTTGAACGAAGCGTTGTCTTGATGGACATGGTCCTCAAGGACGTCTTAACATTAGATGTCAGAGTTGCCGATTTCGAAGATAGAGTTTTTGCTGGCGTTGAAGAGGATCCTGAGTTGTCGATTCTAGCCGATGAAGATGAGGCACATCGCCCGGCCGTCGTGGCCAAGAGACTCCAGGATTTATTGACAACTCAATTGCCGCAGCACCTCGGAGCGGCCGAAAAACTACTAAGAGAAAATGGACGGCCGTCAAGACTTGTGAGATACTGGCTACCTGCTACTGCGCTTCTCCTTTCCTCTTCTACGATTCTCCGCATCCTGGTCAACAGAAAGCAGGAAATTCTGCAATGGGTTAGGGATTTTGGTGTAACTGTTCGTGACTTCTGGTTTAACTGGGTTATCGATCCTGTCCGAAAGGTTGTGGGCACAATCCGTCACGACGATAATAGCGAAATTGCTATCATGAGTCGTGATAGCCTTAAGGCAGATAGAGAAAGCTTGGAACGCATGGTTGTCGACTTTGCTCTTGATAAGCCGAATGTCGCAACCGGAGCCCCGTCAATATCGGAGTCACAGGTCGCCGAAATCAGAGCCAAGGTTCGGGAGGGAGATGTGACACCAATTCTTCGCGCGTATGAAAAAGACTTGCGTAGTCCCTTTGTCGGCACCGTACGAGGCGACTTGGTCCGAACGTTGCTCATTCAGGTACAAAAGACAAAGGTTGATATCGAAGTCGCCATGAGCGGAATCGATGCCCTTCTGAAGAGTCAAGAACTTGTTTTTGGTTTCGTGGGACTGACACCTGGTATTCTTGTGTCCGTCGGAGTGATGCAATACCTCCGCGGGGTGTTTGGAGGCAGGAAAGGCTTCCGTCAACACCGAAGAGCTGGGAAATGCGTCCGAGTTTTGCGTAACATCGACCGCATCTTGTCTGAAGCTACGCCTTCGCCCAACAATCTCATCTCTTACAAGGATCACGGTCTCCTGGTATGCGAGGTTCACGTCCTTCGACGACTTGCACACAGCCTCTTACCAGCCGACATCGAGAAGGACTTCTTAGAAGACTTGGATGACCTCGCTAACCTCAAGGGCATCCAATCACAGCTTCGGGCTCTGGACAGAATACGTTGGGCATACGCCAAGTGGCTGAAATAAATGCTCCGATCCGAAGTCGCTGTTGGAGAGCATTTTTGGCGCGTACATGTGGCGGATCAGGAGTAACTATTGTGTCTTGCAAACTCCGAATAGTGTGGCAACCTACTGACCATGGTTGTATTGAATAAATAGCTAAAGGTGTTCACATTATAAAATTCGGTTGAAAAAGAAGTACCTACGTCGAACCATGCCAATAAATATAAGACCAAGTTCTAATAAGCCCCCTTTTCTAATTTGATGTGGCTGGACAAAGAGGTATTGGAGCTCTCTTGCCGAATAGATGCATATTTGCATAGTAATCCGGCATCTGGACCATTGCCCTGGTATCTAATTCGTGCCCACCACTCTGACGTAAGCCAGGTACGCCGGCAAAGGCAGCCACGTATTTCCTATCATTGAGCTCGGTAGGTGTGGAAGTACCGATAACTTGATTTGTACCTACGGTAGGGGTATACTAAAGCGCCAAACACCCAAACAGCAACCGGTTTAGGGCACGATGTCTCTGTTTTAGTTAATGCAACTTAGGTAGGTAGGTATCTATAGCGAATCACCTGCCTGACCTGGGAAAGTTTGAGGCTGCCTCGTTTGAACCAAGGACTCGATTAAGTTTTAAGGTTGTAAAAATGCACACCGTTGCTTATGTTTATTGATTTCACGTAAGTTGTTAATCGAGTAAACGCATAGGTGCCTGATTATAAGATGCACATGTGAATAGGTAGGTACCTATACATATGCACATACTTGGCAAACTATCCATTTTCGAACTCGATGTTTTATCAATCTTAAACCATTCAATTGAATTTGAAAGGCTCTGTCTCTTTATCTTTCTGATACCATAACAAGCCTTGTGCACCATTGCACACAGTAAACTCCCCTGTACTCGTTTATGTGCTAGTACAAACCGAGTTAGATAGATTTTTCTATTCCTGTGCCAAGAAGTACAAGGAGTACATGTGCCACTATTATTTCCCATTAACACTATTAACACTACCGCTACCGCTACTGCTGCTACCTGGTTACCTGGTTACCTGCTACCACCTGCTACCAAGGCCACTATTAAGCATTACTTACCACTTCTGACGACACGTCGTCTCGTTTGATATCTAAAAAGAAAACTACCTGGGAAACTCGACGGATCGCGTTCACAACATCTAAATTATTCTTTGACGAATAACACGATCGTCCAACAAAACAAAAAAGACCACACCGTACATAATATCTTCTGTCCTCCACGACGAGCGACTCCGCCAAAATGTCGGGCAACCGAAACTACGACTTCTTAGTACGTTCACAGCCTCCCCCCCCCTTGGAGCCGCACGCTACGGCTGAATAGACGGATATCTCTCTATACCACTCGATAGCTAGGTTATAGGTTATAGGTTATCAAAGCCTCCTCAAGCCATGGCTTCCAAGTCTTACATTAGCTGTCAGCCCTAAGCATTCCCTACCTAAATATACTAAC
The DNA here is from genome assembly GCA_002120325.1 of Daldinia sp. EC12. Taxonomy (NCBI): domain Eukaryota; kingdom Fungi; phylum Ascomycota; class Sordariomycetes; order Xylariales; family Hypoxylaceae; genus Daldinia; species Daldinia sp. EC12. Next base: position 39,676 of record KZ112938.1, on the reverse strand, counting down.
CACCATCTCAATCGCAGATCAAACTACTCCTAATCGGCGACTCTGGTGTCGGCAAATCATGCTGCCTGCTGCGGTTCAGCGAAGACTCCTTCACACCGTCCTTCATCACGACCATCGGTATCGACTTTAAGATTCGTACGATCGAGCTCGATGGCAAGCGCGTGAAGCTACAGATCTGGGACACTGCTGGTCAGGAGCGATTCCGAACTATCACGACGGCTTATTATCGCGGCGCGATGGGCATCCTCTTGGTTTACGATGTTACGGATCAGCGATCTTTTGAGAGTAAGAACTTTCTATTTTATTACACTAGCTATCTACCTATCACCAGCTACCCATGTATACACCCTACACCCTACACCCTCACATATGAAACCAACAGGGAGAGGGGCTCAAGCAAGACCCCCGGGGAATTATCGATAACGTCTTTGCTTGCTTACATTACACCAAAATTATCAAAGCTCCCTAACGTATACATCGTATACATAATATAGCATATGCTGACTGGCTCGTGACACAGACATCCGAACGTGGTTCGCAAACGTAGAGCAGCACGCTACAGAAGGCGTCAACAAGATCCTCATCGGCAACAAGTGCGATTGGGAAGAGAAGCGAGTGGTATCAACGGAACAAGGCGAGGCGCTCGCTAAGGAGCTTGGTATCCCCTTCCTTGAGGTGTCCGCCAAGAGCAACATCAACATCGACAAGGCCTTCTATAGTCTTGCCGCCGACATCAAGAAGCGCCTCACCGACATCAGCCCTGCGCAGCAGGCTGCCGCCGCTGGTGGCCAAGGTGTCAACGTATCCTCGGGACAGGGTAGCGGGCTAGGCAAATGCTGCTAAACTTAACCTAGGTACCTAGGTTGGGAAGAAGTCAACTTCGAACGAGAGATAATGTGGCGGTAGTGGTTAGTAGAGAGCAAAGTAAAGCTGGCCTTCCAAAGCCAGGTAATCAGGCTAGGTGAGGGAGGTCTGGGCACATTTTCATGTTATCAAAGCGAGAGTTTACTGTAGACCGAGGCATATGACTTATGGAGAACAAACTCCTCCACCCCCCCTTCGAGGACCGAAAAAAAGAAAGAAGTACGAAAGTGTTGTATCTACCTGGGGGCGGGACGGGGGGAAAGGTTGAGAGTGAGGCAAAGGAGGAAGCGAAGCTAGCACAGAGAAGAGAAGGCAAGGCTAAAGGCTAGCTTTGCTTCACGATAGACGTTTCACAACCACACATCACATCACATCACATCACACACACTACACAACACACACAATCAACACAATCACATAGGAAGAATGAGGCCTGGGGGGGGGGGGGGCTTAAGTGAGGGCGATACTATATTGGCGGAGTTTGGTTGATATGGGTCTAATACATTTTCCAGTCATCGTCGGTTCTTCTTCTCTGATCACCTAAGTATATATGTTTTCCGAAGAGCCTTGGTGTCTGCATGAACTAAACTAAACCTATTTGCGTCTCTAATTTCGCATTGCGTAGAACGACATGTACCTGATCAACCCTTAAGCATTTTCAAAAAGGTAAAGAATAGGGGCATGGAATATGACAGCTAGCTGGCTAGCTCAGCTTAAGAGGAATATTAAAAGGTATATAGGTATACATAGTCGTTACCACAACACCGTAGTATTGAGTATTCTAGTCTCGTCCCACGTCACTGGTTTTTCTCCCTCGAGGCTCATGCGTATCTTGAAGTGTCGGCGATGCCAGTGCCTGACGAAGCGATGGGCCTCGGCATTATCTAAGAACCCGATGATGAAGCGGGGGTACCGCCTATTCTTCTTATCGTCTTCCGGACTCGTATCTGTTCCTTCCGCCCCGTCCCCCACTCCCGCCTCATTCTCCCCTCCTTCACTTTCACTTTCTGTCATCCCTTCAAGCCACTCCGGCTGTCCCGCTATCCGACCAGCCTGGTCCAGTAGACCCCCCTCGAAGCTCCCCACTTCCCTGTCCTGCTGCTTGATGATGCTCTTGCCGAACGGCAGGATGCCGTTTTCGAGGTTCGTCACGCGCCAGGGCAAGTTCCGATCTTTGCCGTCCTCTTCGATCGCCTGGCGCAACCAATCGACCGAGATCCGGCCGCCGTCGACGGACACGAGAACGAGGTTCTTGGAACCGGCGCGGTCGACGAGGCGGTCGATGAAGGCGACGCCGCCGATATCCAGCTCCTCGATGCGGACGCGGCTGAAGCCGCTCGACACGTCGAGGTAGTACCTCTGGCTGGGCGGGACGAGGGTAAAGGCCCTGAGATCGGCGGCGACGTCGCGGCTGCTGCCGTCTGCGGCGGGCAGGCCGGGGGGCGCGGGGACCGAGGGGGAGAAGCGCTTGCGGTGGTGCGCGCCGGGAACGTGCGCCTTGCCGAGCTGCCACAGGCGCTCGACCTCGTCGCAGTACGCGGCGGCGGCGGCCTCCCGGTCGAACAGCACGAAGTAGTGGCCCAGCGGCTGCAGGGTGTCCGGGTCCCGCGCCTGGATCACCCGCGATATACCGCCGACCCAGCCCTCGACGTGCGCGCCCTGCGGGCCCAGGCGGAGGAAGTCGCTCTCGACGAGGTGCTTGCTTGCCGCGGAGAGGATGAGCATGCTCTTCGCGCGCAGGGGCACGTCCGTGTACTTCCTGTCGTTGTCGCTGTCGTCGTCGTTGTCGTTGGCAAGCTCCTCGTCGGCAGAGAGGGGTTGCGGGGGGTCGTCTAGCAGGTGTTCGGCCCAAGAGGGTTTAGAGGTAGCATTTTTGTTTTTAAGGGCCTTGGCTTCATCCGGGAAGAGAAGTTCGAAAAGGGAGGGACGTTTGCGTTTTCGCGGGGCGTCGCCGCCGTTGTTGTTTTCATCTTGATCTCGAGTATTCTTGTTTAAAGACGCCGACAACGAGGATGAGGTGGGGGAGACGGCATTATTCTGTGGTGGGGGAGGTTGAGATTGAAATCGAGTGGTGCTACTGTGCAGCAGCGCCGTATGCGATACTCGCCATGCTGCGGCTACCGATCGTAAAGATGGCCGGTGGAGCTGTCGTAAGAGCATGAGGCGGCGAGTTGTGACGCCCAGCGCATTGCAAAAAGGATAAGTGCAGAAACGCGAAGCTGGTAGAGGATTGGGATTATGGTCAGAAAAAAAAGGTTAGAGCTAATTGGTAGGTGGCATTTTGTTTTTTTCGTAGGGCTTTTATTGGCCTAGAAATTTAGAAGGGAAGCTGCATTAGAGGTACTTATGCATAATCCGCACGGTATGATCTTTGATATAGCGCTATACAATAGTAAAGAGAGCCCTATAAAGTAGCACAACCGGTTTTGATTGGGTTATTAGTGCTACCGTAAAGGCACGCACTGTACTTCTACTGTCTTATCCCACAAGAGATCTTGAACTGAGATACCTTCTCATCTATTTGCACCTTACTTTTACTTCAAATTTATGATTTATAAACGATTTCTTCTCAAAAAAACTAAGGTACAACATTACGCTGTCACTGAAAGTTAACAATGAACAATACTATTACCATTAGTGTCACCAACTATACCTACAAACCTACTAACGGCCCGCCTTGTTATTAACTAAGATTTTAAACTCACTCATAAAAACTTCTTATACATATCTCAAGGTATAGACGCTTAACCCTATTACTCTTCACGCCATAAACTCTACGAGAAATGGGAAAGGACGATTTCAAAGTCCGGCTACAACCGCAGGACGTAGCTAATCAGAAGAATCCCACGCATAAAAACGCTGCCAAAATCTTCATCCATCCCACCACCTTCGCCCAAGGGGGCTTCACCACCGCACATCTCTGCAACGTCGAAACGGATGGACCTACCCGGTGGGAAGCTGTGGCGTGGCCTGCACCGGATAAGAATGTTGCAAACAACATCATCTCCGTTAGCCGAGTATTTCAAAAACTCGCAAATCTAGAACTCGGCCAGCTGGCCAAAGTAACTCCTGGCAATGGGCCGGTTCCCGACGCTGGGACGGTGATTATGAAGGAGACTACCCCAGATCCTGAACCGTTACCCGCTTCGGAACAGACGAGATGGCAGTATTATCTTGAGAGTCGGTTAGGTTAGTAGTTAAAGTTTCATCTTTTACCTCTAACAGTCCAAGCCATAAGCTAGCTCCCTGAAGCGGTATATAACCCCTGAGCTAGTATGAGTTTACTACATATGGCTTCATATATGAGTATATACGATAGAGTTGCTATGTTTCTTACTCATAGGCCGAATGGGTGCCATTCCTAATTTACTTCGTTTAAACCCCTATTTTTGTCTCACTAGTCTAACAACTCCAACAGAGGTAGCTGAATTCATCTTACCGAGCATGTCATTTGATGACGTTGTTTTGAATGGGTCAAGACGTTCGTTCGTGGTTATATCTGTAAATGGTAGAACCGACAGTGTTGCTAAATACGCCCCTGGCTTGACAATAGTCGAGTTTTCCAATGAAGAAGCGGTCCAAACCAGGGGCAAGTTAGAAGTTTGCCCGTTACCAGGCATGAAGCGCCAAATAGACGACCTTAACGAATTTTTCAACGACTTTGACGTTGAATTTGAAGGATACACTACGCCAACTTACTCGTGTGGCATCGTCATCTATGGAAGCCATGGGACGGGAAAATCAATGTTACTCGATCATATCGCTGCAACTAACTGGGGCAGAGTCGTTCGACTTAGTTATAGTGACAAGCCGTCGACTATACAAACCTGTTTTAAAACTGCCCTTGAGCAGCGCAGCCCAACTATTCTCTTATTAGATGATATAACAAGGTTAATAGGCAAGGAACAGTCAAACCGCCAGATTATGGTCGAGACTATCGGCGAGGGATTGGATGCCTTATCAAATAGGGCCCGCCAACAAAATAGGAGGCCGCAAGTCTTGGTGGTTGCGACTTGCCTTGACTACCTGAACGACATTCCCCATTCTCTTCAACGGCCTGGGCGCTTTGAGGAACACATTTCTCTTCCAGTCCCAGATGCACAAGGTCGCAAAGAGATCATTCGCTATCATAAGCCAACCTTCGCCCCCGACGTGTTTGACCAGTATATATCAGACCTTGGTGACAGGACGCATGCGTACACCGGTGCAGATCTACGCAAGGTCCTGTACCGTGCCACTAAGGCGTGGAGGAAGCGAGTAGGAAGTCCGTCCAAGGCGGAACCCCTGATATGGGACGATGTAGCGAAAGGGTTGCAAGAGGTGCGACCTACAGCTATGCACGATATAAACCTAAAGCCGCCTACCGTGCGCTGGAGCGATATCGGTGGTTATGAGGAAGTTAAAGTCGCCTTGCAACGAGTGCTGCGACGTCCTACAGGTCTTCGAGCGAGGATGTCGAAGCCTCCGAAGGGTGTTCTTCTCTACGGCCCGCCTGGCTGCTCTAAGACCATGACAGCTCAAGCCATGGCGACAGAATCTGACTTTAACTTCTTCGCCGTGAAAGGAGGTGAGCTTTTGAACATGTACGTAGGTGAAACCGAGCGATCGATCCGCAACCTGTTCAAACGGGCGCGTGAGGCTAGCCCTAGTATTATATTCTTTGATGAGTTCGACTCTATCGCAGGATCGCGCTCGGGTGGTAGTACAGGTGGAGGCGTGCAGGCGCTCACCACGTTACTTACTGAAATGGACGGGTTCGAGCGTATTGGGGAAGTATTCGTGCTGGCGGCGACGAACAAGCCAGAACTGTTAGACTCAGCATTACGACGGCCGGGACGCTTCGACGAACTGATCTACGTGCCACTGCCGGATGCTAAGGCGCGCGAAGCTATTTTTGCAGCCAAAGCTAGGGAGCTCGGCTTCCCAGAGGACGGGACCATCGATATCCCCGAGCTGGCACGCCAGAGTGAGGGTTACTCGGGGGCAGAGGTCGCGCGGATATGCGATAAGGCGTTCTGGGATGCGGATGAGAAGGATGGAATATCGGCTATGGGGGTGCTTCTTGCGGCGATACAGAAGACGCCGAAGTTGGTTACTAAGGATATGCTGGATCATTATAAAGACTGGCAGGAAAAGTTCAGGTCTTAGAAGGGTATGTGTCTCGTAGCTCAATGTATGTGTTGGGGTATATACGGTGGCGCCCTTGGGATAGATAGGGGTAGATAGATAGGCGTTGAGTTTGGTACGACGGCTAGTTACCTGTCAACAACTAAGCTTCCTTGTCCATTAATTACATTAAACAGCACCCGACACTCCAGGTAGGTACTAAATACTTCACAATAGCATGGTACGTTAAGTACCTAGGTATTTATCTATGTCTTTCCATTATCATATCAGCAATCATTGGCTTCGCAATCCGCGTCAGCGCTTCTGGCACACGACTGACAAAGGAACAAGCTAAGAAGCCTAACCTTAAATTATTGGGACCAATGATACAAGAAGAGTGAAACGATTAGCTAAAGTAAAGGAGACATAAAAGGAGTAGCTCTGTTAATACCCAAACAACAGATATCCGGTATAGATAAAAGATATTGATTGCCAATTTAGCTTTAGGTAGACTGGATAGATCACGTAATTCCCCTACTTGAACATGTCAGTATAGTTAATATGTAATTCCTATGAATACCCGTTCTTGTTTTTAGACATCGAATATCAAAGCCAATATTGATGTTTACCTATGTTAGGTTGACATTTATGTCAGTAGTGCGCCCTCCGATATCAAGTCATAAGACTTAAAAATCGCCCGTTTTTATTCCGGGCTGGCCTACACTTTAGGGGAGATGTGGAGCAAACAGGTCGCAAATCTGCATTGAAAGTTGCCGAGTCGAATGTACATAGGGAAGGTAGCAGCCACAGAAAAAACGCCTAGCCGGAGGAAAGTACTATACAATTATAATTGCGTCCGGACTATAAAATTGTCGTAATCCTTAAACTTAGATTTTTTTAGATTATTTTCTTGAGAACTGGGGATTTATTTCCACCACCACATATCAATTGAATCCGGGTAAAAAAGGGTGAGGGTACATCCATCGCTTGCTTCGAGGAAGAGAAGACCCAGCTGGATTAAATTGGATAAAATGGACTCCAAGCAGTTTCGGGAAGCGGCTGTAGCATCTATCGACGAAAGTGAGTCTCAACACCTCCTAAGAACTAAAGACTATTACCACTAAAATATTATAACTAGTCGTTAAATACTACGACACTATCGAAGAGCGTCGTGTCGTCTCAAACGTGGAACCTGGCTATCTAAGAAAACTTCTACCCCAAGAAGCTCCTCAGAATGGCGAGTCTTGGGCTGATATCCAGAAAGACCTCGAGTCCAAGATCCTCCCAGGCATAACCCACTGGTTCGCACCCTTTGCCTTTTTATTCGTTTGTCTTCGCGTAGGATAAACTTCATGGTTAACGAGTATGGGAAAATTATTAGGCAATCGCCCAATTTCCTGGCATGGTTCCCCTCTTCCAGCAGCTTCCCGGCCATGCTCGGCGAGATGTACTCAGCCGCCTTCACCGGCGCCGCCTTTAACTGGATCTGTTCACCCGCCGTCACAGAACTCGAGACTATCGTGCTCGACTGGCTAGCAAAGGCTTTTGGTCTACCATCTTGCTACCTCTCTACGGGACCTACTAACGGTGGTGGTGTCATTCATGGAACTGCCTCTGAGGCCATCGCTACTATGATAGTCGCTGCCCGTGACAAGTATTTACGTGAGGCTACGGCGCATATCACTGACGAAGAAGAACGTGAGGATGCCATCGCTATCCGCCGCAGCAAGCTCGTAGCCCTCGGCAGCGCTGCCACCCACACTGCTACCAAGAAAGGAGCCCAGATAGCAGGCGTAAGGTTCCGCGCCGTCCCCGTACATGCCGCCGATGGGTACCGGATGACGGGCTCCGAGTTGCGCCGGGTCATCCTAGAACTGCGCGCCAAGGGTCTTGAGCCCTTCTTCTTAACTGCTACCCTTGGAACTACGGACACATGTGGTATTGACGATATGGAGGGCATTGCATCTGTATTAGGAGAACTAGCGCCTGAGGGACCTGGCGAGGTCTGGGTGCATGTCGATGCCGCATATGCGGGAACATCGCTGATCTGCCCTGAGTATCAACATCTCACGAAATCGTTCGACCGCTTCCACAGCTTCAACACAAACCTGCATAAGTGGCTGCTAGTCAACTTTGACTGTAGCACCGTGTGGGTGCGCAACCGCAAGCACCTAACTGATGCTTTGAGCGTTTCACTGGCCATTTTACAAAACCAGCACACCGACTCCGGACTCGTAACTGACTACCGCGACTGGCAGATCCCCTTCGGAAGGCGATTCCGATCCCTCAAGGTCTGGTTTGTGATACGAACTTACGGCATCGAGGGTCTACGCGCACACATCCGGAAGCACATCAAGCTTGCCGAGACGTTCGGCGAGCTCGTTAAGACGCGGCCGGATCTCTTCGAGATCATTACTGGCCCCCGGTTTGCCCTTACGGTATTCAAGATAGTGAAGAAGGACGCAACACTCGAAGAGCAGAACGACCTCACCAAGAAGGTGTATAACGCTATAGTGGAGGACGGCCGGATCTTCCTGTCTAGTACTGTGGTTGGCGGTGTGTTTGCCATTCGGCATAATCCGGCTACGCCTATGGTCGAAGAACATCACGTCAAGAAGCACTTCGAGGTCATCGTTGAGGTAGCTGAGAGGACGATCGCTTCTTAGAAGATAGAAGAAAAGATAAGAGGTTTAGGTAAATAGAACTGCATCATAGAAGTGTGGTAGATCAAATACTGAATCAATTCGAGTCTAAATATGCGTATGCTATCTCATTGCTCGTGGTCTCGTGAAATATTAAGTACACGGGGTATATAATACAGGGACATATTCGATGCTGGCGCCACTTAGCCATCGTTACAGATAACTCGCTATAACTGGAGTATAGCGTGTAAGGGACCGCATCAGTATCCGGTATTTCTTCTTCCTTTTCCTCCTTTTTTCAATAGTCTCCATCGTATGCTCTCCCTTTTGCTTTGGGTGATATTGAATGATGATGTTGACGTATGAGAAAAGTATAACGTATATCATACGGCAGGGAATATGTTGTGTGTTTTCGAGTATAAAGGTCATGAATACCTAGGTACCTAGGTAATCACCAGGAATCGCGACGGCTTCTTCTGCCGCGATATTCCCGATCCCGATCCCGATCCCGATCCCGATCCCGATACTGATCCGAGTCTTTTGAGCTGTCGTCGTAGTATCCCCTATCGTACCGGGATTGTTCGTAATACTCGTCGTCGTCGATATACCTCGGATCCTCGTACCGTCTCATATCCACCGACTGCACGCGATCGCGACGACGACTACTTCTTCGGGTTCTTTCTAAATCCAGCGTGTCCCTCCCTACGCTATAATCACTACTACCGCCGCCGCTGCCGCCGCTGCCGCCGCCCCTGGGCCGACTACTCCACCTCTCCTCGCTACCTCTAGTGGTTCTACTCCTCCTGCTCTCGCTGCTGTTACTAGAAGGCTCGTACGAGCTATCCCGGGCATTCTGCTCTCTTCTCCTCCGTCGCTCGTTATTGCTATTGCTATTGCTATTGTTATTGTTGTTGTCGCGACCTTCTTGCTCCTTCCGCTCCTCCCGCTTCTGCACTTGCTTCTCGATGTTCCAGGCCAGCCCGATGCCGATGAGGCCGAGGACCAAAGGCTCCTTCCACGTGAACGGGTGCTCTTTTTCGAGCTGCTTGCGGTGCGAGCGGTGCTCGGGGTGCGCGCGCGAGGGCATGTAGTTACGCGGGTTGACGGGGGCGAGTTTTCCCATGTTTCTTTGCTGTATATGTGTGTGTCGTCTCACAAGCAGAGATTGGTGCTATTAAGAACTATTAAGAACCGTAGGTGGTAGTTACTTTTAACTAGACTAGACTCGACTTGATAAAGAGGAGTGAGTATAGAAGTACTCGGAAGATGAATGATATATTGACTAGGTACCTAGGTAGGTAGTTAGGTTGGGTGTTTTATGTAACTATGATACAGAGAGAAGCCGTCCGTGTGGGTTAGCCAACCCACACCCCTAATATATAGATATTTAGCTTATATATTAGCCGATGAAGGGGATCGTGATACAATAGTGTAAAGCGAACGGGAACCCAATAAGCCGCAACGAGCAGAACCCGAAGCTAGACTCCACGGGGCAACAATGTACGTGTCCCAGAGGGCTGGCCCCAACAGTGATGTGCGCAGATGGCGTCGAATGCCATCATCGAACAAGCGGAAACGCACCTATTCGATGGAGGGGGGGAGGATGTAGTCTGGCGACGGAGAAGGATCAGGGGTATGATGTCATCCCCTGAGATCCGGGGGGGGAAGTGAGTGAATGAATGAAGGCTTATCCCGATTTGGTCTGGTGGCTGGTTTCTCTCTTTGCTTGCTGAAACCAGGGCCAAACAAACACCCCGGATCAAGCAAGAACAGGGTCCCACGGGCTTATGACGACGATTCCGCCAACACAAACACTTTTCTGCCTCTGTCGTCATGTCCGTAATAAAGCGGTCTCACGCAGAACAGAACAGAAAAATGCTTCGGAGCAACCACATGACATGTCCATGAAAACAGCTTCGTCCTATCCCAAATGAAGGTTGTGTAAGAGGTTGTAGAACTGTCGAATAATGCACGTCATGTTTCGCTACGGCTGCATGCTTAATACCCGCAGACTAATATCCGACTCGTTTGACTTAAAAGTGATTTCGCAATGGCTTTAACTGTAGCCAAATGGAATATAAAGAAATGGATCCTTGACACCTGTAAGCCAATGCCAGATCGAAAATCGTAGCGATAGGTGTCGAATAGTCTCCCCTAAATCTCACACCAGTAGCCCGACTACTCATTCGCCTTCTTCGTCTCTTCTATCCACTTCTCGATATACCCTCTAGATACCAACGGAGCTGGATTCTTCGACGCGCTGCTTCTTGTAGTCCTCGATTGTTCCCCATCTGCTTCTCTGCGGCACGTCTTCTGATAGCATCGGATCATCCAGATGGCACCAAAGAGGAATAGTTCTTCCTCCAGCCTGCATGTTTTCCAGTACCTATCGCTATGGCTTTCGTTATCCTCTGGGTGTCTTTTTCGTGATTGTCTGGTAGTAGTAGTAGTTGAGCGTTGAGCTCGTAAGACCGCCATGTTCTGTCAAACAGGGACGGATACGCGCGTTAGGTAGGGCAGACATATTTATAACTGTGAGAGAAAAAGACTAACTATGGCATTTTTCGAAACGAGAAGAGGAAAGTTTCGTCTAATTATTCAGTCGCTGAAGTGGTGACCCAAGTTGTATATTTCATCCATCGCTCATAGTTTCGTCATGGGGGACGATCTGCCAATCATATGGGCTAGTTGGCAAGAGAGCCTCGCACAGCTATGCCCCCAAGAATCCTCGAGACCTCCAGCTTGCTTTTGCCTAGCAGTAAGTACGAAACTCAAATATTAAGAATACCAGCCAGGTGGGTGGTTCTTGCAAACTATTCGTCTTTGATCGACCCTAATCGTTCAATACTAGAGGCTATCTGAGCACTAACCTTGGTGGCTTCAGTCTCACAGTGTTAGTAGTCAAGTCTAGGCTGTCGTGAGAATTCAACCCCTTTTTTTGACCAGCCCGGTTTTACAGTGCATTGGAATTTACTGCTTTTATAATAGTAAGTCTCATGTCTTCTATCGGGAACGTTGGATCTATAATAAATATGATCGTCTTCCCAATTCGACGTTTACCGACTTACTATGATATCAATTCTGAATTGTTCTTCGCAAATATAAGCCGACCAATCTCTAACCAAATCTCATAAGTCGCAGTAGATGGGATACCAGGTATTGTCGCCATTTACAATGAGAGTTACCATGGAGAGTAGTCCCTTACTGTTAAGCATCTTACCTGTTCCTGATACGGTGGTTCCCTTACGAAATTCAGCTAGATCCCAGCATTACTAGCAAATACATTATGTTGCCATCTTAGAGGCGTACCGTGGTTTAAACTACCGCAGTTCAATAGACATATTTCTCAAAGGAGTTGCTAGATGTTCCGGCTTTTCGGGGCCTAACAAAGAAGACACTCACCTCTTGATCGAGCCTCCCACCGGCAGCTACCGACGGATTAAGCCGCAAGGCTTTGGATCCGTAGCAACGTTTGCATCTGCGCTTGTGAGTCTCCTAGCCGTTACTGGATGAATATTGGAGTGTCTCCAGGTCGATCGTACCACAATCTCGTGGATACATTGCACGATCAAATGGCATCCCATTACGAGGGCCGGGTTCTTCCTTAGTACAAAACGCTGCTAGTTTCCTAGACCCTCATCCACTCTGATGGAAAACCTATCGGCATTGAGAACCCAGAATTGAGCACCGAGAATAGCGTACGAATGCTTTCGTATTATCTGCAGGAAGTCAGTTCCTGGAAAGCTCCGAATAGACTAGTACCAATATGCCCGAGGCTCTAATAGTTTCTGTGAACCCTGAGCTACGATGTTGGCTCTCGTTGCCGCGGATAGCAAACCAAATCTACAACACCAGCAAGTCCAGAATAAGTGTCTCGTGAAAGGACATTGAGCATGCAGAGCTTTAAGTTGTGGAGCAAGCCGCTGGACTCATACGAGAGAAGAGCCTGAGTTTTTCTTTAGTTACAAGGCCTTACAATGGATTTCTTCTCCAATCTGTGCAACATTTTCCTCTCTTAACACACCTTGAAGTCACTATACAAATTATGAACACCAGGAGACATGGTGCACCAAGCCTTCTTGGTAGGCACCCTGATCTAACTGGTTACGTCTCGAAAATGTTCTTGTTTCCTAAAGACGGAGGTAGAGTTTTAGATGATTTTTTTTTTTTTTTTTTTTTTCAATGTTCTATCCCTGAGAAAGCCGGGAACACGTGTTGGAGATTGCCGACTCTATTAGACGGGAGGTTACATTTTCCATCGTGTAGGAGTAATCCAGCTGCGTAAGCAGACGCTGCAAGTTTCTTGAACCATAGTTACTCCATAATTATATATATGGCATTTAATACTCTTGTAAGAAGTAGTTACTCCATAAATATAATAAAGGATTGGGGGAAAAGTGAATTGAGTTAATAGAGGCTAACTTGATAAGTTCAACTTGAGGTTAATGTTGAAAGTGATGCGGTATAACAGAAGAGAGGGAAATGTGACGTCAATCTTTAAGGGTCTTTAAGCTACTACCCTGCTACCTAGGTACCTAGGTAACTAAGCTTCTTAGCGGTAGATCCCCTGACCAACAAACAGCTATAGCTGAGGCATTCGAGAGCTCTAATTGGCTAAGCCCTAGAGACGTGGCTTCTTCTGCCGCGTTGTCTACCTGGGTACCTAGGTACAATACATAATAGCACCTGCTACATTACTGATCCTCCAAAAGCTTCAGGTGCTACAATTATCGATATGCGACTTCCAGTTTTTGGATGAACAAACGAACTTGAAACGACAATTAAGTGCCCATGACTGGCCAATGCAAACAATACGTCACTTAATTGCTCATCTAATCTTAGCAATTTCCCCTCTACTTAACAGGGAAGACTCTAGCTTGAAAAGCGTCCCTCCAATGTGAACACCTTCATGAGCTCAACTTCCTGTCGCGCCTGGGGATCGCAACCATGGATGTGCTCAATTCCATCACCTTGACGTTGATGGAGACGCCCCCGCATACCCTATTTGCCGTGTTTACCGGGTTGGTCATTCTTGCCTTCTACACTGTAAGAAACCACAACCTGTCCTGTTCGTCAGCGACGATAGCTTCTAGTTAGACTAACTTCAACCATAGCTCTACGCCATCCTCCATCTCTTCGCACCTAAACCCCGACCCGTTCTCCCTTCCGAAAAGACTTATATTACAACAACACCTACCGGCACCGAGAGACGCCAGCTACCATGCTGGCACGACCGATGGCTGGCTGATCGACACGCAAGCGAGGCCCGGGCGAAGAACGACGATCCGACCCTAACCGATATTGCGGACACGGGAACCATCGAGCCCGCCGAAGTCCGTATGAGCGTCGTATTTCCCGCCTACAACGAGGAAGACCGGATCCTGCCGACTCTGGAAGAAGCGGTCGAATACCTCGACGCTACGTTCGGCCGCGACCCGCGCCCGAAGAATAACACCCTCCCCAAGCGTGCTCACCCGGTCCCGACTCACAGGCACGTTAAGAACGCGCCGCGCGAGGATCTCGCGGGGTACGAGATTATCATCGTGAACGACGGTAGTAAGGATCGTACGGTCGATGTGGCGCTGGACTTTGCGCGCAAGCACGAGTTGCACGATATCCTGCGCGTCGTGACGCTCGAGCGCAACCGCGGTAAAGGCGGCGGCGTGACTCACGGGCTGCGGCACGTGCGGGGCGAATACGCGCTATTCGCCGACGCGGACGGGGCGTCCAAGTTCAGCGACCTGGGCAAGCTGATCGAGGGGTGCGAGGAGGTGGTCGACGGGTACCATCGGGGCGTAGCGATCGGGAGCCGGGGGCATCTAGTCGGCAGCGAGGCGGTCGTCAAGAGGTCCGCGCTGCGGAACTTCCTCATGCGCTCGTTCCACCTGGTCCTCATGATCCTGACACCACCCGCGACCTCGCGCATCCGCGACACCCAGTGCGGCTTCAAGTTGTTCTCGCGCGCGGCCCTGCCCCACATCGTGCCCTACATGCACGCCGAGGGCTGGATCTTCGACATCGAGATGCTCATGCTGGCGGAGTCGGCGCCTGCGGTCCCCGTGCTTGGTAGCGACGGCGCGGTTATTGGCAGCAGCCCCGGCATCAAGGTCGCCGAGGTGCCCATCGATTGGCACGAAGTGGGAGGGAGCAAGCTCAATGTCATACAGGATAGCATCAAGATGGCCATTGGTCTGGCTGTGCTGAGGGCTAGCTGGATGATGGGCGTGTACCGGCGACGGTTGACGTAGGATGCCGAACAGGGCATAGAGGAAGAAGGGTTTAAAGGGGGAGGGAGTGGGGTGGGGTATATAAGGGGTAGAATAAATAACATGGTTGACGATAGACTATGAAAATAGCCCCATGTTGATTTACTGTGGTTAAATCAGCGCAGTCGTGTTATATACCGGCATGGCGTCTGTTTGCTTTTCGACGTTGCATTAGATATCCGGTGGAATGAATAGAGAAAAGTTCCTCCTTAAACTGCTGCTTTTTGAATGTCCGAGCGAAACGGACTATGATCTTTGCCCACTAGATAATTAGGAGAAACACAAGGTCGTTCCGCACGAAGCACACACAATGTGTAAAAGGGTCGTCTTCATCAGATGACTACTTCTCTAGGCCTCATACTCATATCCTTCTCCATGCTAGGATGGAACGATACGGTAGTAAAGCACGAGACCGATCTTCTCCTCATAAACAAAACATCTCACACGTCATGAACCTCATCAATATATCATCTGAATCATTAGAATTAAGTATTGATTTATATCCGTTAGGCCGTAGATCTAATCTTTATCCTCATCCTCGTCTTATTCATCTCATGTCTCTTCTTCTCTTCTTCTTTCGTTTCTTACTGGGCGATTAAGTAACATCAAGCCCAGCTAGCTATAGGTCCCAATAACCGAGTAGAGAGATTCCTCTTGGGTTTGCTTACATGTACCTACAAGAAATG
This sequence comes from Daldinia sp. EC12, assembly GCA_002120325.1. NCBI lineage: Eukaryota > Fungi > Ascomycota > Sordariomycetes > Xylariales > Hypoxylaceae > Daldinia > Daldinia sp. EC12. Next base: position 24,112 of record KZ112938.1, on the reverse strand, counting down.
CCCGCCCCCCCCCCCCTTCCCTCCCCCCCCATCCCATCTTCATAACTAACTACTCGATACCAGTTAGCAGGACCTCAGGCAGTCCGTCTTTTTCAGCAATGTAATCCCCTCGGGACTAAAATCCCTTCTCTCCTTTTCACATCACAGCTTTATCGACCAGCCAACCACCATTCATTCATTCATTACCACCACTAAACTACCAGACCGTCTTCTACACGAACGCCTCGCGATACATGACGGGCAAGAAGACCCTACTCGCCGTCCACAGGATCCAAAACGCGTTCCACAGCAGCACGGGCACCTTCCAGAGGCCCGTGGCCTTCCAGTCGAGCCAGATGGCGAGGAACGCGACGGAGAAGAAGTGGTACGCGAGGACCAAGGGGTCGGGCATCAGCCCGCCCAGCAGGCCCATGGGCTCGCGCGTGATGCCGCGCTCGAAGTACGCGAAGCACCCGCGCTGCAGCTTCGCGAGCTCCGCGTTGCGCGCCGCGAACAGGCTGTACAGCGCCATCGCCAGCACGTTGATGATCGAGGTCAGCTTCTTCCGCCGCCAGTGGAAGGTGTCCATGGCCCGCGAGACGGCTGCCGTGTCCGACAGGTCCGGTATGTCCGCGAGCAGGTCCCGGAGGAGCGCGACGTCGTTGAGCGCGACCGTCATCCCGCCGCCCGTCAGCGGGTGCCGCATGTTCATGGCGTCGCCTAGAATCACGAGCCCCGGGGTCGTCGATTGCTTGGTCGGCGGGAGCCAGCTGTTGGGCATGCTCTGCGGGATCTTGGAGTCCTTCTCGAGCGCCGCTTTGAACGACGGCTGCACCGAGGCCGGGAGCGCCGGCAGGACCACCTTCGACATGTACCCGCGAACGCCGCCGTTCGCCACGGACGCCTCAGGGAGCTTCTCGGGGACGTCGACGAGGATGCGGGTCTCGTGCGTTCCGATCTGGTAAATAAGCACGGGGCTAGGAGCGCCGATGACCACGTGTCCGTAGCCGGGGCTCGGCAGCTCGCAGTCGATCAGCTCGAGGGCGTAAAACTTGCTGCGGACCTGGGGCGTCTCGTTGATGTATTGCTTGCGGAAGCGGGAGGCGTAGCCGTCGGCCACGATGGTCAATTGGCCGAAGAAGCAGTCGGGTTCTTTCTCGCCGGTATTAGGGTTGACCGTGCGTGTCTCGACGCCCAGGATCTCCGGGTTATGGTCCCCTTTAACGGTGCCTATAGCTTCCGTCTCGAACACGCTGATATTGGGATGGCTAAGGCAGGCCTTGCGTAGCTGGGTAATGAAGCGGCCATGATGGAAGCTCTTCCCCTGTGGCCTCGGCGGCTCGTCGTCCTTAACCTTTGCATTTCCATTCGCCTTTTTCTCGTTTCCGTCCAGTCCAAGCAACCCGTGTATTTGGGGATAGGGCATACGAACATTTTTGCCGTAGAAGAAAACATTAAATCCGTGACACGGTTGACCGTCGATATCCTCGATCGTGTGCCCCAGTCCTAGTTTCCTGAGAGAGTTCACACCGCCCGGCTGCATCAATTCGCCGACGATGCGGTTAGGTTCTTTCAGCCATCTCTCGAGAAGGATTACGCTTCTACCCTGCTCGGCAAGAGCATATGCAACGGCGCACCCGAAGACGCCGGCACCGACTACTACGACTTCGGCCTCATGATGTTTAGCTCGTCGCTCGGCGAGCGTCTCTACGACGACTGTAGTTTCGCTCATGGGGGACGACAGGGAGGATATATTTGTTAAAATGTATTATTTTATAGGCACCGAGTATGTGGATAATAGGTTAGAGGTAGGTAAAGTATATTGTCTTGTCGTGTCTTGTCGGTGAAGACGTCTTGTCTTGTCTTAGGGTGGGTAGTACTATGTAGTTGAGTGGGCGGGTATCGTGGGTGGGTATCGCAGGTGAATATAAGATTTTAAAAGAAAACGATTTATAATAGAAAGAAAGACGGGATGGAACTTATATATCTATTTAAATATCAGTAAGTTCCCCTCTTCCGCAGAAAAGAGCCACATACGACAACGGCTTGAAGAGGAAGAATTAGGGGTCGTTGGAGCTAAAAGCAGAAATGGTGAAATGGTCAAATGGTCGAATTGTAGAATTGTAAAATATAAAATGGGTAGTTGAATAACAATAAAAACCTAAAAGAGCTGATTCTCTCAGATCATAATGGTTCGACGAATCGTCCCATCTATAATGATATTCATTTTTTACACCCCTTATCGGTTCAACCACGCGATTCCTGAGATTCGAGGAATCTTTTTTTTTTTTCTTCTCTTCTTATTTTGGTTCTTGTTCCTGGCTGGCACATGCTTGCCAAGCCCGATAGCCAAATTGTTGGAATCGGCTTAGGCGGTGTTAGCTAAGTCTATGACCCACACGTTATCCCCACAGTCCAATTGTCCAATAGGAAGATATTAGTTTACTGATTAGTTTACTGATGGAGTGATGAACCTGGCTAATTGAATTCCAGGGGCATATACCACCTTTAGTACACTAGTACGGATAGGTAGTTGGGTATCTGTTGTCCAACAGGGCTGTCAGGTTGAAATTCAACTGAAAGCCAACACTACAAATAGATAGATTAGGTAGTATATATATAACTTTTAAAAGCGCCTTGTATAACCAAGACGCGCAGGTATGGTACCTTATATAGCGGGATATATACACAGATATACAGACAATATTCAATATGTACGACGGGGTAGCTCATTTACCGTACCCTCTCGCAAGGCTTACTGCCATTGTAATTCTTCCTCGCCTCCGCCGTCTCCCAACGCCCGCACGTTCGACAGCGCGTCATTCATGATTCTAAGAGTCTCCCTGGCGATATTGTGACTTTCCTCCCTGATATTCTTCCGCCGTCTCGCCACCTCCCTCCTACCATGCTCTAGAACATCTAGTATAGCATCCACCGTCTGGTCGGGAGGCATCTTTTTGATCAGTCTTATGTTCCGTTTTAAATATAGATAGACGGCTCTGTCTCCAGAATAGTCGCTTTCGAGTAGATCCTCGATTAGCTTCCTCGTCCCTTCCACGTCCCGTAGCGTCGGGTAGATCATAAGCAGTGCCTTAAAGCACTCTCTAGAGAAACACATATTCCCAGCCTCGCTCTTATCTATCGCCAAGCTGCACAGCGCGATCGCCTTATCGTAGTTTCCCAGCTTGACGCAGAAGAGGGCCATGCGGGTGAGAATCTCCGGGACAATGACGACGTGCAATGCTTCAAATTGCGTGATTAGATTTCTCATGTGAAGCAAAGCTTCTTTCGCCTCGGCTTGAAGATTGCTAAGCTGAAATTTGATGAACTCTGACACAGCCGAGCTCACATCTTCGCCGCGCTCGTACGCAGACTGCAGTAATATCATCGCAGAAGCAGAGCCATTCTTGCCGTTTTTCAGCGTTGCGAATGTAGCTAAGCGCAGGCAATGTGGACAAGGGGGCATCCCAAACCGAATGGCGTTCTGGTAGATCGAAATGGCCGTCGCCGTTTTGCCATTACTTAGTTCTTGCTTCATCGCTTCGTAGACGTCTCGCCTGTCGGACGTGTGCCCAGCGTACGCTAATCTATCCACCGCAATGTGAGATGGATGCTGCGCTCTATTGACTGCATTGCCATTGTCATCGGTTTTGCTACCTTTTAATGCTGCCTGGCTTAGAATGCGCCGTGTCACATCGTCAAAACGCACATCGAACTTTTCGAATTCCGTATAAAGATTTCGTAATTCGTTGTAGGGCATAGCCCATTTTGTATGGCAGTTATAGAGGACCGAATTGCAGAAACTCGAATCCATCGCAAATCCGACTTCGCTGCAATATTGTAGCCATGACACGAAACCCGAGCTGTCGTGACATTCGCCATATTTGTTTGCTACCAGCGTGACAATATACCGATGCATGCGTACTCCGAAAACGCTGATGAACCGAGATACGAAGTCGCGGACCTCTGAAGCTTCATGGTCTTTTATATATATTTTTAAGACCGGAATGAAAGCATTGTCATATTCATTTTCTTGTCCACGTTTCAGAGTCTGCATCTCGGCGAAGGCTTTGAACACGCCGTCCCAGTCTCCGGCTTTAGCCGTGGGTATAGCGAAAAGGCCTCTTAGGGCGACGTCCATGGTCATATCTGGGAACTTCTGAATGAGTTCCTCGTAATATGACCTTGCAATATCGTACTGTTCGGACTTGATTGATAGCTCGACCATCGTACGGTAAATTACGTTAGGGTCCGTGACTCTGTCTAGTATGTCCAGGGACAACATTGCATCAAAGAGTGCCCTCAACGTTGAAAAGTCCCGATTGCGATTCCAATACGCATGCAGTAGCTTCATAATCCAACGGGCTCGTATGACTGCCGTGCCTGCACCGTCCATCCGACAGAGAGCGTCCAGTACATGTTCGGCTTTCACGCCGCCTAAGGCTTCAACAGAAGAGACGACACAATTGATTGTGTTAAAATAAGACCTGGCGTCAGGGCTTGTCTTTGAAAAATTCAGTAGGAAGTATTTGAGTACATGTTTGTGGTCGTGGTGTTCGTGAAGCATCTGTATAGCCCATCCCATAAATTCGTAACTTTGGGTGATAGTTATTACTCTCCAGTAAATATCACCGACAACGCTGAAATGACCCAACATGAAATTTTCGGTCATCAGCTGCATTCCGAACTCTTCTATCTCTTCGAAGCGAACCTGGGGTTTCTCTTTCAATGTAGCAAGGAAGATGCGAGTTGCCGCAAATACGGCCTCTTTAGGAAGGCGTCCGTTCTCGTTTGTTTGGCGCAGATAATATTTTATGAGAGATATGGGTTGATGGGCGTAGTATTGGGACTCCTCAAGGGGTTCGATGCTGAGTATTGTAAGGAGGACCTTGGCAGCATCCTCTAACCGACCCTCTGCATGACATTCTCTGGAAAGTCGAATAGAAAGCTCTATCCACTGCTCATCTAACTGCTGAGAATAAGACCCAATGCATGCATTGGAGAATTTCTTAAGAGCCAAATCCAACCGTTCTTCGTCATTACTATCCAGAATACTGGTTAGATCTGCAACTGCTCTGCGGCGCTTACATATACGGATCTTGAGCATCGGACTGGAATATACAGCTTGATACGTTCCCCAAGTATTATGAGCATCGAATTCACTTTCCGGGGACGTTAATAGCCGCCGAGAAGTATCCAAAATATGGGCTGCATCATGTTGCGTAGTTTGGGAGGACGAGGTTTCGGCTTCGGTAGTAGTTGCCGAGGAAGATTCCAATGCGCTTTCTGGCTTTATGGACGGCGCAGGCTTCGTATCTGGAGAAGCATCCTCAGGTGAATGTCGTCGAGGAGAGATCTCAGATGCAGGAGAACCATTGTGCGTCTTAGTTTTATCATCTTCCACATGATGCCATTGGAATTGATCCCCTTCTGCAAGAGCTCCTTCGTCGAATCGCGCCGGAGTTGGGTCTGCCACGCTATGATATCTTTTAACCGCCTTCAATTTCTCTTTATTCGATAGGGCGGTTTTTAAGGTGCTGATTCGGCGTCTTCGATCATCCAGTATGACGCCAATGGCACATGAAGTACCTAGGGCAATCCCTCGGAGGGCATGGATCGCAGCCTTCGACGGGATAGGCAACGGGGGTGGCATATCTGCGAAGCGTGCGCTGCCATGTCGGGAATATTACTCTCAATATTAATCCATAGCATTCTTAAGCTAGAGGTTCCATGAATCTAGAGCGCGAATGCTCTTCGCCTAATCTTTGGGTCGAAAATTACCTAGGTATAAGAAAGAAGCTTCGCGGATTTGCGGATGGTTTGATAATACCATGATTGACGTGGGTTGGACGTGGGTAACGGGTGGGTTCCAGCTGCTAACAGTCGACCAATTATTGCCCTGGAACCCCGCCTAGCAGAATATTACTCTCCACAAGACAACCTGAGGTACATCCTGGTTTTAAGTATGCACATATGCAATTATCTGCATATTAACCAAACATCTTATATCACTACAGAATCCAAGGTAGGTAGGTAGGCAGGTACCTATATGTACCTCAAGTATTTTGGTACTAATATTTCAAAACCAAAGTACCTGGTACGCAACCAGAAGGGATATGTAGGTAGTTGCTTCAAAATTAAATCAGATTGAGATTTCTATCCCTCCGTCTATTCTTTTTTTTCCTCGTGCCCCCCTGTCTTCCTTGAACGCCGTGCACATGTTTCGGGATGTTGTTACAATTGCCCCTTGAACCCCCCTCCACCGACGTAGGATCCAACGCCCTCTTTTATAAAAAGGTTTAAGTAGACATGTCCGATCTCTCTATCGGAAGCCATACCTCTAATTTCCGTAATATGGTCTGATACAAGAAGAACATGCAACCACTTTGTACACTGGTCCAGACAAATCGTGGGCCAACCCCTCTAAACCATCCCCCGATGCCCTCCGTTTTATAAATTAGCTTGATACCCTTCAATATCGAATCCTCGTCTAATGGAATAGCGCCCGGCCGTGGCGTATGTGTTGAAGGAGACGACGTAGATATAAGGCGCTTTAGTAGTTTAGGTTGAGGTGGGGATTGGGTTTGTTTCGAAGTCGGCTCTTTAAGACCCGATATTGGCTCTGTAGCTAAGCGCTCTTTCGGTTTGCTTGCAACCGGGATAGGGTCGATCTGGGTTTGTAGCCGGGTCTTGACTACATCAAGGGGACATGTAAGCACTCCAGCTAATCCGCCCCCGGCAGCGCCGGTCAAGAGCTCCAATCGTACGCCGATATCTCGGCTCTTCTTATATTTACGGGCCCAACTTTGAAATTGCTCGTAAAACATGAACTGTAGCGCGGAAAATGGGAGGTCTCGATATAGAGTTGCCTTGTAACCGGAGAAAAGTTCTGAAACCCCTTCTGTCCTGATAATAGTTCTCACGGCGTCGAAAGTACCGCGGTAGTTGTATCCAGATTTAAAGTAAGGGTTGTTATATCGACCCTGAAGTTGAAGGCGAGTCTTCAACACCTCGGAGGGTACATAGACTATTGATGCGGCGAAGTCGCCGAGGAAACCTGGGAATTTTATTAGTACCAGTTCGGACAAGCTTCGCCAAGAGGTGATCCTAATGCATACCAGCTGTCAAATAGGAGACATGAGACTGGATTCCATAGTCTAGCATATGCCGCTTGCTCCATTCATAAGTTCCAAAGAAAAGAACTGTACCCGGGAAAGAACCCATCATTGCCGGGAGCCAACCTCCATACAACCCACGTCGAATCCCCTCCTGACGCCATATCGTATAATAAGATGATCCTAGAGAAGTATATTTAGGCGGTATATGCGGATCGCCTTGTTGTCGAGTTTTGACGGTATCGAGTGAGTGCATTAACATATCGCCCGTAGTTCCACCCATTCCTCCGGCGAGCATGGACTGCGGGCATATAAAGAATTAGTTTTTTTTTTTGGTGACTCTCTTGCGCCTATGGCGATGCGATTGTAATAGCACTCACGTGGATATAGGGTGGGCGCCCTTCCAAATCTCCATTGTCGAAGGTCATCTTATGCCCGCGCGACTGCGTCGTAAAAGTGATAATTTACTCCAAAGATTTGTGCTCCGAAATTCCATCATTGGTACCGGGTCACTACCTAAAAGAAATGGGTCGTTCCGCCAGACCAGCAACGCTACTAAAAAAAAAAAAACCTGCGACTTATTCGCTCATAGATGTCGTTTATCTATCTACTTATACAACTCTTTTCGAGACTTAAGTGCTGTGCGAGAGGCGATCGCGCTCGAGAGCGACCACCTACCAAACGTTGAAATTCGAATAAGTGTAGATGGTGGGAAATTTTCGATGTACCAATAGCACTAAAATCGTACCCAAGCGGCCATTTCGGTTTACGCGCGGTTTATCGCGGACCTCGCGCCCGAGTTGGTGGGTTGTCTTATCTCTTATCTTGGATATTCTTTTTTTTTTTTTTTTTTTTTCTCTTTACCGGCAGGCCGGGAAGCCGAGTTAGTGAATCTTACGGTTATCTGCATATAAATAAAGAATTAGTGAACATCATAGAAAGTAGTTTGTCCCTTTCTTGACACAAGCTTTCTTTTGAGGTAGAAGCTTCGTTTAAAAGGGGTTGGAAAAGATGGGAAGGCTGACGATAAGGAAATGGATGAAATGTCGTTATTTAATTCCTAATGTTCCCTGCATAATCCCACCACTGTACTCTGCCAAATCTATGTAGGGGCCACACGATATGAGTAACCTTGCCAGTTATGAGATTCGTTGAAATCGGACCATAATCGTTACTATCCCTGCTCAAGCGCTTGCCTCCATCACCCTCGACCCAGACGTGCCCCATCGGCACGCGGACCGTAGGAGAGGGATATGGACTTCGCGTCCTTATGATATCACCTTCAAGCCCAACGATCCTCTTAACAGCCTCGACTTCTGGATCATAAGGGTTCCTAGAGCCAGAATCAGCACTGCGGGGTCTTAAAACTTGCCATCGTGAAACCAGATCATCTATTGCGCACCAGAAAGTGACAATCATGCCCCGTCGCAGCCCGTACGGCGCATTGAACTTGTATTTAATAACCACGTCGTTCCGAGTCGTCTGATCCTTCTCCGCATTCAAGAATGGATACATTGACGGCCCGCTAATCCAAGCCAATTCTCCAACATAGTGGTTGAACATAGACACCACAGGAATCCATGTTGCGAACGCGAATAGACGATAGCTGAATCTGCCGGCGCGCTGGTGATCACGTTTGATTCGAGCCCATATCGGCCTGAACGCCATTAGGCGTAAATCGATGTAGACCTCAACCTAAAGTGAGATCTCAGTGTAGAAGGGATGAGGTGCTAAAGAGCAAGATGTCTCATATCATACATAGGTACACTTCAACTTTCTATAATTGAATTTACATCCCACTACGGATCCGTAAATGACCCTAACTGATAGGTATACCGGGTAAAGAGATATTTTTCTACACAAAGCATCATTTCACCAGTGTCGCATAAGAACATAAATGTAAATAACCACCAGACTTGGGTTCCATCCCACCTCGTGGCATCAACTTAACGGGCAATCTACCAGGAATCAAAATGGGATAAGCAGTATTAGGCAATTAGGAAGTATAATTCTTTGCAGATCAGTCTATGTCATTTCAAGGTACGAAGACAGGGGCAGTAATTTGGAGTATTTACTTCATTCCGAAAAACACAAAATGCTCTATTCGCATGCTAGGTACTTTTTTATGACCCCTGAATGTCAAAGACCTCTAGGTAAGTACCCTTTACCTAGCCGTACACCCCCCCTCTTTGCAGTGGAACTAATTGAAATGAACCAAAGTCGAACCGATAGTTTAGACAGTCTCGGGAATGTTGTCATCGCTCTCGCTAACACTCTCGTCTCCACTGACCTCCGCGTTCTCACGCTCGCGCTTCTCCATCAGCGCTTGCAGTTCGGCATCGTCCGAGTCCGTCACCGCCTTGGGTTCCATCTTAACTACGAGTTGGCCACCTGCGCTGGTGATGCTGTTGCGGATATCGACGATGGCTTCCTCCAGTCGGTTTATACCGACGTTCTTGTCCAGACACGTGCTTGTTAAAACGTAGAGCGGCGGGGAGACGAGCCTCACTTTCACCTGGTTGTCCTGCGTATTACGCGCCTCTGCTGTTCTTAAGGCGGCCTTGACAGCATCGATTCCGTCGTATTCGAAGCAGGTGACCTCGATATCGGCACGAACCTTCGTAGGCTGAGGCGTCAAGCGCTTTCCAATGTACGACTTCAATTCCTCCGCTACCGCCTCGCTGGGAAAGGTGATATCGCTCCACACGTCGGGGTTCCTGAAATTTGGGTCAGCCTTAAGAAAGTCGCAACGCTAGGTGCCAATATACTCACGTTATGGAAAGCTTGAACGCGTCGATGGAGTGGCCGTATTTCTTATTCAATGGCCAAGCTATGCTTTCGTATAGAGTCTCGATGGGGGTTTGAGTCTTCTCGGCTACGTGGCGCATGATGGAGTGTACCATCTTGCTCTTGTTATATCGTTCTTCGCACTTGACGATATCCTCGGGAGAGACTCGGCGCTTCGAAAGATCGATATATCCTAATACCCGTCAGTGATTTTGTCCATACATCGTACCTTACGCAGGTATATATATTTTGCTGCCACACATACCCTTCTCTTTATCGACTCGGAGCACGACCACAACCTCGTTACGACCAACCCGGATAAGCTTCTGAATACTTCGGATACGACGCCTCGAAAGTTCAGATAGTAGAATCATGCCATCGATGTTATCGTATTCGAGGAGTTTGACGTAAGCACCCATATCGGCGATCTAAACCCGAGTTAGGTAAAATTAGTTGTTATACGATGGTGGCCTACGAACCTGCTTCACATTGACCATGACGAAGCTATCGATCTCCGGATACTTCTCCTCGTAAAAGCGACAGTTTGTCAACGACATCTTGGGCAACGATAGTAATACTCGATCTTGTAAATGTCTGATGGGCCCAAGATTGCAACGCGCGCAGGCGGGGTTTAAAATTTCTCTGCAGCTCGGAAATCCAGTGAGGTGCCTTTTTCGCCGACGGTTTCTGAAAAAATCGGTCTTCCTGGTGTTGTTGTCAGAATTGCGCGCTTGAACGTGGCGAACTAAAAGTTGGTGTATCAATTATTATTTTCTTCTTGTGCTAGGGAGTCACAAATTTGTCAATGATGGAAATCTTTATGACCTGAGCGTGGGGTGTGGCACCCAAATGCTTTTGGCGGGGTTACCTAACGGTGCAAAGGCTCTTGGTACCAGGCAATTGGCCACACCTGCCAGCCAGCCAAACTTCTCCTGGCTAGAATCAATGCCTTGCCTTAAGGCTTACCTAACCACCTGGGCAGCTACCTAAGGCGCCACGGAGGGCGGAAGAAATAGCAGGCCGTGTTCACCCTAGTGGGGATCTGACCCACTCGAGCACCTTGAAAATCGACGAACAAGTTCCACCAAAAGCACATGTCTTCGGAGCTTTCTTTCCTCTAATATATTCTACCTCTTTCTACTCTTCTCGACCATTTACATAGCTCAAATGTCTCTGATGCTTCAAACTCGCTGGAATCCATTTTCCAGTTCCAGTCGTTTGGAAGACAAAGCTGAGTCATCGCTTTTCCATCGTGCCAAGCGGTGATACTCCCTCATCATGATACTCTAGCCCTTGAGTAGAAGTATTATTTTTTCACCAATTTTTTTTCAAAGGTCTCGTAGGCCTTTGTACCATATCAGCGCATAGCCATGGATCCCTCCAGCATTACCACAGCCGAGATGGCTCTCTCGCAAGCCGTATCGACTATCGCGAATAGCTCTTCAACTGCTGTTGCTTCGGCTATTACGAGGGTAAACGATGTCGCGGATGCCCAGGGCTCTTCTTCTTGGCTTGGGCTCATCGCCAGACTCGTTCTTTATATACTTCACATGCTCTCGGCGATCTTATACTGGGGTCTTAAGCTCACCACAATATCTGTGCCCACGATATTGTTCACGTTGTTCTCCACAAGTTGGACGGTAACGATGAACGCGACAACTTTGTAATGATTCCACCTTTTTTTCGTACTTTGGGTATACTAATACTGGGAACAGGGCGTTGATATTGTTACTTATGTTCTCCGCGGTTACTTGGGTTGTTAGATATAGGTACTTGAATATGTATGCACGTCTTCCTCCAGAGCCGCAGCGTAAGGAACCCGATTTGGATATTTTCCCGGAGGGTCATGAAGAAGGCGCTAAACCTGGCCTCACCAACTATCTCGACGAGTTTCTTAGTGCCATTAAGATATTTGGATATCTCGAACGCCCTGTGTTTCATGAATTGACCAGGAGTATGCAAACCAGGAAGCTGATTGCTGGTGAAACCCTGAATCTGGAAGACGAGAAGGGGTTTTGCCTTGTTGTAGACGGACTGGTTGAGATTTTCGTCAAATCCTCCAACCTTAATCAGTCTCGGCCCACTACAGGACTCAACGAGAGCCCGGCGCAATCCTCTTTTTCGGATGACGAACAATCCATTCCCGGTCAGCAACGGTATCAGTTACTAACCGAGGTGCGAAACGGCAACCCCATGTCGTCTCTTTTTTCGATAATGTCTTTATTTACAGAAGATGTACAACTAAAGATACCATCTGAGGAGAACCTAGAACCCAGTGATACCGACGGTCCCTCCCATCATCAGCGGCTAGCCAGTGGTAGCTTCACACATCAGCATGACATGTCGAATTTTCTCACTAAAACCTCAGACCTTGACCCAGTTCACGGCGGACCAACCCCAGCCGATGAATCTCAGCTCACGAGCCCATCTTCTCCTACTCAACCTAGGCTGCCGAAGATTCCTCCCATTTCCTTAGACGAGCCGCAGACGGGCCACACTCGTCCTTCCGTGAAAAGGACAGCCACATCTGTTCATCCTGACATTATTGGGAGGGCGACAGTTGATACAACTATTGCAATAATACCTGCTAGTGCTTTCCGTCGATTGATTAGGGTTTATCCTAAAGCGACTGCTCACATTGTTCAAGTCATCTTGTCAAGATTCCAGCGCGTTACCCTTGCTACGGCATACAACTATCTCGGGTTAACCAACGAGGTTCTTCACACGGAAAAAAAGATGATCAGCTATACGACTTGCCAACTACCAAACATCCTTCGTGGTGACGCTTTAGAACGTTTAAAGGAAAAGTTTAAACAGGAGAGGGAAAGAGCCGGCGAAGAGGAAACTGGTAAGGGGATTGCTTTGCACAATGCATCAACCACGGCTCGTCGACGTAGGTCTTCAACGGGCTTGCGTAAAGAGGCAGCTTTGCAAGCAATGAGTCGTGCCCGACCTCGGTCTGTAGTGGCGTCTACGATTGCACCGCCTCAAGAACGGCTCTCAATCCATACTCCTAGTCCTGGGGACTTGCTGGCCAATGTACAGATAGCCCGCGGTGGGGGAGCGGCATCAAACGGCACCTTGGAAATACCCATCGCAGAACACTTCCAGCCATCCGATACCTTCCCGAGAAATGATGTGAGTCCTCTTGCTCGGCGCACTTTCAACCCTTTTGCTACCCGAAAAAGAGCTCGTCTCTCGATTGATCCGCGTGAATCAGTGGATGAAGACAATTTATTCAGGGTATCTATACTTGAATGTGTTTTCAAAGCCTTGGGTATGAGCAGCAGTGGCTCCTCATCCAGGGGACCGGAATCTACTGAAGGGTCCCCTAGGCTCGTCTCGTATGATCAAAGAAGGCAGAAAGCTGTGTTCAGTAGCAATGCGTTTGGATTTATGGATCCTTTTGATGGTTCAACCGACTGGGATGCTGAATCAATGACTTCTGGCGGTGTTTCGTCGACTGGCACGCCAAATGCGCAGCTACTTGCGGCTGATATGAAGCATGAAGTAGAAATTGTTTTCTTCCGACAGGGATCTGTGCTAGTCGAGCAAGGTGAGCGGAGCCCAGGACTTTACTACGTTATCGACGGATTCCTCGATATTTGTGTCCCTTTGGAGGACTCGGGCAGCACTATCCTGAGTTCGTCAAGCAGAACATCAACGACGGCAATGCATAAGGCAGAGTCCGACGAAGCTGTTCGACGTCCATCATCTTTTGGCCCGGCTACGTTGTCTGACAACAGAAGCACATCTGATGCGAAACGGGGCGTAAAACCGGAACGCCGCCGCGTAGGACTCGTAAAGCCTGGCGGTCTCGCCGGTTACATCGGCACAGTCTCATCATTCAGATCCTTCATCGACGTGGTTGCAAAAACAGACGTATACGTCGGCTTCATCCCACGAGCAACATTAGAGAAGATCGTAGAAAAATATCCGATTGTGCTCCTCACCATGGCAAAGAGGCTAACTAATTTACTTCCGAGACTCATATTACACATCGATTTCGCCCTTGAATGGGTTCAGGTCAACGCCGGGCAAGTCTTGTTCCGTAAAGATGAAGAAAGCGAGGCAATATATATTGTTCTTAATGGGAGGTTACGGTTGGTAGAAGACCGGAAGGATGGTGGGATGAACGTCCGCGCGGAGTTTGGCCAAGGCGATAGTGTTGGCGAACTAGAGGTCATGACTGAATCTACTCGCTCTGGAACTCTACACGCTATTCGAGCGACCGAACTTGTCAAATTTCCTCGTACCTTGTTCAACAGTCTTGCCCAAGAGCATCCTAACATTACAATCAAGATCTCGAAGATCATTGCCTCTCGGATGCGGTTATTGGTCGATGACCCATCAAATCTCTCAGGAAAGGACGGGACTTCTGGTACATCCATCAATAAGAGCTCGTCAACCTTGAACATAAGGACCGTTGCTATTCTTCCAGTTAGGGCGGGTATTCCAGTTGTTGAATTTGGTAACCGCCTGATGAATGCCTTGGCGCAAGTCGGCACGCCTAATGGTGCAACTTCACTGAACCAAGCTGCAATTCTCAGCCATCTTGGGAAGCATGCCTTCAACAAGATGGGAAAGCTGAAGCTGGCCCATTATCTTGCCGACCTTGAGGAGAAGTACGGACTAGTTGTTTACGTTGCAGGTAAGCCCAATTTGTTCACTATCTTTTTTCTTTGTTTTTCCCCATTGGTATGATGAGCAAATCACATCCAGAGCGCCGTCGATGAAGGCTTTAAACTCTAATTTTTTCCTGACCATAACACACGAATCCCCTGTTTTATTTGAGCTTTGAGTTAAACGCAATTCTAACTGAAGCTATTAGATACAAGTGTGACAGCACCTTGGACCCAGACCTGTATCACACAAGCAGACTGCATTTTGCTCGTAGGTCTAGCCGAAGGATCCCCCGAGATCGGTGAATACGAACGATTTATGCTTGGTATGAAGTCAACTGCCCGTAAAACACTTATTCTCCTTCACACCGAACGCTATTCGCCCCCTGGCCTGACAAGAGCCTGGTTAAGAAACCGTGTCTGGATTAATGGCGGACATCACCACCTACAAATGGTTTTCGAGTCAAATACAGTCGCCGCGCATCCACCATCCAGGAAGGCTGGGCCAACCTTAAAGGAGCGAGTACAAATTCTACAGGCTGAAATACATAAGTATACAGTTCAGAAGATCCGACAAAGGCCCTACTACTCGCCCGACGCTCCTTATAAAGGTGACTTCCAAAGACTTGCTAGGCGACTCTGCGGCAAGTCGATTGGACTTGTACTCGGCGGAGGTGGCGCTCGTGGTATTGCTCACGTTGGTATCATCAAGGCAATGGAAGAGGCGGGTATCCCTATCGATATAGTCGGTGGCACGTCGATCGGCTCGTTCATCGGGGCTCTCTATGCACGCCATGCTGACGTGGTCCCTATGTTTGGTCTGGCTAAAAAGTTCGCTGGAAGGATGGGAAGCATTTGGCGTTTTGCATTGGATCTTACATATCCATCTGTGTCGTACACAACTGGTCATGAGTTCAATCGCGGTATTTTCAAGACTTTTGGGAAGCACCAAATTGAAGACTTCTGGTTGGAATACTACTGCAATACGGTAAACATTAGCAAGAGCAGGCAGGAATTCCATACCAGTGGCTACGCTTGGCGATATGTACGAGCATCCATGTCGTTGGCTGGTTTGCTCCCACCTTTGTGTGACGAGGGTAGCATGTTATTGGACGGTGGTTACATCGACAACCTCACAGTGTCTCATATGAAGTCCCTTGGCGTCTCGGTTATTTTTGCCGTTGATGTGGGTGCTATAGATGACGATACACCTCAATGCTATGGAGACTCGCTCTCTGGGTTCTGGGCTTTCTTCAATCGATGGAATCCGTTTTCGAGCATCCCAAACCCTCCTACACTGGCAGAGATCCAAGCTCGGCTGGCCTACGTATCGAGCGTAGACGCCCTAGAGCGCGCCAAGACAACACCGGGATGTTTCTATATGCGCCCGCCGATCGATGACTATGGGACTCTGGAATTCGGAAGGTTTGACGAAATTTATGATCTGGGGTATAAATTCGGTAAGCAGTATCTTGACCGATTGAAGGATGACGGCGTGCTTCCTCTAGTTGAAGAGACTGAGGCAAAGAAGGCATTGCGCAGGACAATGGCGCCTCGACGTGCGAGCATTTGATGTTGGTAAAGTTATTAGCAGCGTCGTTATATATACCCAGTCATCATCTCGGATTCGAGACAGGAATTATGAAGTGAATCCAAACCTTGAATAATAAGAGACATTCCCAGCTTGCAACGATCCAGGGTGATAAGGCTTTAGTACATTTATATATAGCGTGGAATTTCCAGTCGTCTAGTGAAATTATTGATGAGCCTGATGAGCTTAAAGGGTTACTTAAGATATTTCTCGTATCATAGAGAAGTCGTATTATGGTACATCCTAGTGGCTATGTTCTCTTTCAGGCTATATAAAATTATTGTCGATCACCCATGAATGTCTTCATCCGAAGGCCTACCTACCCCGCGCGCAAATTGCTAGCAACCAGATCTTTACTCCAGGCAACGTGAAGTCTGTATATCACTGCCAGTTTGGATGTTCGGAGATCTACTGATGCTCAATAAGGTGGTGAGAGAGTCGGTTTCAAACGTAAATGGTCACTTAGTTAACTTCCTAAGCTAAGGATAGAAGACGACATAATAATAAACATAATCAGGTAGTTCGAGAGATTATACTCTCGTAACCTTATATTCTATATTTTTATCTCTCAAAGCACATATCGTATTATCTTTATATGTACTCCTTGTAGACGGAATCGCAACTATGAGATCCAGGAGGTTTTTATTAGCATGCTGCCTAATAGGCATGGCATATTCTCAATCAAAATTGAAGATCAGTGAGGTCTAACCCGCGATGTCCTACGTTGGCAAATAGAGCCCCTAACTCACGAATTTAAAGTGCCATTGGGAGACAGCATAACGGAAATCACCTGCTGGAGGGCGAAACTGTGGGATAACCTGAAAGCGAACAATCTAACGGATAAGATCGAGTTTGTCGGCTCGATGAATAATACCCAGAGCTGCGATACAGAGGACGAAGAGTTCGCAAAGCAACACCACGAAGGCCACACAGGGTATCTCGCGATCGATGTCGCGCACGACCATATCGACAGGTGGCTCAACGATACGCAGCCCGATATAGTCACGTTCATGCTAGGCACGGATGATATTGCTCGCGGGAGAAGGCTCGAGGATGTTGTGGAAGCGTACACGAATATGGTGCAGTCGATGCGGAAGTACAATGAAGACATGCGGGTTATTGTAAGCTCTCCCAGTCAAACATCTAGACAGCCAGCAAGTTTGGACTGAAGAACTAAGATGGCACTGCTCTACAAATAACTAGGTCAATACCGTAGTTCCGCTACCAGCTAACATGGGCCCGGTGGAGAGGCTCAACGACATGATCCCGGACTGGGCGGTCGAGCGGAACACGACCGAGTCGCCGATTTACGTCAACGATATATACCCGTTTCCGAATACCTTTCTGAAAGATGGCATACATCCGAATGAGGAGGGTGAGGATCGCATTGCGGATGGATTGGGTTCGCTTTTGACGTGGATTATTAATTCTAACTCGACGGGTAATTCTACTACATCTAGTTAACTAGGGAGATGGGGCAGAGGATAAGGATGGGGATCAGATGGAATTACGGGAGAGAATAGTTCTAGAAGGGGGTAGAGGTTTATAATAGGGTCCCGGTTGGGACATATAGCGTAGGGCTAGGAGAAATCTATATTCATCATTAGATTTCGGCGAAGTGCAGTCTATAATAACGTGGTCGAGAGAGAGTATATGCAATCAACTGCGCGTTACCCAGCCTCCCTGCTGTTGAATGTCAAGCTCGAACTGCCGTAACTGACTGCTACCAGCAGCAAATTATGGTTATGTTAATTGCATTAACTAAGGTATTTGAATTAGGCATTGTGATCGGAGTTGTAAAAAGATTTGTAGGAATCATAGACCTAATAGGGGGCCATGGAAGATCCCTTCTGGTTTCTGTCTGCATAAGACACAGTTGCACAAGTTCATCTACACTGTCAACAGTACGCTCGGCAGTGTTGAAGTATAACGGCGTGTATTCGTACGTATAACAGTTTCAGTTCTCGAAACCGACCTCCCATGTAGGAGTAAAACTAGCAGATGAACAGAGCGAGGGATAGTCAGTCGAGTCTAAACATCACATCGCCAAGCTGTTCATATTCGTCGGGCTACATTACCCCGAATTCTAGAACACAATAAATACCTACCTACCTTTCATCGAACGAAGACTTATTGTTTCATTGTCTAGGTAGGTACCAATGTTGGTCACTTAATCTGACGAGTGAACATCCAACCCCCCCTATTTTCCGGAGCGTGATCTCCCCCTGCGCGCCGTCCAATTCGCTCGCCGTAAGCCACCTCCGCGAAATCCCACCTTGGCAGCCGGTGTTTTGCGCGTTCGCTGTTATTAGTGATACTTTTCGAAAAGATGGGGGGAGAAGGGGGGGCTGACTGCTTACGGTAGCGGACGGCCCGTCGCGGTTTACTGGCTCGTCGGTTTTGTGGTGAGGATCTGATATGTGATAAGTAGCGAGCCCTTGCAGAGGCAGAAAGTCGTTCGTGTTACAGCATTACGAACTCGGGTTTGTGTTTCTTTTGGTTGTTGAAGTCCTATCTCCCTCTGGTCAGCCTGCTTTGACTCGGGTCTTTGATGCGTCGCCGCTATGCTATCAGAACCCAAACAGATCATCTGAACATATATAACCTATATGGTACTTGCCTACCGCACGTTAGGTATCTAGAAGCAACCTCCATCAACGTAGGACTCTTATTTGTCTTTGTCTCTAAATGGGGCCAAGAAACCAAGGCTATATGTCGCGGTCTCAAAACGGCAATCTACCGGCACCACTTCTTTGCTTATTTTATTCTCTAGCCCACAGGCTTACATACATACATACCTAGGTACATTACATGCGCCCAGGACGGCTTTCAAAATGCACGACCTAGGGAGTGAAACCTGCCAGACTAAGATTAGAAAACGGGTCCTATTCTTCGATCCCGCATGAGCAAGGGTTACATTCGGCCTATAGGGATGCATATCGAACCACCCTTTTCATGGGTTTTAGCGTGTCGGCGTGCAGATGCCATGCGGGACATGTTCGGCACGACCCGACTTTGCCCCCATTTCCAATGGAGGGGTTGTCGTGACGAGTTGCTCTGATTATTCTTTTTTTTTTTCGTTTTCCGTGTGAATGCACGACGAGAAATACAGAGCTAAGAACAACGTCTACGTATATCGCGTTTCAAGTGAATCAATCATTGAGTATTCTTTATTTTTAAAAGCTATTATACAGTTCAGCCCGACTGCTATTACTACGAGCTATATAGTAGGCATTTGATATAGCCCGTGGCGATCGTTTGGCTCCAGACATAACTCGCTGTCAATAATCCATATTCAAACTCCGAATATGCTTGGTATTTATTTGTGATGTAGAGAATTCATAAACGAAAAATGTACGGGTATACGCTTAGGAGAACGTTCCATGCCGCTATGATGTGTATAAGATATACGGTGATAAAAAGAAATTTGCAGGCGAGTTGCCGCTGTTCATAAGGTTAAGACGCGCACCGACAAGATCGCACTGGTACGCCATGGTAGTGGACAGTTTACCGCCGAAAGGGCCACTACCTCGCTTTCTTCCGTAATTTCCTGCCACTCTTAAGATCGGATCCGGAAGCTTCCTTACCCACTTCGCTGGTCCTCGGTTGAGCAATATGGCTCACTCGGTCGACAGAAATAGTAGTATTCGTTGTCACCGCCGTCAATTTTGCCTTGTTTCGCCGTGGGGTCTCGAGAGACGACCTGGACTTGCCATCGCTGCTACTCAGTTTCCTAGTCTTGGACAGCCTGCGTGTGCGCTTCTGTGTAGACGAAGGCGTATGAGCTCCCTCGCCTTGTGGCGTTTCCACATGACGGGTGCTGGTGGTTTTCGTCTTGCTGGTCTCCTGTTCCGAGCCCGTAGCGTCTTCCGTAGAACATGGTACAGGAGGAGGGGCCACGACGCATGGCGGTCGAGGTGGTGCAATGGCAGGTCCGATAGATGTGGTGGGCTGATCCGATGTGAATTCATTGTAGATACTTGCCGGGGGAGTTATATTAGCACCTCTCCTGGCAACCGTAGAGACTGACTGTGTGGCTGTATCTGCACCGGGTGCATCGTTATTTTCTCGTTTAGATGCTTTATTTTCGGTCTGCTGGTTTGATGGAGGGGGTGCTGAAAAATAGGCGTTCTTGGTTTGAGGCGGGTAGTACCGATCAGTCTTTGCAGGCGCCTTAATGCTGGCCTGAGAAGGAGTGATAGGTGTCTGATACGACTTTTCGCTAGAAGCGTAACTTTGCTGAGAAATGCTGGGTTGATAGCTGGATGGGTGTGAAACGTTGTAGGTCGCCTTTTTGTCTACCTTTGCTTCCTCAGTGGGGTTGCTTGATCCTCCTGGTGTATCGTCCAAGGGCACGTCTATTTAGAAGTTAGAGATAATTTACGCATAACACGATGTAGTATTTTTACCTTTACTTGATGTGATGCTAGACTGTCCATGAGATGATCTCGGAACCGGTGGTGGAAATGAAGTAGGGAGTACGCGTTCCGGTTCTTTCCCCTTCACGTTCTTGGTATTCTTAATACTTTCTGGGGCTTTCAAGTTGCTAATGGTCTCATCGAGGTTC
Source organism: Daldinia sp. EC12 (assembly GCA_002120325.1). Lineage (NCBI taxonomy): Eukaryota > Fungi > Ascomycota > Sordariomycetes > Xylariales > Hypoxylaceae > Daldinia > Daldinia sp. EC12. The sequence goes on along the minus strand of KZ112938.1, from coordinate 3,451 downwards.
ATCATCGGATTTGGAAATGCCGTTGGCACAGGCCTGTCGTCTACGCTGTAGGGTTTGTAGTTTTGAGGTAGGGGAAAGACAGGGTCGCCATAGATGGAAAACCTTGATTTGACCCCTTCAATTCCGTGTTTCGCGCACTCTCTTCTCATCTTAGCAGCGTTCAGTTTGTTTGACGCGATTATCCGCTCTCTGTACTCCGCCATCGCGCTCGAAGGGGCTACTAATAACATATCACTAAAAGCATGTGTAACTTCATGCTTATAAGGCGGCTTGCTGGCTTCCTCCTTTGTTTTCGCTGCCGCTTTCTCTTCTTTCCTTCTCTGCCTCTCTTGAGCTATTGCCCGGCGCCGCAGCCATCTCGAAAGACATGACATGGCGAATCCGTGCCGTCTGAAGAGTACCAAATTCAAGCCAGTGGCAAGATGGCGGTAGTGGCTCGTGGACAACTGTATAGAACCTCTATTCGCAGATGGGGATCGGTTTAAGTTAAGATTAACATTTATTATCGCCTTGCTAATAGGACTTGATATTACACGATTTAATGGTGTTGGTTATCTGAGCTAGGTGGGCTGACCGGAGTACCTAGCAGTTGGAAAACGCCGTGAATAACACGAGGACTCCGTAACGAATGTGAGGAATTAGAATAAAGATGAGACCCAAGATTAACTAGCCACAGAACAGGGTCGAGGCAAACAAGCTCAGTGATTAACAGGAAGGAAAGACCGTGGGTGATAAAATAACAGGGAGCGAAGCGCCGGAAGCCACGATGGCGGCAGAAAGAAACTACCTAGTAGTATAGGTAAGTGATAGTTAAGTATAAGTCCCATAACATTGGGTAGATCGAAACTACCTACTTTAAGTGAGCAACCATAAGGCTGGTCTAATTAGAACGAAGGGCGAAACTATGCTTAAGGAGAAAAAAAAAAGTAAACAGGTATCCGTCGCTACTCCAACGAAATAGGGTACATTATGTTTGCTTATCATGGTGAGGTCGCATCGACTGCGCGATTCGGCACCGCAGAGATACCCAAGGTGTGGGAGGTATGCATTGGCGATCCTAGACTTCGTATTTCGGTCGCCGTCTCAGGAGCGTTGTAAGTACTGCAAGCATGCAAAAAGCAGGCATATCTTGGCTTCCATTCACTACATAGGTACCTAACTAATAATGTTGAAATTAGATGTAGGTTATAAGGTGTATATATATGTTATATTATCTAATTATCTGTTTATGTAATAAGTAAATAGGTATTTTATATAAAGATTTACGGGTGTGAAACGTATGTTTTTTAATTACATATATTTTAATATTTTTATTTGAATTATATTTATATATAAATGTATAAAATGTTTTATAATTTTTAAATATATAATTAATTTTTTTTTTATTTTTTTTAAAGTTTAAATTGTACGTAATAGCGAAAATAAAAATTGTTTAATTTTTTATAAAATAAATTTTTAAAATTTATTTATTTTTTAATTTTTTTAAATAATAAAATTAAATAAAATTTTTTTCTATTATTTAATACATTTATATTATATTATATTTTAATTTTATTTATTTATCTTTTATTTTATAAATATTTTATAAATATTTATTATTTTTTTTATAATATATTTTTTTATTTTATTATTATAAATACATTTTTTATAAAATTATAATTTTATATTAAAATATGTTTTTTATATTTTATAATTAAATTAATAATTATTATTATAAAAATATATTAATATTTATTTTTTTATTTATTATTTATTAATTAATTATTAAATACATTAAATAATTTTATTTAAATTTTTTTATTATTTTTTAATTTTAATTTTTTAAAATTATTAAATAAATTTTATATTAATAAATTTAATATATATTTTATTTAATTTATTTTATTATAAAAAAATATAATTTATTAATAAATATATAAAAAATTATTTTAATAATTTAATAAATGTTATAAATGTTTTAATATTTTATTTTTAAAAATTTTAAAATAAATTATTAATTTATTTATTATGGGTTTAATTTTTTAAAATAAATATAAATTAAATTTTAAAATAATTTATATGTAATAAAAAATATTTTTTTATAATTTTTAAATAATTTTAATTTAAATATTTAAAATTATAATGTTTTTAATTTATATGTATTAGAATTTAAAAGTATATTAATTTTTATTATTATTTTTATAAAATTATTTTAAATGTTAAAAAATTTTTTTATTAAATAATATTAATTTATAAAATATTTATTAATTATTTTATAAATGTTAAATTAAATTATATTTTATTATTATTCTTTAAATTTTTTAAATTTATTATATTTTAAAAATATTTAATATTAAAGTTTTTAATAATAAATATAAAAATATTTTTAATCGTATTTAAAAGTTAATTTTATTTTAAATTTAATTAAAAAAAAATAATTTTATAAATAATATTTTATAATTACGTATTTTATATTTAATATAATTTTTTATTTTTAATAATTATAAAACATTTATTAATTATAATTTTTTATTTATTTTATAATTAAAAATTTATTATTTTTTTAAATTATTTAAATATATTTTTAAATAATAATTTAATTAAATTATCCATTATTTATTATATTGTAAAAATGTAAATAAAATTTATTTCGTTATTTTATTATTTTTTATACGTAAAATATATGTTAATTTTAATATATTTAATGCATATATAAAATTATAAATTTTTTATAAATATTAAAATCTTTTAATTATTTTTATATATCATTATAATAATAATTTAATTTTTTATAATTATTAATTTAATGAATAAATAATATAATTAAATTATTTTTTTTATAATATTTATTATATTTTTAAATTTTAATTTATAAATAAATATAATTATTATAAATTATTTTTTAAATAACCAATTAATAACATTATTATTTATATTAAAAATATATTTTAAAATTAATTTTTTAAATTATATATAATTAATAAAATTGGTATTTATTTATTTTATAAAATTTTTTAAATTATTTTAATAAATGAATTTATAATTTAAAATATTTTTTAAATATTTGAAAATTTTTTTAATTATTATTATATATATTATTATAAAATTTTTTATATAATAATTTAAATATGATATAATATATGTAATATTTAAATAAATATTTATTATAATATATATTAAATATTTTATTATTTATATATACCATTTTATATTAATTAATATTATTATATAATTATTTAATAATTTAAAAATTTTTAATATATTAATTAATGTAAATATAAAATTAAATTTTTATTGGTTAAATTTTTTAATAATTTTTTTTAAATATATTTTTTAATTAAATTTAATGGTTTTATTAAAATAGTTTTTTTTAATAATTATTTTTAAATAATAAAAATAAAATTTTAAATTAATTATTTTAAATTTTTTAATAAATTTAATTTTAATTTTATTAATTTTAATTTTAAAAAAA